>OY998177.1:127285859-127885859 GCA_963921935.1 Galeruca laticollis
ATTCGCACTGAGCGACTTTTGTATGAACGTAAATTGTGAAGACGCCAGTTGCGACGTGCTTCCTGCTTTCTGGCAGCAAGTCGCACGTTGCATGCTACTTTGGTGTGGAAGTCCACTTACGACCATTTCTTAACACATTTTGAGCAGGGTGGAGTTACGTCAAAATTTTATACAGTTTTCTGCGCACTGAATTTTATCCTGGACATCCGATATTTTCCTAATAGGTAGCTATGATTATTATCCTACATATAGCGCCAAAATATCATCTTCCAAATAAAATGGAATTACGATATTTGCCGATTAAGCCGACGATATGCGTTATACAGTGTTAGGAATATTCTGAGGAAACATATGTTTTATCGTCAATGTGTTTGAAAGAGACAAATACATATAAATTCAGTGTATTATTTATTCTTTTTCACAAATAGGATTCGCATAACATGCGAAATAAGTCGTATTTTAATTTGTATTATAACTCATGTGTTTACAAATATCTCAATAATAAACCGCTTGTAATTCCTACGCGACTATAAAACGATTTCGGCCACAGCCGTAATTCTTCTATTTTTATCTATCCCTTTTCTCCATTTCCAATGTACACGTTGAAAGTGTAACTGCCCATAAAATATTCCTTTTTATTTATAACAGAAACTATTATTTATTAAATTTCAACGTAAAACGATAATCCTCTCATAGTAAATGGGAAAATATAACGGTCACATGGCATTATCGGTGTGTTAAAGAAAGACAATAGTGAGATAGACAATCAAAAATGAGCGTAGATTATTATACCAGACGAATACGAATCGCGCGTGCGCCTCTTGAGGATGTTTAACTGTAAATCTGGGTACTTCACTAAACGTTTGCTTGCGAATGAGTAACTATCTTTTGTAAATCTTATAGAATAAAATATTTTGAAGAGCATGTGTGTGTCACTCCTACAAAATATGGATCGCGTACACAAAATCGTCAAATCCAACCCGAAAAAGAAGAAACATGTTTTAATTTGTGCAAGTGTGGAAAATAATCCTCAACAATCGTCCATTCATTTAGCAACGGATTTTGATGTTGATCCGAAAACGATTCGGACTGAATAAAAAAAAATGGTTATCGTAGTTTTAAACTGAAAAAGAGCCATGAAATTTTTCCTGGCGATCAATAACGTAGAATGGAATTTTGTGAAGTAGTTATGGAAAAAATACCAATGGACGCAAACTTTTCGAAAAATATTTTGTTCTCAGATGAATCGACTTTTCCCATACACGGTGCACATAATTCATCCGTTACAATAGTAGAACTCAATATCCCCAAAAGTTAAATGTTTGGGCTGGAGTATTAGGTGAACATATAATTGGACCATTTTTCATTGACGGCAATTTAACCGGACAAAAATATTTGAACATACTGGAAAATCAAATTACTCCCGTCCTTATACAATTGTGTGTCAACTTCAATGATATTTGGTACCAACATTGACGGTTGTGCATCACATAATTATCGACTAGCAATAAATTTTTTAAATACACAATATCCCAATCGGATAATCTCCACGAATTGTAACATTAGATGGCCTGCTAGATCTCCAGATTTGGCACCCAACGATTTATTTTTCTGGAGTTGTGAAATCGAGAATTTATGGATTCCAAGAAAACAGAGAGTTCTCTGAATGAACTTAGGGAACAACTTCACAAGCTTGTATGGATATAACATCTCAAACGCTCATACATGTTCGTCAATTTTTTAAAAATCAGAATGTTACTTTTAATAAAAAATAGTAGGTACTTGATGTTATTTATGTTTATTATCAAAGCGTTTTTTAATTTGTACTGTGTGTGTTCACACAGAGAATTCGTTTCTCATTTGCAAACAAACGTAAGGAACACTACACTTTTTTTACTAATACATTCAAACCCCAGATGTTCAGAGACAAATTTCACGTTGCAAAATCTTAAAAAAAGTAGAGGTTTTAACCGCTTTCAAACTGAAAACTAGAACAATTTTCAGCATTACAATAAAATGTTCAACAAATAGATGGGCTTAATTATCTTGATCTGTTACAACCTCTTGAATTATCATAATTAAAAGCTTCTTATAACTTGTTCTCATGTTAGAACAATGCATTTTACAATTAATATAAATATACAATGAAAGTTGGCAACACTGTTTCTGTTATCTAGTTCGTATGTAGGAAGATTTGTAACACATTGACGTTATGGACACACCTCTCTCGAGGGCGGTGCCTACCAGACGTTTTCCACTTTATGATATCCTGTTAGCGAAAAATAATAATACACTGAATTTATATGTATTTTGTCTCTTTCTAACACATTTACGATAAAACATATGCGCCCTCAGAATTTTCCTTACACTGTATGTACTTGGAGGAAGTAACTAAGTATAGAGATGAAAACCGGTCAATTGTCTATTTGGACGAAACTTGGTATGATACACACGACACGGTTAAGAAAGGATGGACTGATGGATTAAAAATTTGTATGCCAACAATGCCTGCAAACAAAGGATCCAGGATGAGTTCCAAAAGCCTTAAAAATATGTGGAAAAAAATGGAAGATTGCAACGTTGACCATCATAAGAACATGGTTTGAATTCACATTGATCCTAAACTTAGAGCCAAATAGTGTTGTAGTTCTTGACAACGCTACTTATCATTCACGACAGCTCAATAAAATAAGAAATAAAAGCTACAAGAAGACCGAACTACAAAATTTTATAATTTATACTTTGAAGATTCTTATACAAAACATCAACTGATTGAAGTTTTACAGACAAAGAAATTTAAGAAATTATACGCTATAGAAATTATTGCTGAAAAACATGGACACTCCATAGTGAGACTTCCTTCTTATTTTTGTATTTTAAATCCTATCAAGTTAATTTGGACACAATTAGAACAGAGATTAAAAAAGTAATCATAATTGAAGATGAGTATAAGAATTTTGGGCAAGTTCATATTAATGGGGGATATACATTTATTATTGATTAACCAGACGATAGTGATAGAGAAGCAGATGATATGGAAGAAGGATTAATAGAACTTTTGGAAGAAGAAAATTTATTAAGTTTAATATATTTATCATGTTACTTATATAGTAGTGTCAAACAGGAGTTAGACATAATATTTATTTTTAAAGAATTGTTTTATTCGTTGTAATCAAATTTCTTTTTTTTTGTTATTTTTTCATAGAATTTAGTTTTGTCCATAAAAAATCGAATGGGATACAAAAAGGGCTCAGTTCACGTCTGATATCCCGATTAAACCGAACGCCCTTTCAACAAATACGTAACAAATTGGTAAGTAAACAAAATATTAATACCTTTTAGAGGTTTGCTCCGCAACATAACTTAAAAAGCGGATATACGATTACATTGCTACAGTATATGTTTTAAGCCGGCTACTCACTACGCGGGACTTGACAAGTACTTGGCATAGTTCAAGTAGTGTGTACGAAACTAACATGAAAATGGGCGAGCTACTAGTACTTGCCGTACGCAGTCGGTAAATTAACCCATTAATGCCCAGAACTATTTTTTTGTAACTGTTTATAAATCTAGTAAAATTATAGGAGTTAACAACATAAATTAAACAAATTTGTGGTTATTTTGAGTATTTTGTGTATCTTTTTTTCAATAACGACTGTTGCAAAAACGCAACACCGGGCAAAAAGGTTACATAGAAAAAAATCAACAAAACAAAATAGTTTGTTGTGGAATGGCACATAGCACATCTTGTCCTCTTATTTTGTGAATCAATAGAATGACAGATATTGTCATAACGAGCATCTAAAGTAGTACGTTTGCGAATTGACTGCACCGGTCCTGGTCTAGATGGTGGCGTGCCAAAACATGTAAGCAGTCCCTTTGCAATATTTCTTCGAAATTCTAATAAATCCATATCCGGCTGATCTGAGACTTCCCTTCTCATTTTACGATATATAAGCCAGGTATTCTGTGCGGCAACGTCAATTCCCCAAATAAAAAGTGGCCAATACCACTTCTTTGATCTCAGGCTTGTTCTGTAATATGCAACGTTTTGATCCATTCGATCCGTTCCGCCCATATTTTCGTTATAATTTTTAACCAGGTTTGGTTGCACGACTTTAATTTTTTTATTCTCAGCAAATGAATATCTAGTAGCTTGATAAGTTGGGTTTGCACCTTGGCAATTAGAAGCAAGAATTACTAAGCTATTGTCATTCCATTTACATACTAAGAGTTCATTTTCTTTGTCGTAATATATTTCATACTGACCCCTTACCGATTTTTTTGTAACCTCAGATAGAGGGCACTTTTCAACCCTATTGGATCGTAGTGTTCCCACATATCCTATCCCGTCGACAGTCAACTTATCTAATAGTTTTAAACCCGTAAAATAATTGTCTGCATATGAAACATGAGGTATACATTAATCGCCTATAAGTTTAGGAATATGATCGGCAAACTGCAAAATTATACTTCCACCTAGACCAAATTCTGCTTTATATTTATTTTCTTTACCCTTGGCACCTTGATAAATTTGGAAGTCAATTAGATATCCAGATTTTAGATTCCAGCACCAGCTTTTGTAGCCGAAACGTATTGGTTTCCCTTTTATGTGCTGCTTTATTCCATGCCGTCCATAGTATGGAATCATGGCCTCGTCTATGCTAGATTCTGTTTCCCAAATTGTATATTCAAAAAAAGATTTTTTTAACATTTCTATGTAAGGTAGAATTTTGTATGTTTTGTCTGTTGGGTCTAACTTTTGGTTATCATTCAAATGAAGGAATCTGATAATGGTTTCAAATCTGTTACGTCGCATACTATTTGAAATCATAATATTTTTTACATCTTATGATTCCTCCCAGTACATACGTCTCTTGGAATTTACGTTATATCCACTAACTAATAAAATACCTATAAAGACTTTCAATTCATCAACGCCCAATTCAAGTGTATGTCCTTTTTGGAAAGCATAATGAACTGTTTCTTTTACAATATGGGTAAAAAGTTCATCACTAAAAAAATTGGAATATTTGAAGCGGAGTAAGCGGGCGCGAATAAAATGATGGCAGAAAATTATTCCACTCCGATTTTTTTTTAGATAGACGGGAACATAGTAAATTATCGACAGGTAAATCTTCGTGTAGATAATCTCTGAGGAACTGTTTCTGTTTCGTCTTCGATAAATGACTCATCGTCGTTTATATCAAGTTGTTCTTCAGTATTTCCCCAATATTTTCTTCTACAGAGTTTATGTTATCTTCGTCAACTCTTATAGCAACTTCTTCATGAAAAATGCTAACAACTGCTTCTGCTTCTGACTGTAATTGGGATCTACTCAATTTGTCAAATGTTCCACCAAAATCTTCATCACCGCTATCTTCATCGGTCAATTCGTGCGGATCGGGAGGGGCTAAATATACATTTGCACTGCTGGCTGACTGCATAATGGTTGATTCTTCAAGAATTGTCATTATTTTGTGCGTTCTGGCTTTATATATCATTTTTGGCTGAGACCAAACTTGATTAGTCCCTCTACTAAATTTTGAAGAAGATGGAATATTGTTGGACATTTTGAATACTAAAAGAAATAGAAACCTTTTGTCAACACATATAAGTTTTGTTTGTTTTTTTCTAGTTACAACTAACTTATTATATTTAAAAATACTTTATACTTTAGCTCCCGGCGTTGTGAAAACGCAACACCTACAATTATAGGTAGTTAACACTGTAATAGCTTCGTGTTGCGAAAACGCAACACTAGTAAATAAACAAACACAAAAATCGTAAACAAAAAACATATAGTACTTACTTGATATATGGCTAACAAATAATTCCTTTGGATCCTAATAGCACAAAAAAAATCAATGTTTCTTCTAAAACTTTAAAACTGTTCACCTTTATATTGAAAAAATCACAGTGCGACTTGTCACCAAATGAAACCCTTATAGCCCAGTCATATTAGGGCTTTCACCTCGGAATGAAAGATAATAAGCTGCAAATTGGTATGAACCTTTGTTTTGTCATTCTAAATGTTGTCTCAAAAGTCACAATCGTTATCGTGTCCGCGTCTCAAGATATTCAAGGTCAAAGGTCACAAAAATCGTTTTTTCGCGAATATCTGGCTTCCTATCAGTTAAATGAGATTTGCATTTATTATAAAAGTTGTAGGCTATAAAATTCCCTACAACTTTTGTTTAAACTTTTTTTTCATACGACCAACCGTTTTGAAGGTAGAGCGCGAAGTGCACATCGTACAGTCATATACGGCCTAATGCAAGGTCAAGCGTGAGTTATGGTTATCAGTACGTTATAAAGTCAATTATTTACTTGGAAATTATAATTATTAAACAATGCCTATTATTTATGTACTAACTATTAATTATTTATATTTAATTAAAGTAAGTAACTTGATTATTTATATATAATTATTCATATTTAACTATTTAAGTATAAAATATTATTAATTCTGGATTATATATTTTAGTTTTATTTTAAGTTAAAATGATAGTAAGAGTATATATTTTACACATATTTTTATTTATTATTAAATACGGCATAATATACATTTATCAAAATGTGAGTTCAAATATCAAAAGTATCTTTGTTGATTTTAATTGTAATGAAATTGGAAATGGAAGCTAATTATCTTCTTCTTCTTCGTCTTCTTCTTCTTCTTGTCGCTCAAAAATGTTCGATTCATTGTCATCATCCTCATTATCTGTCATGTTCATCTCCAAACCTTCCAGAATATCGGGATCATATGTATTTTCTTCATCGGGATTACTTGGATACAGTGAAGCGTTGAGGCAAGCTTGTCCGTTGCACTGGCCGCAAGCTAAAGAACATTGTAGCCCTGATTTTCTGCATCCACAGCGGGAACCACAACCATTTTTGCAATTGCAAAATATTACGTTTAGTAGTTCGGCTGGTGCTGGAGGTAATAACGTTCGTATGGGCTCCAGGATTTCATTTTCAAGCATCCAGCCCCATTCTTGAGGTTCTAAGTCCTTCCCTAACCACGTTTGAATCTGGTAGTAGACACGTTTTATGTGTTGATGAGCTGCTACACTTGTTGGTGGAAGTGTTGACAGTTGTACAGGTTTATTTAGTTTTGTAAATTTGATGAATTGCGTGTAGCGGAAATGATCAATGTTGTCCTCAGATTTTGGAGCATTATATAATGCCAACAAGATGCGCACTCCATTTTCTAATAATGTTTGTTTTGGGCAGTTTTCTTGTTGAAATACTTCCACCAGTTTATCTAAATCAGGAATTTTTTCCAATGCTCTAGTAACAGTTTTTTTTCCTTTTTTAAATAGCGCAGAAGTCGTGTCACAGCCACTGAATGCGTGTAAAAATAAAATGTGCTTTTTAGTACGAGGATATTGGTCAAAACTTTTAGTAGAATATATTTGTGTTTTGACATTGCCTTTGCCAACTTTTTTCAAAAAAATTTCCTGATGATGTGACTGAGTACGTCCAATTAAAATAACGAGCAAATCGATATCTTCTCCTATGATGACAGCAGTCTTTTGATGTTCTGATAAGGCAATAGCTGTGTCAATGATGAGAACATCAGCATCATCTCTGGCTTGTTTTGTTGTGATATTAACAGTTTTAAATTTTTCAACAAGCATGTCGATAAATTTTTTTTTATTAGACCGATTTGATAAAAATTTTTCTTGACTGATTGGCACAACCATTGTTTCGTCAAAACAAACTTCATATGATTTTGAAAGTGCAGCAGTTCTTCTTCGTTGTTCCAGTGCTTTAATATTTTTACAATATTCCGAATATCCGTCAAATACAACAACAATTGCTGAGCCATAATGTGTTTGTAAATATTTAATGTACTTATTTAAAATAATAGAGAAAGTATCGTCTTTGCTCCATACGACGCGATGCAGAAGAAATCCACCATCGATGATGTATGTTACATTATTTTCATCAAGATCGATAACGACAGGCATCATATTGTCATATAATGTTGCTTTCGTGGTTTTTCTCATGCCATTACTATCAAATAAAGATGTCGGATACGGGCTTAGTTCATACTGAAGATATTCTTGTAAATTACTTTCAAATTTTTTGCTTACAGTTATTCTCTGGAAAAGTAACATTGGATCTATAGAAACTTTACAATCATTAATTTTGACAGATTTGTTAATGGCTGAAAGCGGTAAAACCTTATCGACGCGTTTTAACTTTATTTCGTTGAAGTTCAAACCAGTTATCTTTACCATAGATTGCAATCCGATTTCATGGGCTCGGTGACAATTAATTTGGTCATTTCCAACGATTCCTGAAGCTAAGGATACCAACTGATTCGTATTTGGAAAGGGATTATGAAGCGTAAACCAACCAACCAGTTCATTTACATCAGTATCATCCCTTTTTATTCGTGAATCTCTAGCATCAACATGTTGGTCCACAGAATCTAAAGAAATGTTACAAAACCGTTCAATTTCTTCACAAATTGTATTCGTGGCATACATAGCATATACCCACTTACATAGAACACTTTCTTGTGTACTTCGGCCTCGAGATACTCCTCCTTCTGTCTTCATAGATTTCATCAGACTTTGCTCGATTACCATGTCTGTCCATGTACCAGAATTGAATTTTTCTGTTCGTTTTACAGTAAAGAATCCGTTTTTAAAGTTCTCAAAAGCCTGTTGATCCATTGTCTCCTCAAGTTTTAACATATCTTGAAGATACAAATGAGCTGATTTCGCATATAGGAAATGACCACCAGCATGAAAATAGAGCAGCATTTTTCGCACTGCATCCAAATGTTCTTGAAAAAGTCCCAGCCTTTCAGCGCGAATGAAATCTAGGGCTATTGATACCATTTCAAAATATTGCACCCATAACTGTGCCGTGGGACCTCGAGCTTTTAATTCTTTTAGTTTATCCTGAAATTGATCAATTAACGAGTTGGAGCTGCTCGTACATCCTTCAACATCTTCGTAGGAAACATCGCGACTAGTTATCTGTTCAATTAACTCATCTAACACACAATTTTCAATTTTCATCTTTTCAAAAATCTTTATTGATAATGCAAGTCGTAATAATATATGGCCTCTGATACTTCTTGCATAAGCGTGACCATTCAACATTTTGTCGACCGAATTTGTAGCATATATTTTACTTAAAGCTTCCTTGAGACCACTACCGTCCATACATGTCCTATGCATCCAAGAAAAGACATGAGCATATGAAATCCTCCAAGTTTGACAACTGTTTTAGACAAGTCTGAGTTTGCATCTGACGCAGCAACCATTTCACGTGCTTTTGAGTACAGGGGCTGATCAAATGTAATTATGCACGTTTTTTGTTGATGTGACTTGGCAATATTTATAGCACTATGTAAAGTTGTATAAATTGTGTCTAAATTACTGGCAGGATGATCAATGAAAGGTAGAAATATAACCTGAGAAGTTGAAAAATTTTGATTATTTTTCGTAAGTTGTTGAAGATAGCCATTCCACCCTGGCAACGGTGAAAGATTCTTCCATTTTCCGTATAACCACAACAAATCAACTGCATTAAATTTTTTTTCAATCAGTACTTGATCATCATGTAGATTTTGGACTTGAATCTTGCTGTACCCAGGTACAACTGGCTTTTCATATGCTAAAAGAGATACATGTGATATTGCTGCTAACTCTTTTGCACTCGGTTTAGTTGTACATTTTTTTATGCGATCATCATAAATTACAGCATCTTTCGGAGTAATTATTTTTATCATTCCCATAACGTGAAGAGTATTATTACCGTCAAGAGTACTGACATTAATATCTGCATTGTCTCCAACATATTGTACCAACGCACCAGACTCTGATGGTAAAATACGAGGTTGTGGATGGTAAACTGATGAAACTTCATACTGTATGGTATTACTATATGATGCAGCAAATCCTAAAGATGATAAAACATCCAACAATTTTTTAGACCCATATCTTCTGTGAAGAAATACGGAAAGGCCCAACAGTAGCTGTGATGAAAATGAACGTTCTCGTATCGAAGCCATTATTGCGTGGCTAATAGATGTGCATTTCGTTTTTAAATGATCTACTTGTCCTTTTCTATTTTTTAATATCATTTCTTCCAAAAAATGTGATAATGTTTTTGGTATTTCTTCATTAATACAATCTAGCATTTTATTCGGAGGTGGATACGTTTTTGTTTCAACTACAGATGATCTGATGTCTTCCCTAATAATAGCCGCAGCAGCTTCTACAATCCGTAGACGTTCTTCTACAGGAGTACTTTTTTTATTTTCGTACCAAGCTTTTGATAATACGTTAAGCTGTGTATCACGGAAAGATATAATTGTAAATGATCCAATTTTTTTTGTGATTATTATATCAGTTAAATACTTTTGTTGTAATTTTGTAATAATTGTCTTATCGTCAGGTATGTATTCCGTAGGGGCATCTTTAAGTTCTTTCAAAGTAAATTGAGAATCTTCATTATTTTCTATATAATAAAAAATCTCCTTCATTGCTTGAGTGACTTGATCATCTTGGCGAGGCTTTTTATCTGCAGATGGTACTCGGGTTAAAAAGTTGGTATAGCAAATAGTATGATACTTTGCTTCAGCAGCGATCAAATCATACTCGTAATATATACGTTCCTTTACTAATTCTCCTAAGGAATCGTTTCGTTCTTCTGCTCTCTTAATTACGTTGTCTTTGAATGCAAGAGTACTTACATTACTTATTGTCCGTCTATACTTTAATTTTTTTTTCTTTTCTGCTATTTCATCAGCTTCTTGGCCACAAAATAAGCATAACTTTCCAAAATCAAAGACTTCATTTCGTTTTTTACGAGGTGCACTTGACGTTGAAGGTTCACTCTCATCTGTGCGTCGTTTTGATGCAATAATAACATTTTTACTCGTGTACACTTTTCGACACTCGGAATGCACATTTACAGAACTTAAAGTATTTAAATAGTCTATATGTCCATCATTTCTTTCAATACTTGCAGTTTTTAAAGTTTGTAAACCACGTACGACATTCACAGAAACACCTTCTGAAAGTTTCTTATCACATATAAAACACAAATCAGCCATAGCTCTTAAAACCGTACGTCCGTAGTTGCAACGGTACAATTTCAAACTAACGAATAATCTTGACTCATACAAAGTGGAGAGAGTGGCCTTGAATACTATAGAACATCTGTCCCGGCAATGAATAGAAAAGGGCATAGGGTAGGGACAAGTATTTCCAGGTATATAAGTATTGAGAAATTTACGCGTTTTAAAGAAAAGATATATAATGTCGTGTTAACTTAAAATAAAACTAAAATATATAATCCAGAATTAATAATATTTTATACTTAAATAGTTAAATATGAATAATTATATATAAATAATCAAGTTACTTACTTTAATTAAATATAAATAATTAATAGTTAGTACATAAATAATAGGCATTGTTTAATAATTATAATTTCCAAGTAAATAATTGACTTTATAACGTACTGATAACCATAACTCACGCTTGACCTTGCATTAGGCCGTATATGACTGTACGATGTGCACTTCGCGCTCTACCTTCAAAACGGTTGGTCGTATGAAAAAAAAGTTTAAACAAAAGTTGTAGGGAATTTTATAGCCTACAACTTTTATAATAAATGCAAATCTCATTCAACCGATAGGAAGCCAGATATTCGCGAAAAACCGATTTTTGTGACCTTTGACCTTGAATATCTTAAGACGCGGACACGATAACGATTGTGACTTTTGAGACAACATTTAGAATGACAAAACAAAGGTTCATACCAATTTGCAGCTTATTATCTTTCATTCCGAGGTTGACCCCTTTTTTTACCTAATATGACTGGGCTATAACTTATTTCCTAAATTCTGCATACAAATGACATTTATTAGTTCATATACTGATAGGTTTAGTTAAAGTTAACTGTAAAGAAAATAAAATCTGCAATTTAAATAGATTTCAGTTAGCTATTGGCTCAATAGATGGGATTAGGTTCGCCACTACCACTTGTTGCGAAAACGCAACTTTGGGCATGAATGGGTTAAACAAAGTCAAAGGCAACAAGTAGCAGCGCCACACTTATTCGACAAGTTTGTACAAGTAAAAAACTAGTAAATAGTGAATGTTGTTGTTGTTTAGTTCTCAAATATGGAGTGGTCCAATGAAATGACTATAGAATTTTTAAATTTGTATGAAAATGAAAGTATTATTTGGGTCCCCAGTCACAAACAGCATAAAAATCGAAATGAAGTTCATGACGCATGGAAGAGAATACAATCTGAGTTTTCTTTGAAAGTATCTGTGGCAGACTTAAAAAAAAGAGTCGTTGATAGCAACGTTTAGAAATTGTCTGAGCAAAATTAAAGCAAGTGAGAAGAGTGGCTCAGGTACTGACGAGTGATTCAAATCTACCTGGTTTGCGTTCACAACAATGGCCAGGTTTTTAACTCATCACGATACGCCAAGAAAAACGATTCATTCTGATGTAAGTAATAATTTTATTATTCATTTTTACAATTAAGTACATTAACAATATTTATCTTGCCATGACACTTTGCCCTTGTTCATAAAATATTCCCTAAAAGCTACTCTGATGTTTTTTGCGTCTATACTTGAATTCCTTGCTTTATTTCGTAATGGTAATAGGGGAGTCATATTTTCTTGATCTGTGCGCCAGGTTCACAGATAAAATTCTCCATCTAGTTCAGCGTCAAAGCTTCCACTTGGTGTGTAATTTGAACGTGAAGACTTACTATTTCGCAAAAAATTATGTAGAAAACAGCAAGTCAATGTAATAATAGAAACCTTCTCTGGCTGTAAAAGCATTGGTTTTCTTAACACTCGAAACACCGAAGACATTATACCAAAAACGTTCTCTACAACACGACGAGCACGTGAAAGACGATAATTGAATACCCTTTCCTTACTACCATTAGTATGAAGGCCGGGAAAGGGTTTTAGCATACAGGTACTTAGTGCAAATGCATCGTCAACAACAAACACATACGGCATAGCGTAATCCATTCCATGCAATGGTTCCTCTGGTGGCAATAGTACATTGTTTACCGGGTAGGAAAAGCTTAACATTCCTGGACGACTGTGAAGATTGCTAAGTCGAGGCGCAAGCCGAGACTTAGCAACACAGAGTCCAGGAATGTGGCTTTTTCTACGAGGTAAACATACTATTTTTCCGCAAATCGTTTAAAATTCGACAGCTATTGATTGATTTTAAAAAAAACGCGATAATTTTATTCCCAAATAAATGGTGCTTTGAAATTCCTAATAAAATTACTTGGGTTACTATGGAAACGTATTGAGGTTGAATTGTCAAACTTGACGCTTATAAATTTAATTGCTGGTGCTCTCGAAAGTAAAATGATAAGTGATGATGAAATTTCCATTCCTGGGACTCCTCCAGAGCTGGTTGAGGCAGTGAATACTGCTTCATTAGAATTATTGCCAAATAAATCAAGAGAAAAGTACGAAAATGCATACAGACGTTTTATGGATTATCGCATGAGTAAAAATACGAGTTCTTTCTCAGAAAATGTTGTAATGGCATACTTCCTAGACCTTTGTTTAAAGATGAAATCTTCAACATTATGGGCCAATTATTCAATGCTGAAGTCAACCCTTGCACTTAAACACAATGTAGATATATCTACAAACTCAAAACTTCGTTCTTTATTGAAACGGCAAGCTCCAAGGTTATAGGGCAAAGAAATCTAAGATTTTAACGAAGGAAGAAATTGAAAAATTTATCCAGGAAGCTCCAGATAAAGAAAATTTAATGATTAAGGTAATTTACAAGGTTTTAATTTCTATTTAGATTATACCTTTATTTATTTTTTAGGTGGCTGTAATATTTGGTATTTCTGGGGCCTGTAGAATGGATGAGTTAGTCCGAATGACTGTACACGATATAGAAGACTTAGAATCTAAGCTTTTAATCAGCATACCTGATTCGAAAACCAACAAACCAAGATCATTTGTAATTAATCAGATCTACTTGAATGTTTATCGAAAGTATGTTTCGTTAAGACCAGAAAATATGAACAGTGACCGATTTTTCTTTAAATATCAAAGCGGAAAGGGTTGTAGACAAGTGGTAGGAATTCATCAATTTAGAAAAATGCCCAAAATAGTTGCTACTTATTTGAACTTGGTAAATCCGACAGAATATACTGGTCACTGCTTTCGTCGGTCTTCTGCAACAATATTGGTTGACTCTGGTGCCGACATAACTAGTTTAAACATGGCGGATGGAAGTCATCAAACGTTGCTGAAGGATATATCGAAGAATCGCTTAACAATAAGGTTGAGGTGGCAAATAAAATTTTCACAGTACAAAATATTCAACAAAATGACCCTACCACCCTGCATGTTGTCCAAAATGTTTCTCATAGTTCTAAGAGTGTTCCTCCAATGTTCAATAATTGTACTAACTGTCAAATTACTGTAAATATAACAAATTGATCTTAAAAATGTATTCAGCAATGACTTGATGTTTTCAAAATATAAATTAATTCCTTATAAGCAATTTGTTTTCAATCATTTATGTAGAACACTAACAACTGTAAGGAAATGACATTTCCTTACAGTAAGGAAGTCCTGACTTTTTCTTCAAGAAATTTTGACAGGAATGTCAAAATTTCCTAGCGATTTGCGGAAAATTTAATTCTTTAGTTTCAATTTTCCGAAACAGTTCAGTATTTCGCCAAACAGCTTCATCGCTCAGCCTACCTTGACAACAGCAATCAACAAAAGTAAAGCAATAGTTAGCATCAACAAGACCCATTAATACGATGCTAAAGAAATTTTTATAATTATAGAATTCAAAACCACTGTTGATTGGCGACTGCATCGTAATGTGCTTGCCGTCTATTGTTCCGGTTCCAGTTCCAGTGTGGAAAATTCCATAATTTTTCGTAATCTTCTGCTATCTGTTTCCATTGATCTTCTGAATTTGGAATCTGTAACAAAATATTATCGATTATTGATTATTATTCAAAGATTCCGAACGAAAGAAATAATTTTTGTATTGTTGTGCAATACAAAAAATATATCTTTCATTTGAGACATTTGTACTTCAACATTGTGTATGTTCTTTTTCAGAGTATGGAAGATTCACTAAATATTGAAGACGAGCAAGATGATGATGAACAAAATCAATCAGATATTGCAAATATATCGGAGAGCACAGCAGGTATTATTCAAGTATATTATTACAACTAATTTCATTGATTATTTTTTGACGTTTCTTAAAACCAATGAAATGCTTCTTTATTTGACACAAGGGTAAGTTTCAACCAATCATGTCATTATTATAGTGGGAATAAAGCTCTTGTGATTATTCTCGGGAATAATCACTGTTGCTTTTATTTGTCTAGCAAGTGTGAGATAATTGTCAAAATAATTATCTAATTGTGTCCACGTTATATATAAAATGAGTGAACATCATCGGTTTAGTACCTTTTCTGATGAAGAAATAACGAATAAGATTATAGAAACTACTTCGAAAAATACTCTAATAAGTAATCAGTCTATATGGAGACAATTTAAGACCTTCACCAATTTGTGAATCAAAAAATAATCTAGTCAAATATAACTCGAGAGTTCCATAAATTAGAAAATAATTTGACAGATTTTGTTCAAACTTGTTGCCATTTGGCAATAGCCACTCGAGCCCTGTGGGCTCTCGTGACTATTGCCTGGCAACAAGTTTTCAAAAAATCTGTCAAATTATTTTCAATTTATTCTCACTCTCTTGTTATATTACTACTGAAAATATTTTTTTTACAGAACCAAGTTCATCGGCAACGAAACGCAAGGCAACTTCAAAACCTGTCACTCAAAAAACTAATAAAGTATCGCATGAAGTTATTTACGAAAAAATGGAAAAGGCCTACGACATACTACAGAAAAAAACACTACCGAAAGAAAACGACGAGTGCGCCATATTTGGAGAATTAATAGCAAAAAGAATTCGAGCAATGCAGCAGAGTGAAAGAGACTTTGTGATGCACGAAATAGAAAAAGTAATGTACCAATCGAAAATGCGTTTTTCTCAGTGCACGTTTCCACAGTCATTCCAGCAGCATCCCATGAACTGGCAGTTCACGCCAATTTCACATTAGAACCTGTTAACTGCAGTACCATCATCAAGCCCCACGACAGACTCAACAGTTACCCCATCACCGACAAATTTAGAAACATATTCACAATACTCCAATCCACCGACGGTTCCTTCAGAAAACGCCAATAATGCAAAAAGTTATTACGAACATTTTCAATCATAACTTTTTTCTCATTATTTTAGTTACAGAATGTAAATTACTTTTTGTCAACCTTTTTTTAATATTATGTTAAATAGATACATAAAAAAATAAATAACTTACCTTAATGAGATGTTGCAATTCTTGAATTAACGCTTTGCATACTTCTGATATAATTTTTGATATCAACTGTGAGGAAACTTTAAAAAGATAATGGAGACTTTTGTAGCTATCGCCGGAAGCTAAAAATCGCAATGTTATTGCCAGTCGTTCCTTTGCTGGGATAGCTTCTCTTAACTTTGTATCTTTTTTAGATATATGACATTCAACTTTATTTAGCAATTATTCGAAATCATCAAAAGACATTAGACAAAAGTTCTCGAATAAGCCAGAAGGTTCCTTTAGAATATCCGCCATCATGTCTGTACCACAATATCTACAAAATTAAATGCAAATGAAGAAATGAAGGTATTTATTTAAATGATTTAACATACCTTTATCTGCTTCTGTTAAAAGATGAAACGCACCACCTTCGCTTTCTTCGTTTTGGTTTCATTAAAAAATATGCACTGCGCATTACAACCATTGCTGCTGCTGCCTCTGTTTCACTATCAATTTCCATGATTGTAATTATATTTCACAAGTACTTACAGTATCCGAAAAAATTGGCATTTGCCAAGTAGCCGCGTAATGTATCGACCATACTTGAACTTGTACATGTACATGATCAAGTACTAGTACTTGTCAAGTATCGCGTAGTGAGTAGCCGGCTTTACGCCAACTATCTTACTCTTCACGTAGCGAAAAATAATTATCCGCTGGCAAAACCCCAGTGACGACGAATTTAACCGAGAACAGGCTGATATGTCGTTATGCCTTGCCTTCCCCTATAAATTTTTCTAAATAATATGTACCGGTTAACCTAAAAAAAGTAACAATAAAAAGGTAGGTACTAACTTCTGTTATGAGTTTATAAGGACATTCTTCATTTTGGCAAATATCGGGAGCGTCCATAAAAACGTTACATTGTTTAAATATTATCTTGAAGGGACAAAATTCATTAGTGCATATTCCTAAATTATCCTTCTCAACGTTAACGATTCTTTCTGCCAAATCCTTACATTCCTCATAAGGTATTTGATAAGGGCACAGTTCATTGTTGCATAATGGTGGTACTACTAGAACCTTCCGTTTCGTGTTGCATTGTTGGCACAACATCTTCAACCTACATTTTGGATTTGTGCATTTCTTCTCTTTTTCGATGGGTTTTTCGATACCAATTCCGCAAAATCCGTATTTTTCTCGGAAAGGACAATTTTTAAAAATACAAACTCTTTTTATGTGTTCGGATAAACATTCAGCCAGAGGGACGTTGTAGGGACAATCTTCATTTGAACATATCTTGTTTACGTCTATCCCCAACTGGCTGCTTGATTCCATCAAGCATTCTTCATATTTCTTTTGATATGGACACGATTCATTCGCACATAATAAATTCAAAGATTCTGTACTTATAGTATTTGGAGTGTTTGTAGCCATCACACTGATGTATTATAAACAAATTTTATTGTAGGAATATAGGTACACAAACTGGTTAGGTGACATTTATCGGTATAATTAACTGTCAAAGTAGAAGGAAAATGAGGTTCGAACTTTAATATAGATCGAGACCGAACTATAGAGGCAGCACTTCTGCCGAAAGTAGAGCGCCCTGGTGTTAAATAAGAAAAAACATTGTGATGTAAACAGTGTAATAATGTAATAAATAACATACATAATGCAAAAAATGAATGAATCTTTTATTTTCTTTGCCAGGAAAAATTGTTGGTATGCAAGATGGGTGTAGGGGATTATCTTATTTTTGATTATTGACAATATGAGCACTGCAAACTCTAGTATTTTTATTTGGTTCCCAATCCTTCCGATGTTTTCTGAAATGTAATTAAAAAACTTGAAGTGATTCGTTTTGTACAAACGTTTACTTTCTTTCTCTTGATAGTATTTAATTATTTAAACTTATTATATAATATTAAAGTTAGCAAACACATAACAAGCTTTTTATTTTATATAATTAATGAAATCGTACAGAAAACGTTTTATTCTCTCGATAATAACTTTTATTTATGGAAAAAAATTGAACTTTTCTAATAGCTGCCAATTGTAGTATCATATTGATTATAAACAAAATAATAATTTTTTAATTAGAACATTTTACTTACATATGGTTTTTTACTGCATTTATCCATTTTTGACGTTTTAAGGTTGTTCACGCAGTGTTCAATGAACTTTCGGGGAAACTATAATATTTCAACTGCGTAGTATTTTTATACAGCATATTTGAACAGCCATGAATACAGTAAGATCCTTTTGATGAAGACATCACAAACATTTAATATAAGTTTAAAAAAACTAACATTTAAAAACGCTGATTATACAAAACCATACAAAACTAATAGTGCTTACATCACTTTGTTTGTGTTTTTTCACGGCAGATGGCGTAAGCGTCATCTTTCTCGTACAGTGACTATATACAAGACAGTGGCGACAATTGAGTATAAGCTCCGCCCATCCGCCATATTGAGGCTAATTTGAATATCAAATGCATATAATTTAAATAGAAATTTATGATAAAATTATCAATTTGAAACACAAATACATGAAAATATACATTATATATCTTTGATTTTGATAGGAAATGGGTATATTTAAATAAAACACGCAATTTTTATTTTTTTACCTAATAATATTTAGTATATAATAAGGATAAATAATGATACAAAAAAATAATGAATATTAATTGCTTATATAGTATGATGGGACAAATCATGCAAAAAATTATATTGCTATAGGTACAACTGTTATTGTCTTCAAATATAACCATAGATTCAGTTAATTATCAAGTAAAATCTATAAATAACAAATTCAACAACAAAAATATAACATATATTACTTGATCGGTTTCCTAAATTACATTTGCATCGTCAGGATTATAAACTATAAAAATTGATATAAATAAAATTTCTGATGTGTTATTTGTCTTTTATTTGATAATTATGGAAAACTTTTTTATTTCATAACAAGTTACCTGCTAATGACTTACTACTATATTTTTTTGAGGCGGATTTAAATTTTTCATAACTAATTTTCAACCTGAAAACAGTGAATCTATTAATTATTTTGCTTTTAAGTTGGTGACAATTTGGTAAATTGAAATGTATTTTCGACATTTCCTTTATAAAAAATTCTTTTATGTCTATATTCTGGAGTGAAACATTATCTAAATATTTTAATAAAACACATTCCATTTCTAAAAAATAATAAAAAACCTCTTCAGTCACAAAAAAAGGGATTGTTCCTGAAATATTATATAACGAATTAAGTTCGCTGAAATTTAAATTGTATGAGGGAGTCTTTAATTCACTTGGAAGCTTTACTTCATCATACACTGTATTTAAGTCCTTAAGAGAATCCAAGAATCCCCCAAGAAACTCCCGTTCATCTTCTTCGTAACTACTGGTACTTCCACTTTTTAAATACTGTGATACAGATATTAATTTCAAGTTATTTTTAACTTGTACCGCATTCGGTACTATTTGTTTGCTTCGCAACACGCTAAATAAATTTTCAAGGCAGTCTTGAGAAAATCGGCTAGTTAAAATAAATTCATAATGTTTTTTTCCAATAATTCTGACTGTAGTTCTAACATTGATTGTGTTGAGATTAGAATACCCGTTTGTGAAGGTTTACAAATTTTTTTATAGTCAACCAACATATCTGAAAATAAACTTATAAATCCTTCCAAAAATGATATTGTTTCTTTATAAATGTCAATATTAAATTTGCTTAGAGCACAAGAAGGATGTCTCGAAGTCATTAAATAAAACCATTTTTCTACTTGGTCAATAAACCATGCCGTTGTTAAATATTCTGGTTTATCAAGTTCTTCAGCCAAAAATTTGAGAGCGCTACTAACTGAGTGACTAACAACATTAGTTGAAGTTGACACTTTCATTTGAGAAAAATGTGTCGGAAGGAGATCATCTTCTGAAAGATTCGGTGCAAGTTTGAAAAAATTATCTTTCTGATGATTTAATATGTCTGAGATATGACTGGACATGACCATGTTAGAGGGTAGTCCATACTTTAGAACAATATTATTTGGTAACTGGATTTTATTTGTCACTAACATAGATTTAATATTTTTAAATAGGTGAGGAACATCTGCAAAGACATATACATTTTTATCATTATTTAATGGGTGCAGAATCTTGCATTTTATAGGACTGTACTTTTCAGCTTTAATATCCCAAGCTTTCCACAAAGCTTGATTACAGGGACCCATATCTGATGTAATACTTAAAATATTCAAATTAAGCTGTTCGGCTTTTTTAAATATATCTATTATTATATTCTTCATGACAGCTCCGTTGACAGAGTCACTGGTGAAGTAATAGGCCACAACCTGTTTCCAACGTCCTGTAATACCTCCCAGCATAAACACTAAGGTGTGTGTCGACAAGCCTGAATGTTCAGGGAGAGTAACATCTCCAAAATATTTATTCAAGGAGGTATCATATATTTTTCCTGGAGTGATAGCCATTTCATCCAAAACCAAGACACAATCCTTTTCATGAGTTGAAAATTGCTCCACTTTCAATTCTAAAAATGAAAATACCTCATTTAGAATACCTGAATCGAACTTCAAGTTCTGGAGTTTTCTCTGTAAAGTTCTGGTTGATGGGAGAGGATATTTTTGTTTTATTAGTTCAGTATATCCACTACTACCACAACTAAATTTTGATTTTAAAGAACTTGTAACGGTGTTGTTGGTCCACTTCATTAGTTTTGTTGTTTTTCCATTTTTTCTCTTTTTTAAAGCTTCTATTTGATCTTCGTTGAATATTTGCTTTAGTAGTTCACAGTCCGAAGAATTGGGAGGTTTTTCTCTTTTTTTTATTAGCTTCTTTCGTGTGGCTCTTACAGTTTGTTTGTATCGATAAGCTCTACGTTTTTCTCTTCCGTACAACTTCTTGTACCTGTTTAATTCAAGCTGTAACTGAGCTATTTCACTAATTGGATCAATTTCTGATATTAACGGTGAGGGAGCTGTGGATAGACTGTCTTCACTCAAACTGCTTTTAGATATCGACAATTGTTGACCTGATTCTACATCCAAAGCTAAATTTGAAGTAGATGGTTCCGGTGATTCCTCTGGCACAGTCTCATCTAGAGCTATATTTTCACCTAGAACTAATGATTAAACTATAATTGCAACAAAACACTTTTAATAGGACAAAAACTAAGAGTTTTTCATTATTATGTGGGGATTTGTTGTAATTACTAAGAGATATCTACTTACCCGACAAATGTTTAGTTTTTTTTGGAGAAATAAATTTCCTTGGAACTGGGGATTTCCTTTTAGGTTTTGGTTCCACAAAGGAAAATATTGTAGGAGCAGCATTTGACTTTAAAATTTTCTTGCCATCTACACGAGGTCGCTCCCACATTTCAGGACCAAAATGAATCTTAAACAAAATCTTACATTCAATTTTATCTCAATAACGACAAACAATAATTTTAAATTAGATATAACAATTATAAGTCGTAAAACAAAGGCTTCTACCTACCTCATATAAACACGAATAGTCTGTTGGAGTCCAATGATCTCTTCTAGTTTTAATAAGCCATTCTTTTCTTCTAGATGGATCTCTAGGAAAACGTTTCATGAGAAACCCTTTTTTAGCAGAATTGCTGCAATTTATTGCAGCACAGCCCGGCATTTCAAATGTTATTATCTAGAAAAATCAAAACTTGATAAATATTATACAATTTCTAGGGTTAAGCAAGCTAGCTTACCAAATATCACGAATTTTCCGATTCGAAATAAGATTATTTATAAGTCCAAATACAAGTCTTTCAATTGTGTAAAGGCAAAACACCTCTTTTTCACTGAATATTCACCAAAAAAGCACAAAACCAATAATTCTAATCACAAGTATAACCAGCATTATAAGAAACTTCGTATATACCAAACGTAAACAAAGAGATTTTGGCCTCAATATGGCTGCCAAACTGCCAGCCAATCAAAAACGGGTTACCCTATTGTCGCCACTGTATATAGTCACTGTACTTTCTCGGTCCCTATAGCCAAGTACTGTTTGATTTTAAGAAAATTTAGCCACAATTAGGTACAATTTATTACTTTTACAATTATTTTAAAATTAGTTCTTATCTACAAGTATATTAGTGGATAGTTTAAACGTTTTTAACATTTTTGTCGTAGCTAATTCTATTGATAAAAAACTAATGTATGTATTTTTGAATTGTAAAATAATTATCAGTACTGATAACACGCAATCTTATAAGTATTAAATAAATTTTCAATTTATATAACGTTTCTACTTGTTATAACACACTACATTTATGTGACGAGGTGGCCGAGTGGTTAAGGCGTTGGACTGCTAATCCAATGGGCTCTGCCCGCGTGGGTTCGAATCCCATCCTCGTCGTCTGAATTTTTTTTTAATAGGTAATGTCATACACTAGAAATATACTATTTTTGGGCATTTTCTGTTATCTATTTTACGGAAATACGTTTGTTTACAATTTCTGAGACCCAAAAAATAATATCGCAATACTTACAAAATCATACAGGCTAAAATATGGCAGTTAGAGTGATCATATATTTTAGGTTGTTACTGTCAACGAATTAAGATAGGATGTAGGTAAAAATTAACAGGATACTACAGTAGGTATTAAAGAAGTTGTGAGGTGTTTAATAGGCTAATTACCTCCAAAATAATTTAAAAACAGATTAGTTAGGCAATTATTGCAGTGGTTTCACACAGGGATTAGGATGAGTAAGTTAGGGGAAAATATTCCTGCTCACTGAAATCAAGAGTTAAGTGGTACGGCGGGGGTTGAAAGGGGTGAAAAAGGTTTTTTTTCGATTTG
Organism: Galeruca laticollis; assembly: GCA_963921935.1. Classification (NCBI taxonomy): domain Eukaryota; kingdom Metazoa; phylum Arthropoda; class Insecta; order Coleoptera; family Chrysomelidae; genus Galeruca; species Galeruca laticollis. The sequence continues at coordinate 127,309,099 of OY998177.1, forward strand.
CGGCAAAAGTATTGAATTTAGCTGAAAAAATTGAATGTAAATGTTGTAGATAATTAAAAAATAAACAAATTTTTTCTTGAGACTTTTTGCACATAACCTCAAATTTGCCGAGAAAAACGTAAAAAACGTTCCTCCCCATATTGTAAACAACACGTTTTGATATTATTTTGAAGGGCGTAAGTAACAATTACCAACATGGTATCGATTGCCCTTGACGATGGGTTGTAAGTGAACTTACCACTGCAACAGTAAAATCTAAAGAAAATCGTGAATAATAAACATTAGACGATAACACGAACGTCATTTTTGACATTTTATTACTCTAAAAATAATAGAAAGACAAAGTTGATTTTTTTACTGTTTATAGACTGATCCTTTGACTATTTACAGATAATAAAATAAAAACGGTTTAAAATTAGGTTTAGGAGAAGTCGAAGAAATAATAACATTATTTTATACTATGTGCTAAATACGATTTGCCACTTCAAAACTCACTTTTTAAAAACACTTTTTATTTACTATTAACAATTGTTACAAAACTACACAATGAAACTGGTAAAAATAATATTACTAAAATCAAACTGAATGTAATAAAAATCGATCGTTTAATATATACAAAAAATATTGCTTCGTCGGCATCGGATGTTTCATCGAATGTTATTTGGATTTTAGCAAAGTCAGCGTCCAGGTGTATTGGCTTCGTATGCATGAAGTTAGCGTAATGAAATTCAATGTACTGTAACTTCTCCATCCCCTGGGGAAGTTTTGTAAGGAACGAATAGAACTTTGGTGTTCTCTTCGCCTTCCGTTGGTTTGGATTTTCTTTGGTGCTTTCTCTTGCATCGGTTGTTCTTTAGCCTATAACAAAGATAAATTAGGAGAACTGTTGTGGTTGTGGATGTGGTTCCATTTTTCGACCTCTATTGGTTCCAATAGGTTTGTTCATGGAGGTCGTATAAGGGCACTTGGTTTATCTCCAGTGGTTTAAATTTTGTTGGTTTTTGTATGTAGCTTGTTTTAATTTGTGGTAACGTTAATGGTTCGCCCTCAATAGTGGCTTTGGAATTGATAAACCTTTTTCTATTGTTCTGAACTCACAGTTTGGTGGAAGTTCGATCAGGTACACTCCTTGCAGAACCATTGGCTTCGTTGTGGAACATTTAGTTGTTATTTTTGTGGGTTCAGTAAATATTGCTACGAAGTGGGAGTTCGATAAACTTTGGATGTTGTGTTCTATATTTGCACTGGAATATAGTTGCAACCCAGACAACATGGGATATTCATAGAATAATCTTTAAATACAACAAAAAGTATAAGAATATTCCGAATCAACTAAGAATATTCTTATAATATTAATATTATTTTTGAATATTCTATTAATATTCCTTAGTGAATATTCACAGAACAAGCCTGATGAATATACTTAAAATATTCATTTTAGAATATTATCAAATTGAATATTCTTAAAATATTCATTTAAGAATATTACCAAACTGAATATTCCTAGCATATTCTTTTAAGCATATTTACTTATGATTAAAGAAAATTAAAATTATTTTTCACATGGGACGAAAGTTATAGTTCAAACATTTATCCGGATATTCAACCCTACGCATAGGTGTAAATAGTTAAAATCACCTTCATACAAATAATAAATATAATATATCAAATTAAACCATGTATTAAACTCATTGAAGTTCAGATAGAGATTATAAGATAAGAAAAAGATATAAAAATATCCTCGATATGAACACTACATAAATGGTTGATACGGTGTGGATATAATGTTATTCGTCATATCGTCGTGTGATAAAAAGAGAACAAAGATATAAATGATAATTATAACATTCAGCGTAAAGCCAAATCATGACAGGTACCCAATCGCGTCAACAAAAAGCGGCCAGCCAATTAAAATGCAACTGGCGTTCTTTGTACACACGTTTATTGGTTAATTTCGAATATCATGTGTGATGAGCTTAAGTCTGGCATGCTCAAAGTCAAGTGTCAATACGTTCGTTTCGCTTCCGTTTTATCTAACCTATGTACTGGAGTGGATTGTGCTTTAGTTAAAGTTTATTTGAATTTTGTTTTCAACAATATCGTGACTAGTGGAACTCTTAGTGAGAAATTATTGTATTTGTTATGGGATGAATAACTTGTGCAGTTCGTGGATGTCACTCAAGAACAGGAGAAGGAATAATTATGTTTGGATTTCCCAAAGACCTTGTGAGGTGAGTAATTGTTTCTATATGCAATATATTATAGGTATATATTACTTTTTTATTATTTCACATGTACCTATGCATCGTAAGTGGTGTAATTCTCTATGTTTTTGGTTTTTAACATTGATCTGTCCCTCTGCCTTTAATAACATGAAATAATAATATGTACTACAATAAGCTTTCTGCTGACGAGCCCTGTTCAGCTAAAAATATGTTGAATAATAAATTAGTAGTTAATATAGACATGTGAATAACTACATTTATTTACTTTTTAGGGCATACTTATGGTTGGAAGATTGTAACTGTGCAGATTTGTTTGGAAAGACTACAGATGCTTTACAATAGAATTATAGGTTGTGTGAACTTCACTGTCAGGAAAAATTTATTTCCAAAGGAGGATATCCCAAGCATTTGTTTCAGCTAGCTGTGTCTACCCTATTTCCATAGTTAAAATGGAAAGGTCACAATTTATTGAATGATCCACCAACAAAAATAGTTACTCAGTCTGGTAAATATTAAATTTAAGTAGACATTATAATCAGCTGTTTTTGATATTTATTTTTTGTCATCTGGCCGCATAATTGATTTATACTTTTTAAGGGATTAATACCTTCTTGAAATTTGTATAAGGGAATATCCTGGTGTTAAGATAATGAAAACAAAAAAATTAAAACATTTATATCGGTTTATAAAACTAAGTCAACATTAATTTAAACAAGTAAATTATCTTAAGAACTTGAGGCTGGTAAAAACTTACATGAGAAGAGCATACAATAATTAATCAACATATGCTTTGGTATTTAAGCGACAGTATAGAATACCAGTGTCAATGTAATGTATTCTGCATAGTGACAAATTTAAGAAAATACTCATATTTGTAAAATTTCTACAAATGATTACTACAATCACTTTTATAATTGCAGATACCACACCATCACAGCAACCGGCATATTCATCTCAGGCCGTCGAAATACATTCTAGTGACTGTGATGATATAACGCAAGTTTATGAATCCACACGCTGCCAGCTTTTAACACTGCCTTACCCGAACAGGTAAATTGATATATCTGATTGCAAAACGTCAACAATAAGGATGTTTTTCAGTTATACCTCAGTTATGTAGCCTTAACCGGACAGTTTTATCCATTTAGGTATAGCTAAAAACTCGCAGTGTGTGGGTCCTATAAATATTTACAAATTTTAAAAGATTAACTCTATATTTTTTAATAGAAACAAGTATTTGGTCAATTTTGTTTTTTCTTTATTTTTCATTTCTCACAAGAGAATGTAAGTATCTATAAATATTTAATTTTACGAAACTGATGTCCAACAAGTAGATTAATGCTTTATATATTTTGTGAAGCTCTGTCGTTTTGGTTTAAAAACGATAAAATGAAAGTTATAGTTGAATATTTATAAATTTGAAAAGTTTATAGAGAGTTATAAAGTTTATGTTTGTCTAATAAAAACTTGGACAATTTAATATTGAATTTTATTTTATTATGCTTAGGTAGTTGAAATATTTTTTTCTTAGGTGTAACCAGAATTAAGCACTAATGTTATTGGACTCATGTTCTGAATCCAATTTGTACCTGTGCCACTTTATTGACTTTAGAAGCAACCATCGAGTGAATGGTCGGGTAGAGAATTCCATCAGTTATGAAAATTTATTGATTTACAGAAATTTGAAAAATGTGCATTTACATGAATCCTATATACTAACCCTTCCCTCTCCCCCCATTAAATGTATGGTTCTGAACATTCTGAGGATATTTTTGCAATATTCTGAATATACAAAGAATATCCCCTGAATATACAATTTGATATAATTCTACAAAATTCCAAATGAATCTACCATGAATATTCATAGTATATATTGAATATTCTGGAAACATTCATTGAAGAACATTCTTAGATAATGCTTTTCTGAATATTCTCGGAATAATCCTAGCTTATATATAATACGAAAAAGAATATTCATTTGGGAATATTCTCTGAATATTTAGGATATTCCCATTTTCACTTTCTAGAAATATTCCAAAAAGCATAAAGATATTCTTAGCATTTTTAGAGAATATTCCAATATGCCAAAATGAATATTCCACGGATATTTATAGAATATCTAATGTTGTCTGGGAAGAGGCTTCTGTATTTTTCAATTGAAGAATCTGGTTGATGTAGTCTTCGGGTTTAGTTGTTGTTTGCAGCGCATTTTCGGCACTGGTTCTTTTGCATGGAATTTCGGAGTATTGGAAGGTATCTTCGTTGAACAAAATGTACGGTTCTGGAGGAATATTTATGGTAGAATTTTGTTTCGGTATTGGGAATAGGTTGTAGTAGGTGGAGGTCTTAGGATATAAAATGGGAAAGTGTAGTATAAATACGATAGTGTTGTTGGTGTAGTAAGCGTGTATTACGCTTATTATATCGTAATAATTAAGGACGTCTTCGTCTTTTGTATATAAGAGATGATCTTCACTGTGATGTTCTAGCATTTTTGTCACTAACCATTCTAATGCGTCTTTCCTCAATACACTATTATGAAGGGTGTGTTTAGTCTGGAAAATGTGATTGCTTCTTCTAGATCGTTCAGGATAGATAGAGATAGATAGATAAATTTTATTGTGCATAAGATACATCTTTTCACAAGGGTTCGGTACATACATTACATTTATTACAATGATCCATACGGCATTTTCAGTAGTTATTTACAGTTATTTGAGTTAGAACATATATATTTGTTTTTAATTGCTATTATTATATTGTATATACATATTATAGTGTTATTATTTATTCTCCGCATGCGAAAGCTCTTAATTTTAAGATACTAATAACACTATGGGCCAGCATAGAGAGATTATCATTAATGGCATTCAGATAATGTACCAGATCATCAACATTATCCACACTATTAAAAAATCTATTTTGTCTGAGAGGCCTGTAAATGGGACATTTGAAGAGAATATTGTAATGTTTTTCTAATTTATTTAAACAATAAACGGGTGGGATAAATTTTAAACACACGGTATGGCTACTTACTAATTTATTTAAACACTAAACTAATCACTAATAATTAATTTATATATACTCAGTATATTCACTTAAACTAATTTATATGAACACTTAACTAATTTATATTTACTGTTTGCTATTTCGGTGTATTCATTTCACGGTCCTTTTTATATACTAGTGCCTTTTGTACTAGAGAATTCTGGGCTGCGACTTACACAAAACAATTAATTCTGGCCTTTTGTAGATAACTCTGGTCACAAACATAATGTTTACATAAGATAAGTCGTAAACAGTTATAAAAAAACAGTGCGTATCCGCCATAGTTTTAACTTTTATACCTGGCTTAGACAGAGTCGGTTTTAGGGACTATACTAGGGTGCTGTTTCGTAACAATATGCTCCAACGACTCCGTTGTATGCATATTACAAACGAAACAGATTTCCCCACAATCAATTATATAGAAGTTTCCTTTAAAGGAAAATTTCAGTATCTTTTTACTGGAAGTTCTGATTTGTGCGACAATTCTCGTTATGTATATAGATGCGGGTATTCGCAAATAATTTCTCCCGGTTTCACCAATTGATAGTTGAGAGTATATCATAGAATAACTAGACGTAACCTTCCTATACATATCAATTTCGTAAAGTCGTTTTTCAAAATTTTCTAGAATAACCGCATCTAATTTACCTGAATATGTATTTAAATAGTTTGTCCATAAATGTTCACACTCTGCAAAGGTAAACCATTCTTTAACTTGATTGACCCGATTATATTTACCGTTCTCCGTAGCTAATTGTAAAAGTTGCATATAACAGATTTTAGACGTTCTAGAATTATCCATTATTTTAGGTTTATTTAACCAACTTAAAGCATGTTTGAAAATAATTAGTGATAAATGGGGCGAATATGTCTCAAGGCGTACAATATAATCTGGAGCATTCTGAGACAAATTCAACAGTTTTTTTAAAAATTTAACCTGCACCCGCTCAATAACATCAGTATAGCGTAGTCCCCATATGCCAATTCCAAAAGAATGACAAGTTAAATGATAGAATTATACAATTTGATTCTGGAATTCCATGTATTAATTTTTGATCGGCACATAATATCCATAACTGCTCCAATGGCACGACAAGCTTTAATTTTAGTAATCTTAGCCATGGTACCGAATATAGTAGAAGAGAAATCGACACCTAAATACGTAAATTGCTTTACTATTTCTAGCCTAAAACCTTTGTAATAAAACTTTTGATTATAATTATGTTTGTGCTCTCCTTTGTCAAATATTAATACTTTCGTTTTATCAGTGTTAACTGAAGTTTATTGGTAGAACAATAAGTATAAAGTATTCTCAGTTTGCGTTCTATGTCTATTGAGGAGTCCCCCAGGATTACTATGTCATCTGCGTATTGAAGCATTAACTTGAACGAAAATAATGTTCAATATCCGATATGAAAATAGAGAAAAGCAGTGCACTTAGCGGTTTACCTTGGAGAACTCCCTCAGCGATAGCATATTTTTTACTATATAGGTTTTGAAGTCTAATTAAAAATGTGGCGTTGTCATATAAATGTTTTAGTATTCTAATGTACTTAGTACTAACCCCAAACTTAAATAGTTTTAACCAAAGAAGTGTATGATCTATGGTGTGAAATGCTTTCCGAAAGTCTACAAAAACAGCATATACTTTCCTGCGGGGGAGCCTAAGAGTTATTTGCAAGACAGAAGTCAAAATACAAATATTATCCGAACATCCTCTATTCTTTCGAAAGCCAAATTGTGTTTCGGGAAGATTTAGATTATTTTCACACCAATTAGACAAGCGATTTAATAGAATTAACGAAAACACCTTGGCACAACAATTTATTAGAGATATACCACGATAGTTATTAGGATCCTCTAAGGGTCCTTTTTTGTGAAGCATTGTGAGAATTGTTTCATGCCAACCGGAAGGAATAATTTCCGAATCCAAAATTTTATTATATACATGACAAATATATAAACGCCAGTTTTGTGGTAAATGCTTTAAAAACTCGTAAGTAATACCATCCTTACCTGGTGATTTGCCATCTTTGCACAAAATCGAAGATTGATCAAGTTTTAGAAGTGATATGGAGGTATCTAGAAATTCGTCTCCAACCCCAAAAAAACATACTTCATACAGAACTTTAATTGAAGGAAGGAGGAGAAGTTGAAGGATAATTTGGAGGGATAAGTTCAATTCGCCCAGTACATTTCTGGCTTGAAGATAGTGGTTCAAATCGAATTCAAATTTGTTTAGATTTTTACTGATTTGATCTATTTCTTCAAAAATAGTTTCTTGGTTGTGTGTTAGAAGAGTCACAGATTCAATAAACATTTCCAAAATCCTTAAATTTAAGCTCATGTGATGATTTACGTTTTTTACAATATTCTGCATTGTAAATTTATTTTCCTCCTACCCCTATAGAAAGTACACACTTTCCTCCCTCAAATCAGGGAGGAAACTCATACTTTTCCTCCCCCTCTTTTCAAGTAAGTTGTAAACGATGAAACTTGTGAATTCATTATATTCATATTGTTTCCATAATTTCTAGAACATCCTGTATATCCTGTTTTTTGGTAAAAATCAAACATTAATGTTACTTCAACGTGGTTCTTCAATACAAATTTCAACTTCAGGAATCTTAGATATACGTTTTTTGAGTTCAGAATAAGAAAAGCATAGTATGCTGTGGCTCACTGACAGTAAACACGGCGATTGACTTTTGAGGTGCAAAGTCGCTACATTCATTAAACTTAGTTGAATTGGAGAGCGATTCAAGTGATTTTGAATTTCCAAATACACCACCTAATATTAAGGAACAAGCCAACATAGCGTCATTAACCTTACTACCACAAAAATTTAAAGACAGGTATGAAAAACAATATGCACAATATAAGCAATGGGCTGAAGACAACAAAATACATAAATATTCAAAGAATGTTTTACTGGCATATTTTTCACTACAAAGAAAATCATTAAAAGCTTCAACACTTTGGTCTAAATATTCAATGCTACGCACAATGATACAAATGAAGGACAATGTCGATATTAAATATCCAAAGTTGATTGCATTTCTAAAACGTCAAAATGCCGGATACAAACCAAATAAAGCTAAAACTTTTACAAGAGAAGAAATAAATACATTCTTAATGGAAGCCCCGGATGATGTTTTTTTATTAATGAAGGTAAGAAAAGAAATCCCATGCAAATAATTTAATTTTTGATATAAAATATTCATAGGTAGTCCTTGTTATTGGAATTTCTGGAGCATGTCGATGTGATGAGCTTATTAAAATGGATGATATTGAAGAGAAAGACAATCTTTTAGTCATAAATATCCACACTTCAAAAACGTATAAACAACGAACTTTCGTTATCAATACTACAACAGGTAACGGCCCAAATTTTGTTCAAATCGTTAAAAAGTATATCTGTCTACGTCCTAAAACTGAGCATAAACGATTGTTGGTATGCTTTAAAGCAGGCAAATGTATAAATCAAGTGGTTGGCAAAAATAGTATATCCAAAATACCACAAAAATTGCAGAATATCTCAATCTTCCAAATGCCGAGCATTACACAGGGCACAGTTTCAGAAGAACTTCAGCAACTCTGTTAGTAAACGCTGGTGGGGATATTTTAGCTCTAAAACAGCATGGCGGTTGGAAATCAACCAATATCGCAGAAAATTATGTAGAACAATCTTACACAAAAAAAGAAAAATTTCTGATCAAATTATGGGAAATAATGTAGAACCTGAACTTGATCAAAATCAGCCAAGAACTTCTAGAAGTTACCACCATTACAATGTGCTAAGCGAAAATATTTCAAATACTAAAGCTCCTGTTCAAACCCTATCTTCTTCCAATGGTGTTCATATAAGTGCTGCTCAAAACTGCACATTCAATATTAACATAAATAATTCTAAAATATAGTTAAACAATACTATGTACTTAATTGTATAACATATATTGATAAATTTGGTTAATAAATAATTCTTGTGTTCGTAATTATATTCGTTACCTATTTGTGTCGTAAATAAATTTTCAAAAAAAGGTGGGTAGGAGGAAAAATCATATGTATCACATGGGAGTAAAGTGCCTTTTCCTCCCTTGGATGTTTACTCGGTCTCTTTCTCCAAAATATTATTATATTTTATTTTGCGCACCGTGTTTTTTGTACAAGATATACTTTCGAACACGTGTGTGTTGTTTACGTTATTCGATATTATATCATCGTTCTCATGAAATGGTTACGACCGGGGGTGAAGGGTGAAAAGAGCTGTTTGGGATTTATATAGGTAAAAATGTTAAGTCTAGATATAACCACAAGACCGAAGGGAATAAAGTTAGATAGTTACAGTATCACCGAGTTTTATTATAATATTTAACCTTTTCTAATCTTACAAAGCAGTGGTGGGATTCTTTTTTTAAAAATCAGTTGGAACTATTTTTCGGTATAGTTAAAATTATTATACGTCATGGGAAAACATAGAAAACGAAACAGGAACCGTTCACCCTCGTCATCGACAAATGTTAGTGAAAGTTCGAATTCGAGTTCCGATAACAGATCAAACAGAAAACGGACAATAAAACGACTAAAAAATGAAATAATTAAACTAAAGGGGCGTACAACGAGCATTCGTGCGGGAGACGAATTTTTAGTCCCTAATTTTGATCCAAATCGGGATAATGTGATTGTGAATAAGTGGCTGAATAAAGTAGCCAGTCTAGCAGAACGGTATCAGTAGGACGACGATACTATTCTTCGGCTCATTTCTGGCCGATTACGAGGCAATGCACGTCAATGGTATGACGAAAACGTGGAGTGTGACTCGAGCTGGAGTGAAATTAAAACATCAATGAGCCTTTATTTCCGTAAGTCTGTTCCATTTTCTAATTTATTGAAAGACGCTGCTAATTATGAAACTAAACCGGGGATTATTGTTTCAAGAAAATGTCTAAACTAAGGGCCCTTAATACCTGATGCGTATTTGATTGATGCAGTGATAGGTGGTATTAATGACGAGAATATATCGCGAAGCGTTAGGACCGCACAACATAAGGATGCCTACGATCTTTACGCCTATCTTAATACTGTGGGTGACATGCCTAACGAAATAAAAAGTTTTAATACGAAAATTACGGAATATAAACCTTCAATCTCGACTAGTTCTGATCGTAACAATTTTGTAAATTTAAACGTTCTTGGGTCGCGTATAAAGTGCTACAATTGTGGTAAATTAGGTCATATTTCAGTTAATTGCAGAAAAGAACGCCTCGAATGTACAAACTGCAAAAGACTGGGTCATACTAAAGAAAAGTGTTTTTTAGCGAAAAAAGAAATCAGGTCGAGTTGTTAGCAAAAGACATGCACCCTAATATATTTTTACAGCATGCTCGAATTTTTGACAAAAAAATGAATTGTTTAATAGACTATGGCAGTTCATATACAGTCATAAAAGATTAAGAAATTCGGGCTACAATGTATTGATTCCAAGGAAATAACTATGTGTAGTTTTGTGGGCCTCCTTTTAAATAGTAGATCCCTTTGTGAAATAATCATTACTACACAAGGGGCTTCGGTACGAGTAAATGCTACAACTGTTCCCCACAAATACCTTAAATATGATTTATTAGTAGGTAGAGATTTTATCAACCAGAAGCACGTTGTTATGGTTAAGCATGATGATCGATTACTTTTATACAGTTTGTTTCCCGTTAGCATATCTGTGAATTTGATTGAGATTTGTGATACCTCGGATTTAAAATATTTTCGAGTCTATTTCTTGGGTAAAAACTTTAAGGTTGTCACTGATTGTAACGTTTTGCGGACGACCTTGTCTAAAAAGGATTTGATTCCACGCATTGGAAGATGGTGGCTGGAGATTCAGGAGTACACTTTCGAAATTGAGTATAGGGCTGGTAAAAAGATGATGCATGTTGATGCACTGAGCAGAAATCCCATAGCTGACACTAATCTAGAAGTCGAAGTTTTTCAAATAGATTTGACAGAAGCGGACTGGATTACAGCCGCTCAACTGCAGGATGAACAGGTCTGTAAAATTTGAAATATTCTTGCCAGTAAAATAAAGAATGGAGAAAACAAATTATACTTTGATCAGTACGAGTTAAAGGGTAATAAATTATACAGGAAATTAGGAAACGGAGCCAATGTATGGGTTGTTCCACGAGCAGCACGTATGCAAATTTGTCGTCTGTGCCATGATGATTCTGGACATCTCGGAATAGAAAAAGTACTACAAAGAATTCGAGAGAACTACTGGTTTGCAAAAATGAGAAAATTTGTCACAAAATATGTAAATGCATGTCTAAGTTGTATGTATTACAAACGGACGTCTTCAAAACGAGAATGTAAACTGAACCCCATTGAGAAACATCCGATTCCCTTTCATACATTACACGTACTAAATTCACTGTGATCGAGCCAGTACATAACCAAAAGAGCAACCATGCTATTAGGGTTTTAACTGACTTAATACACCTACCAGAACTATAAGCGACAGAGAAACAGCTTTTACATCCCGTACATTTAAGATATTTAGTGATACTTACGGAATTAAGCATATTTTAAATGCTGTTGCCTCACCAAGAAGCAATGGCCAATGTGAACGTTACAATAAAACAATTGTAAGTGCTCTGGCAACGACAACTGCAGGTAAAAACGAAAGAGACTGGGATAAATACATGAAATAAGTGCAAAGTGCACTCAATACAAGCTTTAATAAAGGCATTAATTCGACCCCTATGAAGGCGCTCATTGGCTATAATTCAAAACATGCAGCTGAGGCAATAGTTTTGAATGAAGTTCAAGATACAATAGACAGGCTAGATCTGGAGAAGCTAAGATGTAAGAATTCAGACCATATAACAAAAGACCAGAAAAAAAAACAGAAACAACGTTACGACAAAATAAGACGAGATGCCACCAAATATGACGGAGGAGATTTAGTAAGGGTATTAATAACGAGTATACCAACTACTGGTGGTAGTCATAAACTTCATCCCAAATACAAAGGTCCTTTTCGCATCACAAAGGCACTATTCAATGATAGATACGAAGTTGAAGACTTGCGGGAGGGATTTAAACGTAAGAGAACTGTTGTAGCCGCAGATCATGTGAAAAAATGGATAAGCATACAGAGCGAAGAGGATTAGTAGTAACGTGTTTATAAGCGAACGTCGCTAATGTGTTTTTTTGGCAATGTGCCTGTAAGCGAACGTCGCTACTGTGTTTTTTTGGCAACGTGCCTGTAAGCGAACGTCGCTACTGTGTTTTTTTGGCAACGTGCCTATAAGCGAACGTCGCTAATGTGTTTTTTTGGCAACGTGCCTATAAGCGAACGTGGCTAATGTGTTTTTTTTTGGCAACGTGCCTATGAGCGAACGTCGCTACTGTGTTTTTTTGGTAACGTGCCTATAAGCGGACGTCGCTAATGCGTTTTTGTTGGCAACGTGCCTATAAGCGAACGTCGCTAATCTGTTTTTCTTGGTAACGTTGTCTTTGTATTATTATTTAGCAAATATGTTGTCTGTAAAAAAAGCAGGAGGAACTTCAGATTTTTTTTCTTCTCAAAATGTTCTATCGTGTAGAATTCATGTTAAGTTATAATATAGGGTCTGAGGCCAGACCAAATTATCAGGATGGCCGAGTATTATATTTTATTTTTTTTGTGTATTAATATCATTATAGCTATTGCATAAGTTGTTTTGATACAAGTTTCTTTAAATATCTTTTTAGTTTCTTGATTAGTATATATTTAGGGTCTGAGGACAGACCAAATTATCAGGATGGCCGAGTGTTATATTTTATTTTTTGCACCGTGTTTTTTGTACAAGATATACTTTCGAACACGTGTGTGTTGTTTACGTTATTCGATATTATATTATCGTTCTCATGAAATGGTTACGACCGGGGGAGCTGTTTGGGATTTATATGGGTAAAAATGTTTAGTCTAGATATAACCACAAGACCGAAGGGAATAAAGTTAGATAGTTACAGTATCACCGAGTTTTATTATAATATTTAACCTTTTATAATCTTACAATATGAAAATGAACTCATGCAGTTATCAGACAACACGCTGTCGTGCAAAATTATCGGTATTTTTGATGCAATTGTGCAATTACCGATAAAACTGTTTCCTCATCGATAATACCTTGTTTACATTGAAACTTAAAATTTTTACTTTGAATGGAAATAAATAATCTTCCCAAATACAAGTCGTTTTTCAAATTTTATCACATAATTTTTTAATTTCATCATTTCATCATTTATTTTGGTGAACTATTGGAAAATGGTTCCAAGCAGACAAGACAAAAACTTTCTTCATCCTCGTCCTCTGATTCTTCAGGGTACTTCTCTTTAGCACTTTTATGGTTTTTTCCCTTTTTATTTTTATGATTTGACACTCTTATATTTCCTGTTAAATTTTTCTTTACACTTTTTCTCTTAGCAAACTCCGCCTCACCTGATTTTGGTAAAAGTCTTACCTGCTTTGGGCAAGGGCCTTATATCTGAGACACTAAATATACTTTCCTTAGGCCCAGAATGCTGAGTACGGTTTGGGATTTTTTCTAAGGGTGAGCCACTAGGAGCAGGCTGCTGAGTGTCGTGAAGTTCTGTGTTTGCAGGTTCTGACACAGTTGTTTTTTGTTGCCTATTTCAAGAAAAACAAATTATTGCAGAACAATTTTAAGATACTCAGGTAACTAACTTACTTGTTAATATTTCGTCAACTGTTGGTTCATCAGTTTGGAATGAAATTCCACTGGTCCCGGGCTTTGGATTTTCGAGATCTGGTTTCTGATTTTATTGGTGCAAGTCTCTGTCTGTTACTTTACATGGGCTAAATTCTGTTTCATCAAATACATTTTGGTTGAAGGGAAATATCCCTGATACACGAAATCCGGATTGTATATTTTTTGGTGTAGCGGCTAGGGGATAGCTTTGAGCAACTAAAACTGGAATATCATATATCGTCATCGTTTGACCGGGATGATTCATCATCCATGCATCGCAAGCATTATTGTACTGTTTTTTAAACGGACCATAAACTGACCTATCAAGAGGCTGCAACTTGTGCGAGCAGTGGGGAGGAAAAGATAACATAACTATACCACTTTCCTTAGCCAACTCAAGTCCCTCGATAGAAAGATGCGACTGATGGTTATCAAGAAGTAACAGACAGGGGTGATTTTTGGAACATTTTGAAAATTTAATGAAATGTCTCAAAAATAGCACAAAATTTTCTTCTATCATCCAGCCACTTCGATTAGCTGTTCCCGCACATCCTGCTGGTCCAGATGTTAGCCAGAATTCTCTAAAATGCACTGTTGAAAATTTAAAGAATGGCAGGATGCTATTTTCCAAAGCAGATACGGCACAGGCCACTGTGACGAGGGTTCCACGTTCCCCAGAAGTTATGGATCCGACTTGTTTAAAACCTTTTCTGGCCACTACTTTACAAGGCTTCTGAACAGTGGTCTCCCCCGTGTCGTCCATATTCCAGATTGAGGATGGATCAAAGTTATATTTTTTCATAACCTTTTCCAGATTTGTAAAAAAGCTGTTCGCATTTGCTTGGTTAAAATTTGTTGCGCGTGCGAAACTTATTGGTTCTGGAGTGCGAAGAGATAAATCATTGTTTCTCTTTAAAAATGATGTAAACCATTCAGGTCCAGCCATTTGATCCCTTTTCCAAGGCTCGGGAACAGCAATTTTATTGGCAATGGCAAACTAGAATGCAAGCTTTCTAATTTCCTTAGGACAAAGTCCGAAATAAATATTTGCTGATTCGAGTAGGTATGTTTTTAAATCCATTTCCATTTCTCGGCATAATACCATGCGAGGTTTGCCATATCCCACGTCTATATTTAACTGATCTTGATTAAGGTCCTCTGCTGAAAGCTTTTTGCAATAGCGCCCCACTGTTTTATAATTTAATTCAAAATTTTTTGCTGCTTGCCTAATAGAAATATTTTCATTTTTTACTTGCAACACCGCTTTCCTTATTGTTTCCTTATCAAAACTCCCTCGATCTGTTCTTTTTCTGTATTCGCGCACCATCTAAACATTAAATGCGATTCAGAACTTCACTTCTTTTAATATCGGGGTAAAAAGTCACACATGACAACTTGCCCCACAACGTGTGAGACAAGTTACCCCAAACGGTCCTGCCATTTTCGTTCTAAAATAACTACCTAACCTAATTTTATAAATTAATAAATTTATAGGAGAACACCTAGGGGTATCATAAATATAACACGGTATTTTTAAATTCTGGCACTGATATAAAATATACGGTTTGTATTATTAATCCAAAAAATTACTTACATTGGCTTTTTCCGTAAATTCACTTATAAACATATACACATGCGACTTATACGAATGGCGAATATAGCGGAACTAACTAGCATTGAAATAGTTCCTGGCGTATGAATATGACGACGTTGACATATTTACTTTGCGCAGGAAAGAGTTTGTGACTTTAAACCCGTGAGACTTTAAGCCCCGGTCTCCCCTATCTGATATTAGGGCACTTTACACTATACTCTGACCAAAATATATGACAGGTCTGTTACTGGTAATGGATTAATATACATATTATCAGTTATATATCAATGAAGGAAGGTTTATTGATTCTATAAACAAAACTGCGATTTGAAGTAACTAATCGAGATGAATAGGTTCCTCCCCCAAATTAAGAGGTAAATCAGGTTAAATCAATTCTCCTTCCAACCCCTGTAAGTTCAATACGCGTTTACAAGAACAACTGTGGAGCTCGCCCTCTACACTACGTTAAAAGAAAACCTCTTTGCGTTTCTATAACGACTCCTACCAAAATCAAAACAAAACACTCTCTTGACAGTTACGTCTGATCAAGTGTTGGTGCGTGTGGTGTGTGACACACTTTTTGAAGGGTAAGTTTACGTTCATCTTGACTGATTGACATTGTTTCATTTTTGATAACTAATAATACGTGAAGTTATATATAAATAAATTATTTAAGTGGGAAAATGCGGAAAATTGGTGGAAAATGATGTGTTTTAGATATTAATACGAAAACATATATGTTTTTCTTTTCTTCTAACTCATAACAGTAGATATAAATTAGGCAATATAATTATTAAAAAGAAAAGTAAATTGAAGCTGAAAATTAATGTTTCAACCACCAAAAGTACTTATTTTATAATTAGACAAAAATAATTCTGCTGATTTGTTTTGAAGTGGCTTTAAAGCAATAAGATTTATAGTAGATCAGAATTAATATAAATATATGATTTTATTTTAAAAATCAGTACAGCATAACATAATCAACCAGGGCCGTTCCTAGGGTGCTGAACGCTTGCATGCAGGATTTTTTGTGCGCCCCTAATATTATGATTTCAAGATCACGATACTTACATCTCACATCGTTACATTTTTTATAATTTATTTAATACAATCAATACAAAAAGAAACAAAAATAAAACGATAGAAGTTTTAAGAACTTTTATTTTCAATATCACATAAAAGAAAGAAGGAAACACTGAATTCGCAAATTAACAATGATGCAATGTTACAGATAACAAGATCCTCTCAACGCCAAAAATGTAGAATATGCATATAAATGAAAAATAATTAAATAACAAGTGGGTATTACCTCATAATACGTCGTGCTTTCACAGATGCAAGCTCATTGATCATTCCGTTGTGGTCAATGGTTTCACAAATTTTAATTTCAGTTAAAATGATTGCCAAATCTGACAGCCTTTTTTGGCACATTGACGTTCTCAAATAAATTTTAATAAGCTTTAGCTTTGAAAAACTGCTTTCGTTATATAATTTAAAATTTCTAAGGGCGAGTATGAAATTTCGCCAGAATATGGAACTGGGTTAAGAATTTTGTATGACAGAATTTCATTATGCAAATCAAGACCATCAATATCTTGGCATACATTTCCTTCCCCAAACAACACAAGTACATCCCCTGTACATCCCAGGGACGTCCTTCATTTGCTACTAGGACGTCCCTAGGATGTCCTTTATCGGGACATGGTACATACTAGGGACATCCTAGGGACATCTACTTTCCACCAAAAAGGACACACAAGGGATGTCCTTATGGTACGTCCCAGGGATGTACCAAGTCCCGACGAAGGACATAGGGCCACCCTAAGGATTATTCCAGGGGCATCTCTGGGGTATATGAACTACATCGCCTGGACGTCCTCGAATGTCCTTTTTTTCATTTATTTAATTTGATATATTTTATAGAAAATATGAAGAAATAAATAAAATACAAAGATTTTCAACACAAAACCAATTTAATGAAAAATAACAAGTGTATCACATAATGAAATAAAATATTTAAAAAAAATCGACAAACAAAAACTCATTTTATATATAAATTTATATGATAGTAAACTAAACAAAAACATATATTCATATGGTAATAAACAAAACAAAAATTGACGAAACAATTAAAAATTGTACAGATATAAATTAGCATTTGTTGTAGGCATTGCCTCATCTTTTTCTCTGAGGCTTCTTTCCTTTGCTCTCCTGAAGAACTTCTGTAAAGCCTCTTCAATTTGTTTCTGGTTACCAATGGATTCAGAAGATCCTGTAACAAAAATATTATTATAATTTGAATTACAGCTGTGTGCACAAGAGACGAAAATACCAAATTTTTTTCCCCTAAGAGAAACAATGTATTGTTGTGCAATCTTCTTTAATTAAAAATTTCACAGAGCGCTTTCGGCATTAAGCCATCATCAATGCGGTCATTGTCAGAATTCCGAGACAGGGGCCTCCAAATGTGTACATCTATACATTTAACTGTTTGGTGGTTCACATTATTGGTTTAAAAACAGTATTAAAAATACATAAAAATTAAAATTCAGTAAAATGATTCAGCAGATCTGAAACATGCATTTTTTGGTTAGACCATTTTGCCAAGTTGTCATCAGAGAATTATTCACAAAAATTGCAAAGACCATGATTGTCACTCCATTCCATCGAGTAAGTTCCGAATCGTTGGAGCATAGACAAACATTGTGGTATGATATTGTTAAATGAAGGGATTTCGCGACCCTCAACGGATAGGTACCCACCATCTACCAAAAATAATAATGTTGGAGACAGACTTGATGTCCGTCTGGTGAGGGTGGCGAAATCCATAGAAACACTGGGATGTGCCAGACACGCGAATGCCCGAGAAGAACAATAAAGCGCTGTTATGGACATTGTGCGCGATAATTACATATATATTTCTGTGGTGTGGAATGTGATTCGCTTTGACGTTAGATGCTATTGTTTGTAATGTGAATTGGAATTTAGAACATAGGGTTGAAATGAAAATAAAGTGAAAGAAAAGGACAGAGCTCTAGGAAAATATATAATTGATGGGAAATAGAACAAGTGATGAATGAAGTGTGTGAATGGAGGGATGAAGAATGGTGAGAAGTGAAATCAAACGAAAAAGTAGGAACTGTGTCGAAAGTAATGAATTCAAACATGCGTCTAGCAAACACCACTGTATGTTGAAATGTGAAATGCAATATAAGAGGAGGTCGCCCTAACTGTAAAGCCAAAATATTATTACAGGTGCAATTGAATGATGTAGTTAACTAAAATAATTTACAGTAGAAATAGATGAAAATAGTCACGAAGTATCATTTGTGACATCTTTGTCTCCTTAAAACATAATTTTTCTTTCGTCCCATGACGATGATATTTAGGTAATATCGAAACAATTGTCAATTTTTTACAATTTTTAACATATTTTCAATATATTGTGGAGTTAACTAGAAACAGTAAGTTTCATTTGAAACACCAACCTTTAAACTCAACTAATTATACCTCCTCAAATAGAAAATATTCAACTTTAACTTCACAATTTTTACAAAACAAAAATCCACATCACATTTACCACAAACTTTTTAGTGCTTTTTATATCCAAACGTGCGTATATGATTTAGACAAAGGAATACGATCCCCTGAGTGCGTATGTTGCATGAACAGATTTGAATTTAATTGGTAGCGGGAAATTTAAATTACAAGACAGCTGCATGCAAGTTGAAAATGCATGACTTAGTTTTTCGCTTGCGATTTACACACAAACCTAACCTAGCTTGAAATTTGAAAATGCCTGAATTTTCAGCCAACCCTAACTTGACCTTACTTATCTTACGTAGACAGAATAATCATACAAAATTGTTAGCGATACCGATACTGAGTTGAAAAAAATCTGTGCATGTGACATTCGCACTTCGAGGATCAAATTCCTATATATCCATTATTTTCCAGAAGGAAAACCAAAATTTTCAAATGAAGGTAATATCAACTTTGAATTTTCAATGGACATTTTAATAAGTTTCAATGATTCTTATGTAAATTGATATTAGAAATACCAGGGACATGAATGGGACAACCTATGGATGTACCAAGTGGGATGTCCTGTGGACAATCTCTGCAGGACATCCCCTGGATGTCCCAATCATGTCCCTGTACCGCGGTACATGAAAGGGACATACCTACGACATCCCTGTGTTGTTAGGGTCTTGTTGGGTTTGCAAAGCCAAATCCAAATCTACACAGGATTGTTTAATCACATCAGACTCTAGATTTTGGAAATTACTCAAGAATCCAAATAAATCATTGTATTTTCCTATCCCCTCGAAGCGACTCTATGGGGATGGAATTGTTGTGTCTAAAATTGGATTGGATCCAAAACAACTTCATCTGCACCTTCATATGAAAATTGTCGCTTCGTCTTCATTTGCCTCGATAATGGAAATATTTGCTAAATAACATTTTTTTCTTATTCTATTACAGCCTCATTCATAAAAATCTCGAAATATTCGTCTGGCATTTTTTCAGTAAAATTATGGCATTCATTCAATGCTGTATTTGGATCCTGGATCATTTTACTCACTATATTAACCTTTGTTAGCACATCACACCAAATTATGATAGAACAAATGAATTTGAATATTATCTACTCTTGTTGCAAAAATGTCTTAATGCAAGCGGTTTAAATCAGCATTCTCATGAACTGAAAATGTTCATAGCCAACTTTGCAATAGGTATCATGCTAGTTACGGAAACTGCATATGGAGGCACAGCAATAATAATAAGAAATACATTAAAACACCATAAACTGGAAGGCTGCAAAGAAAATTATCTACAAGTCACTAACATCGTAGTTGATATAGTTACTGGAAGCATTGAAATATCTGCCGTATACTGTCATTCCAAACACAAAAATAAAAAAAACGAATATGAACATTTATTCAAAACACTTGGAAACAAATTCATAGCGGGTGGTGATTACAATGCGAAGAACACAGTTTGGGGTTCGAGAGTCACAAATACTAAGGGTTCTGAACTTCTAGCAACAATGTCTACCAATAATTTCAACGATCTATCAACAGGTGAACCCACATATTGGCTTTCGGACCGTAAAAAAATACCAGATCTCCTTGATTTCTATATCACTAAAGGAATTGACAATAAACTGATCACAACTACATCCAGTCTAGACATGTCCTTAGACCATACTCCAGTCATAATACATATGTATTCTGATAATATATAATACCCAAACCAAAAGCTCCTGCTCTTTGCAACAAAAAATTGGGACACGTTTAAGGAAATTTTGGATCAAGACATAGATTCAAAAATACCATTAAAAACAACTACAGACATCGATATGGCGGTGACTAATCTCACAAAGAACATACAGAAAGCTGCTTGGGCAGCAACACCAGACTACAAATGATCATCACCGGAAGAATTATGCTCTCCAACTGTGAAAGAAAAGATTTCCGAGAAATAAGGCTACAAATAATATGGCAGCAAAATAGAACAATGTACAACAAAAATAAATTTAATAAAGCAGCAAGATAATTAAAAAAATGTATATTTGATATAAAAAATCACTACATACAAAGATACTCGTATTTAGAAGAGCTTACGCCATCAGAAATCACCGACTACTCGCTATAGAAAGCCACAAGACAACTAAAAAGCTCCCAGAGATCAATACCACCAATAAGAAAATACAATGGGTGTGGGCAAGAAACAACGCACAAAAAGGCACACGCCTTTGGTGATTATCTCCAACAAGTTTTACAACCTAACTATTTGGAATCTACACCTGAAGAGCTGGAGGAAATAAATAGAGTTGTAAACGAACCTTTTCAAAGGGAGTTACTCATACAGAAATTTAAATTTAATGAAGTTGAAAATGTCATAATTAACGAGTTTGATCCAAAGAAAGCCCCTAGTTATGATCTGATAACTCCAGATATTACCGAAGAAAGTAATAACTGCAATACTACAAATTTTCAACGCTATTATAACCCTAAATTATTTTCCACCACAACTGAAAACAGCGAATATAACTATGCTACCAAAACCAGGAAAAAAATTAGTTAGTTTAGTTTATGTACGATAAAAAGACGATGAAGTCATTTTTAGTTACTTTCCTGCTTATCAGAATAAATATTAATTTACCAACCGTGAATACAATTTATCCTCAACAGCCAGGGCAATTTCCTGCTTATCAGAATAAATATTAATTTACCAACCGTGAATACAATTTATCCCCAACAGCCAGGGCAATTTCCTGCTTATCAGAATAAATATTAATTTACCAACCGTGAATACAATGTATCCCCAACAGCCAGGGCAATTTACAGCTAACGGGTTGGCAAAACTTCAAGACGTTGTCAAATCAACTGGTAAAATTCCCTAGTTTGTTTTGACGTTTATTGACATTCGATCATCGTCTAATATTTACAAGTTTTTTTGGTGCTTTTAAATTCATTGCTTCTTTAAGATTAAAAAAACAGTTATTTTCATAACTAATTATTTAGGCAAATCTGCAGTGTGTGTTTAATAAAATGCCGAAGCAGCTGAACAGAAAATGTCAAGAGATGGTAACATCTTTGTTGAGCTATTTTGACCGAGAATGCCGAAATGGGGGACCGTTTCTCCCGCTTACTGCTGTAAGAGACGTAAGTAATAGTATTCGCTATTTGTATTCATCATTATCAACATTATTGTTACATATTTAAATGTAAATGATTAAATGTTTCTAATGTTAGGTTAAGTTAATTAAACTTGATAATATATTATTCTTTCATAAATTGAAATAATTATATTGTAGAGAGTTGCAGAAGCTTTACAATTTAGCGTTACCACTGTTAACCGTATTGCCACCAAGCATATTAGAGGTGAACAGCCTAAAAGCCCACCTGAAAAGAGATAACGCATAAAACCTACTGTTGAAATTGATAACTTTGATCAAAATGCTTTCCGAAATGTTATATACGAAATGTATGGAAACAGTGAGTATATTGAGTTTACTGTTTTATTTTATTCACAATTAACTAACACAATATTTTTTCAGAGGAACACATAACCTTGAAAACTTTAAGAGACCAACTCCAGGAGCGTGAACTCTTTAATGGTTGTTTAACATCACTCTGGAAGATAGTGAAAAATATTGGATTCAAATACCAAGATGATCCTCGTCGTGGTTTAATGGAGCTGCCACATATTGCATTAAAATGTGTACATTTTGTACATGAATATAAGATAAAAAGGGAAGGTTTATATCAATTTGTGTTCTTGGATGAGACCTGGATATTTAAAGACGGTACGATGGTAATACTTAGATAACTTACTTTGTTTAAATATATGCATTTTTGTAGGAATAAACCACCAACAGTATATGAAGCTAACATTTTATCTGAAAAATATGGTCACAAAGTGCTTCGACTTCCCTCTTACCACTGTATGTTCAACCCAATTGAACATATTTGGGGCATAGTTAAACATTTTTATAGAGATCATGTGGGAACTGATGGTTCTTCAACAGAGCAAGCAATAGGTGTATGGAAAAGTCTTTAGAAAAAGTGACTCCTGATATTTGGTCAAAGACAGTAGAGCACACTGAAAAAATTATACAAGATGGGTGGAATAGAGAAGAAGTATTTCATAGACAGGACGTGCCTCCACTTATTATTAATTTTGACAGTGACGATGAAGATAGTGATGATTTTGTAGTGGAGTAGTGGAAATCTTGTGTTTTATTTTTTGTATATTTTTATCCAATTTACTTTGTGTCCACCTTTTCAAAATCACTAATAACTATTATTAAATTAATTAGGTACAGTTATTTTATAGTACACAAATTGGAACAACGACCACAGTATCTGTACATAAATAATACTGATAAAATGGGCGATTTTTTATTTTTATATCTTGTAACAAAATTTTATTTTGTGTATCTATATTTTTCTTTTCCATTATATTTTTATTATAATAAATATAATAGATATTGTATAAATAAACAATATTTAAATTTGCATGAAGATGATTACAGCTTGTATTGATTCCTTTTAGCGTAAACCCTTGCATTGCTCTTGAAGATGGTTCTACAGAACATAGAATAAGGTATAAGGACCTACAGTTCGTCATTTAACCCTCTTCTATGTAAAATAATTAAATGTTAATTAGGATATAGACTGATTGGTTACTGTTTCTTGTATCTTATCCATAGTTTTTCATGAATACATATTTATATTAAATTAATCAAGCCTATCATACAAGCCTTTTATTTCTAAATAAATATTTTTGACTTACGCCCTACGAGGTACGGAACAGTGAAAAAGAAGAACTGTCAATCTAACATCAGATTAACTGTTCTATTTTTCGTTAAGTGAAGAAAAAAACTACAGCTTGCCGTAAATAAACTATAGACCTATCAGTTTATTGCCAGTGCTTTCCAAAGTCCTAAAAAATATATAATGAAATCTATCAAGCCAAAACCAGACAGCAAGAATATCATTCCAGAACATCAATTTGGATTTCGACAAGAATATGGAACAATATAACAAGTTCATAAAATATTTAAACAAATCAACTACGATCTCGAAAATAAAAGATACTGTTCAGCAGCATTTCTTGAAATAAGCCAGGCCTTTGATAAAGTATGGTACAAAGGCCTACTTTATAAACAAAAAAAACCTTTTGCCTCACCAATTCTATGAAATTATAAAATCCTACTTATGTGACAGATCATTTTCAGTTAAATAAGAATCAGAAGGTTCCGACTTATATCCAAGTGAAGCAAGGTAGTGTGTTAGGCCCGATGCTCTATCAGGTGTTCACTGCAGATCTACCGACATCAAGAACCACAACAACAGCGACTTTCGCAGATGGCATCGCACTATTGGCATCTCACCATGATCCAGTGATCGCTTCAAGAAACCTACAAGCTATCCTCAACAATTCAGACATGGTTACGAAAATGGGAAATTCGAGCGAAAGAGACCAAATCAATTCATGTTACCTTTACACTGAGAAAATACATGTCTATCAGTATAACTAAATAATCAACCGCTAACCCAACAACAATAGCATGAGGAATCACATCTCTAAAATAACCGAAAAGGCTGAAAAAACCCTTGCCTCCTTAAACAGATTGATGCCAAAGTAGGGGGACCCACTTCAAGTAGACGAAGGATCCTGGTATCCGCAGTCCACTCCATAATATTGTATGCTGCACCAATATGGAGAAATCCAGTAAAAAAGTCACGCATCAAGGGTTTGGAAAGATTGCAAAGACATATATCAATGAGAGTCTGTGGAGCATATTGTACGATTTCAACTGATGCCGTCCTGGTAATAGCAGGCATTATGCCGATAGATCTTATGATAGATGAGAGGATCAAAATCTTTTTTGAATCAGAGAATAGGAATATTATAGAATATGACACCCAACAAAAGCGAGTAAATAAATGGAATATCCAAAATGGAAAAGCGACATGGACAAACACCTCATTAAAAATTTAAAAAAGTCGCTAAATAGAAAACACGTAGCGGTCGATTTCCATCTAACGCAATTTCTGAGCGGTCATGGATGTTTTGGAGAATACCTGAAACGATTTAAATAAAAAAAACTGCTGAATGCTTCTTATGCATGAGTGAAGTAGATTCGGTAGAACATACCATTTTCTTTTGCCCAAGATGGGAACAACAGCGACAGACCACAACGTCATTGCTTGCACAGGAAATATCATAGACGTAATGCTGCAAACAAAAGAAAATTGGGATATAGTTGCACGTCTTGTCAGAAATATTTGAGTCAAAAAGAAAAAGAGCAAAGGAATGGAGAGGGAACCACCTAAACCCTCCCTGAAGGAAATGGGTGGTTGCACCTAAATTTTTTACATACCATCAAATAGATCTTCGCCCCTTGATGTAATGCATATAGCGGTTCCAAGGGCTCTGCCATATGATCAGAAGAGGCACTTGTTTGGTTAGCTTAGGCGCCAACTATGTCCTTAATTAAAAAAGAACCCAGAAAAACGAAGTTAAATTTCTAGTATATTTATTGGTTAATTGGCAGTATTAAATTTTCAATTTATATAAAATTAATGGTTCTTCGCCAAATTTTTCTTAAAGTTTTTGTTTTTTACCGACGTTTCGAATCCGTTATTTATATAGGCTATTCGTATAATATACATAATGATGTTCCATTCCATAGTTCAATTTATAAGCCTAACAGATAGAGCCATAAAACTTTCACACCCTATAAACAGACCAAATAATATTAAAAAAATTAAAAATAATTTAATAAAAAATAATTACCCAAAAAATAGAATACATAGGATTTATAATTCCAAATCAACGAATAACAACACAAATCAGAATAACCACAACCACAATAATAAGTATAACAATATTACAACAAATCCAAATAACAATAGTGCAACAAATCTTAATAATTATAACTGTAACACAATTTCTAATCAAAAAGTAGACTATAGAATTAATAATAACGATAATAATAAAAATAATAACATATATATATTATATATATATATATATATATATATATATATATATATATATATATTGAACCAGATATCATACATATTAAAAGAATTCAGTTGTGTAGGAATATTTTGCTTATATGAAAATGGATTGAAATGATGTAATTTAAGAAAACATTATAAAAAGAAAACACCATTCATAATAAAAAGCATATAAATTAAAGATATATTAAATAATTAGTTTATAACAAAAATAAATAAAGAAATTACCTTAATAACTGTTCAAAATTAGAAATTGCCTAACAAATGTAGTGGAGAAAATTAAAGCTGCCCAAGATGATGAATGATTATTTTCTATAGCGTAGTCAGCTGTTCATCTGAAATAAAACAAATCTTAGTATAGTCAATTCATAATTATTATCAGTTTAAGTATTTAAGTTATAAAGCATATACATATTTAAGAGAACAAGGAGAATAAGTTTCATAGATAAGTCAATAATGACATAGAGAAAAATCATATATCGCAAAATAGAATAAATTTAGAGTCAATAAATAATAATTTGTCAATGAATTTAAAGAAATATTTGATAAGATAGTATAGAATTGGTGTGAATAATTTAAAGCAAAGAATATAGAGAGGTTACATAAAAGAATTTATGTTCATGAATAAGTATAATTGTCACAGTAATAAATTGTCAAAAACAAAACTAGATATTGGACTATTAAAAGGTAATTATGTATATCACCAACTATAAAGTATTCATTTGATAAAATTCAAGGAACTCTAAATAAAAACTTATAATGCCAAGTGAATTTACATTAGAACATCTATAAAACTTTTTTGTAAGTGAAATAAATGTAAACATAATTCGACTGCTCAAAACAATATGTGATTGGTTTAAAAAAAAAAGTCACAGAACGAATTTCAATCAACGAAGAAAAACAATTTTTTTTAAATAGTGACCTGACAAACAAAATATTTGTTTGTTGAAAAAAATTGAGAATCGGCAGGGAAGCGTTAGTAGTTGGGAGTTGGCGTCAAGATAACAAGAGGCTGATGTAAAAGTGTTCCTGAAATTTCATGAAAATTCCCAATTAACATGCCTAAACTTATGAATGACTGTTAAATACAATACTACTAATACTTACAAACAGTTATATCCAGTTTTCCTGGGAGAACAATCAATATTTCTCCTAATTATCTGTGTTGGAACTTCGATGGAGTATTCCTGGGTCCAGAGGTGTTCATCCCGATTCCAGAACTACAGGTCAGTGCTTATTTAAAATATTATTGGCCAATAATAAGAGTTAAAACATCACAAACTCAAATCAGTGCATAATTTCATGAAATTAATAAACTTTGCGGCAATGATCGATCTAAAAAAGAAAGAAAACGGACTTTATGTAGATAATTAATTAAACAAATCGTTAATACTAATTAAAAAGGCCTAATTCAATATAAATAAAGTTTATACTCACGCCATTTTCTAATCTCATAAGAATGATGCTTCATAAATTATTCATGTAATATTTCCATGTGTATATAAATCGTATAATCTATTTCTTCCACAGCAATTTGTAATTTGTATATGTATATTTTTCACCATAAATTCTTTTATATATAAAACCATCTCATATTTACTGACGACAACTTTATGTTCATCTAAACAGCACACAGATGTTACGCATAGTAAAAGATTACTTCGCTTCGCTCTGAATCACATGACTAGAGTTAAGCATGCGCACAAGATGGTATATAAAAATCAATAATATCATTTCGTAATCCATAGGCGTCGCAATTTATAAATATTGAATAAAAATTTTTTCCTTGAAAAATTAAATTCTTTTAAAGTAAAGTGTTTCTTTTAATTTTATATAAGTGAAATATATCTACGGAAGCCAGGACTCAAAGAGAAAACAGGGTTTCATGCTCCCGAACCAATAATATAATTATTACATAAAAAATAATAAACTATATCTAAATAAACAACTGAGCTAGCCACATCACACAAAAATAAGTCACATATAAATAAATATCAATCATCAAAAAAATTTAATTTTTAAATAATTAAAGAAATAATATCTAGTATAATATATATATATAATATATATATATGTATATATATATATATATATATATATATATCTAAATATTTTGCCGACATACTATCAAATATAATAGGCAAAAATAACTATTACACAAAAGACTCATGGGAATTTGTTAAATTTATACTCAAAATGTCCCTAAAAATCACGTATTAATTTCCCTGGATGTCACATCATTATATACGAATGTAGACACAAAACTAGCTTTGAAAATAATTGAAGAAAAATGGGATCAACTCAAAACATACACTAACTTAGATTTAAATGAGTTTCTCAGTGGTGCTGAATTGTGTTTATCCTCAACATATTTTCAATTTGAGAACAATTTTTATTCTCAAATATTTGGAATAGCAATGGGCTCTCCCATGGCCGCAACGGTTGCCAACCTTGTTATGGAATGCGTTGAGGAAGAGGTTATTCAATCACTTAGTTTTCAACCAGTATTTTTTAAAAGATATGTAGATGACATAATAACTTGTGTACCGAAGGACAAAGTTAATGAAATATTAGATAAATTTAATACCTATGATTCGAGATTAAAATTTACCGCTGAAATGGAAACAGAAAATACAATAAATTTTTTAGATGTGTCTGTCTCATATGACAATAAAGGTAGCATTTTCACAAATTGGTATTCAAAACCACTTGCTTCACACAGGTACACAAGTTATTACTCTAATGCTCCACTAACCTAAAAAAAATGTTATTAAAAATTTAACTGACAGAGCAGTTAAGTTGTCGCATCCTAAATTAAGAAAAGAAAATTTAAACAAAATTCGCAAAATATTGTTAGAAAATAATTATCCGTTAACTTTTATTAATAAACACATTAAGAAGAGAGTTCATGCTATTTTCAATTCTAGTCAACAAATAAATCAACAAGAGATATACATGTCATTACCATATGTTCATGGACTATCAGAAAAAATTAATAAATGTGTAAAAAAACAAAAATTATCAGTGTCTCATAAACTAAAAAACACAAACCAGCAATTCTTTTCAAAAATGAAACCAAAAATTCCCATAAACAAGCAAACGCACACAGTCTATCAAATTCCATACAACGACTGCGATTGCACCTATGTTGGTCAAAGTAAACAATACCTTCAAAAAAGAATTCAAGTACACAAATATGCAAAAACAGATGTCACCGATGAAAAAGTTAGAACGTTTTTAGAAATGATTAACATTAAAAAAGATCCTAATAGCATAAATAATAGAACCGATATTAGTAATTTAAACATCATCTATGATGGTATTTTGAGAGAATGATATTAGCTCTGATCTCTTGCACTTTGCTATAAAGTTTAACAGCATTAAAATCATAATTTGTCCGTACTAACGATAAAGTATAAAAAGTAAAAATATTAATTATGATAAAAAAATTACAACTAATCTATAGAGAGACCAATTTGTATTCAGTTCAATGTCCAAGCAATGCGTGATAAATATGTACCTGTTCAGAAAGTGTTTTCTCTTTCATGTGATATCTGAAATAATGAAAGAAAGGTAATAATTCATATTGTTTTCGTGTAATTTGATTTTATAAATATTGACATAATTTTAATTTATACATGTAATAATTTTAGATTATTTTATTAACCAGAAGATGACTTCATAAGTCGAAACGTACGTCGTTATTAAATGTTTTTTTAAGTATATTTGACCTTTAATCCAAGAAAGTAACCAATATTTATATATATATATATATATATATATATATATATATAGCTTTACCATACATTCCTAATGTTAACAGAAAAATTAGGAATATTTGCAAACCTTTCAATATACAAATTGCCGACAAACCACTAAATCAAACTAAACAATTTTTCACTAAATTCAAACCTGCTATCCCAAAAACAGAAACACCTAATACAGTTTATAAAATTGAATGTAACAACTGCAACCAATCATATGTAGGACAAAACTCACAATACTTAAAAAATAGATTACGTAACCACCAAAATGACATCAAGAATATAAAAAATAATACAGCACTGTCCAGTCATTCCTTTAATACTGGCCATGAATTTAATTTCAACAATTTTCAGATTTTGGATACTCAAACTAATTTTCATGAAAGATGTATCAAAGAAATGATTCACATTAAGAAAACT
Source organism: Galeruca laticollis (assembly GCA_963921935.1). Classification (NCBI taxonomy): domain Eukaryota; kingdom Metazoa; phylum Arthropoda; class Insecta; order Coleoptera; family Chrysomelidae; genus Galeruca; species Galeruca laticollis. The sequence continues at coordinate 127,339,438 of OY998177.1, forward strand.
AACAATTCACTTAATTTTCGTGAAGATGTAGATAAATTGGATAATGTGTATAACAATCTAATAAACAAAATTTAATTTCAAACTTGTGATGTCTCCACATTCCCGTTTCAATTATACCTTCTACAACCGTACTAAACTGTTTTATTATTTTGATGTTTTTGTGTTTAAAAAAGAAAGCATTTCATATCGCCAACGATGCACACTGTAAAGATATCTCTATTATTTGAAATATAAGATGAATTAAACAATGGAAATGTGTAAACTATAAAAATTAACACAATTTTATACTGAAAATGACTCAAATGATGTTACAAAATCAATTGTCCTCGTCCTATATGTATGTTTTATTATAATTGTTTTTAAAAAACCAAAATGGAGGTATAAAAATAACTGGTGAGTTTTTCAATTTTGAATTTTATAATATAAGAAAAGATAGGGATATTTAACAAATGTTTTAGATACATTACAAAGAATGCTAGAAAAAACTCCTGGAAAGCGTTCGCATCCAACATAAACAGCTCTACACCTTTAAGTACCGTGTGGCAAAATCTAAGAAAAATATTAGGAAAAAACAAATTTACAAAAATTCCTTTTATAGCTCACAACAATAGCACAGTCTCAAATAACGAAGACATGACCGAATTATTTGCAACACATTTTGAGCACAACTCGAGCAACTCAAACTACTCACAAGAATTTCTGGAATTTAAAACTACTAAAGAAGCCGAATTCTTAGATTACGATGACCATGACAACAACATACTTAATATCCCGTTAACTATAGACGAACTCAATTTTTCCTTAGACACAACCAAAAATTCTGCCCCAGGACCTGATAATATTCCATTAATCTTTCTCCAAAAACTCCCTCATATTGCCAAGTCATACCTTCTCCAAATATTCAACCTAATCTGGACAAAAAATATTTTCCCATCCACGTGGTCACAGGCAATCGTCATACCCATACCAAAGGCAAACTACCCAAGAACTAAGTTAACTTCATACCGACCAATATCTCTTACCAACGCACTAAGCAAAATAATGGAAAAAATCATAAACAAAAGACTATTGTGGACATTAGAAGACAGAAACCTTTTAATACAAGAACAAAGCGGTTTCCGTCAAAACAGGTCAACATTAGACAATCTCATTGATTTGGAATCCGAAATCCACGAATCTTTCGCGAATAAACAAGATTGCCTTGCAGTTTTCATCGATATCACAAAAGCCTTCGATACAGCGTGGCGTCATAGCATTATCAAAACTCTTCATTCATGGGGCATCAAAGGAAACATCCTAAAATTCATACAAAATTTTCTTAATAATCGTTTCTTTCGTGTTCGTACCAATAACACAACTTCAACTCTAAAACAACAAACTAACGGGACTCCCCAAGGATCAGTCATTAGTTCAACACTTTTCTTGATCGCGGTCAACGACATATTAAACCATCATTCCAAACTAGTCAAAGGCAGGTTATATGCTGACGATTTGGTAATATTCTCCAAAGGTAAGAACATCGACTCAATTCAGAAACACATCCAAGAAACATTAAACCAACTTCAAAACTGGTCTAAACTCACGGGACTGCAATTTTCAACAGAAAAGACCAAATGCATATTATTTTCTAGAAAACACAATCCTGTGTCTCCTGAACTCAAACTTAACAACATTTCCCTAAACTATGTCGATAACATCAGATTTCTTGGAATGATTGTTGACAAAAAACTCAGCTGGAAAAAACACATACTACATATTAAAAAATCATGCCAAAACGGTATAAACCTTATGAAAACACTCTCAAGCAAATCCTGGGGATCTGACTATACCTGTCTAATGCACATATATAAAACACTCATTCGCTCAAAGATAGACTACGGCTCTATAGTATACGCAACAGCTAAAAAAACTACTCTTAACCAACTTGAAACCATTCAAAACACAGCACTAAGAATAGCAACAGGAGCATTCTGTTCAAGTCCAATAAAAAGCCTACAGTGCGAAACCGGGGAACCTTCTCTACAACTCCGGAGAAAATACCTTGCCGCTTCATACGCACTATCCATCAGCACAAACCAGCAGAATCCAGTCTACATTAACATACTGACCAAGCACTACAAAACTTTACATTCGGCAAATATCAAAACAGACCCACCATTCTATGCAAGAGCTAGTAAAATTCTCACAGAACTCCAAATCAAACGTCCCCGCTTCCTTTCCAACAAAATTAAAACTCCCCCTCCATGGTCGATCAATATCCCTCCCAGCGACACTTCACTGTGCAAATTTAACAAATTAGAAACCCCCCATAACCTAATTAGGAAAACATTTGCCTCCATACTTGACAAATATCCACAATTTCACCTCGCATATACAGACGCATCCAAAACCTCTGATGGCGTAGGCGCGGCAGTGATCATGCAAAACAGTACACTACAATTCAAGTTACCCGAAATAAGCAGCGTCTGCACTGGAGAACTATACGCCATTCTTCAAGCACTTACTCTCATAAAAACAAAAAATACTTCAAGATCCCTCATAATAACAGACTCTCTTAACTCAATCCATATTATCAATCAACTTTATCCCACACATCCAATAGCCCTCCAAATTAATGTCGAATTATCGCAGTTGCAACATTCCAATAACTTTGTGGAAATACTTTGGGTTCCTTCTCATACTGGCCTTCAAGGAAACGAAGAAGCCGACCGCAAATCACGACAAGCAGCAATTAGTGAAACCGTGAGTGAAGTGCAAACGGTAGTGTATAACGACATAAAACCGCTACTTAAATCAAAAGTGCTAAAATTGTGGCAAATCGAATGGCAATCGTCCCAATCGAAACTACGCGACGTGAAACCGGAAGTGAAACCTCGAGCGCAGCCAATAAACAAAAGATCGCTTCAAGTTAAACTGACTAGGTTACGAATAGGCCACACCAAACTTACTCATAGTTACTTAATTACTAAAAGTGAACCCCCAAAATGTGAATTATGCAAGATCCAGCTTACTGTCAAACATTTAATAACCGATTGCCCAAAATTCCAACAATCAAGACAAGATAACAACCTCAGCAACAATTTAGACCAAGTTCTTGGCGAAAACTGTAATACACAGAACCTTTTTAAATATCTAAGTGACATTAACATATTAACTAAACTATAAACAACCTATATTTGTGTCGCTAATTACCCCAGTGGTAGATGCGACTTGTTTGTAAATAAAAAAAAAAAAAAACAAATGTTTGTGTAAACTCTCAAATATATATTTTCAACTTTGATTAAATAATGTCAATATCATCTTTAAATAAGTATAAGAAAAGTTTTTATTGTGTAATGTATTGTTGCAGATTGTCTTATAAATTGAACTATGCAATGGAACATCATTATGTATATTATACGAATAGCCTTGATAATGAACCTATATAAATAAAGGATTCGAAACGTCGGTAAAAAACAAAATCTTTTGAAGTTTCATTTCTTATAAGAAAAATTTGGCGAGGAACCATTAATTTTATATTAATTTTAAATTTCTAGGTTTACATTTTGACAGAAGACTGACATGGAAATCGCATATATTTACAAAACGAATGCAACTGGGTTTTAAACTACGACCACTGTACTGGCAGAAAATCGCAATTAAACTAAACAAACAAAATGTTAATATACAAAGTCATAATAAAACCAATATGGACATATGGCATTTAAATATGGGGATCTACGAGCAACTCAAATTTGAAAATCATGCAACGATTCCAGAACAAAACACTCCGAATAATCACCAATGCACCCTGGTATGTCCCAAGTAACTTAATAGAAAAGGACCATCTATAAGAACTGAAGTCACAAAGTGCAGTGACAAATACAAAAACAAATCTAGCGCGCATTCTAATGTTATAGTGCGGGATTTATTCAACACCAACGATTAAATGCGCCGTTTAAAACGCTTTAAGCCCACAGATTTTCATGAAAATCATTTCATTAAGCCAGTGTAGTCATGCTATATCATTTATTAACATTGTTAATTAGATTTTAGAGGAAGTCTCTCATTGAAGATAATCCCTGCATGTCATAATCCAAAATTGTTATGAAATGTACTTATTGTTAACGCTATTAACATATTGTAGATAAAATGGAGTTAAAATTAATTTTTGTCTTATAGTGACCCTCCAGAATATTTGGTGTTCATATCTCTTGTATTATCTTCTACCAAATCCTGTAAACTCTTACAAACTTCGAGGAATTGAAATCTGAGCGGGCGAATGGCTCTGACTCTACTTTTCCATCGTGTTACACTTACTGATTTTAAAGTTAAGTTTGGCACATTCTCTTTTAAAAATTCCACCTGTAGGGCGAGGCAGGTAAACAATTTAACAACTCCTGAATGATTGAAAAAAACCTACAGCCTTATATGAAATTTTAGCTGCAGCATTTCCAGTTGAATTCAAAGGGTAAGCTGAACAAGGCAAAAGCATGGCTTATGGCTTTTGGGTTAATTTTTTGAATTTGAGCTTGAAGGCCCATATCCTTGCCAGACATATTTGCACCATTGTCGTAACTCTGACCTCTCATATCATGAAGGCCTATTACAACTTTTGACAATATTTCTTCTCTTAAAAAATTGGAACACCCTTCTCCTGTAGTATTCAAAACTTTGAAAAATCACAGAAAATGTTCTCTAATTTGGCACCTGCTTGCGGGACATTCAATGCATACCCGCCAGGAACGGCCCTGTAATCAACCCTGACCCAACAATTGACCTAGTTTTCAAAGTGACCAATTTCCTTTATAATAAATCTGAAAATGCAGCCTCGCCATGAATGTAAGTAACCTTTACCTGAAAATACAATTATAGCTATCAAATTTATACATACAGGATTGTCAATAATAAACGAAACGTTTTATTATTATAAAAATGCATCGAAAGCAGTATTCACTTACTAAATAAGGTAAACATTTGCTTAAACTGAATTATATAAAATGAATGCTTTTATTTGAATCTATTTTATACTGTAAAAGGGCTTTCGCAATTAATGATGACCAAAATGGGGGAGAGAAACATCTTTGAACGATAATAAATGTCATATTATAATAGACAAATACAGTGAGGGCCTGTAATGTTTAAACGATACTTATATGTATAATAATATTTATGAGACAAGACCAATCTGAAGACTCTATCGTGCCCCTGGTCTAGTATAAGGCCAAAATACCGGAGCCATTGTCGAAGTGCATCAAATCATGCAGATAAAATTAGATTATTTCGCTACCACTTTTAATGTGAAGAAATTAGGAAAAACATTTTTATACTCGTACTTGTCCTATTGTTATTATTTCTGTTGACTTTATCTCCATATTTGCCTAATACATTCTTATTTATTGTTATTTTTCCCCATTCTTCTGTTAAAAATTCCAAGTACCTACAATAAATCTTTATATAAAACGTTTCCTATTTATTGTAAAAACCTTTATCACCTGTTACCCCCGAACATTCTTATAGTCCAGTCAACAAGTTAAAAAACGTGAAAAATAGAGATAAAGGTCGTACAAATATGAGCAATAGCTCTTTGGATTCGGAATGACCTCTAGAAAAACGAGTTTTGAGGATTTTACTGCACGTAAAAAATTGCAATTGTTATTAACAAAATAAGATGAAAAAAAGAGGTATTTACGTTTTTGTTAATAACTCCTAAACTATTAATATTTACGATATTTGGAAAAAGGTCATTAAAGAGGAGGAAATTTCCGAAAAAAAAGCTCCTGCTCCCGGAACTCTACCTCTATTATTAATAATTTTAATTTAACGCTGAAAATAGGGCTCCGCGCAGCCATTACGGCATGGGTGCTCTGCCGCTAAAGACGGCGTACCACATAAAATTATTTTTTTATAGTAACAAATATGAATTTAAAAATTAGAATTAATTATGGTATCATCCAGATACTTGAAAGAATATATTCCCGTTGGAAAAAAATTTAAATTAATTTTTCAAAATTTATGCAATTGTTAATTAACGAATTTTTTTCCTATCTCCGTTTTCATAAATGAAGACTTAAAAGTTTAAATAATAAACCTATACATTGTTGGAGCTCTTTTTATATATATACTTAACAAGATCCCGCGATAGATGTTTATTAAAGTTAATTATTTTGTTTATAACAATTTTTTAAAGTTAACAAAAAATGAAAAGTTTTTTTCTGTTTTTTATGACGCTTTTAAATATTACACGATACCAAAGTTGCACCGGACACTTGATTTGTCAAGTAAAAAATTAATATAACTTATAAACAACTATTCGAGATACGATAATGGACATTCAGGTCGTTTTTATAAAGCATTAATTAATATTCAAAAGAAGCTAAAAACCAAGTTTGTAACTATTGTTTATCAGCTAGTACATGCATTTGTTTATAAAATTTTCAGATTTTTTAAACTTTTTCGTATCTCTTATGACTTACAACTCAATAAATAATAAAATACAGCTATAAACCTTGAAACAATTTTGTTTAGCGATACATTATCTCACAAATTAATCGTACCTCCATCTCTAATTGTTTGAACAATATACGTGATTTAATTAATATTTATTCAATATTTATCTAAGGCTTACCTTCATTTTGTAATTTTTTAATTTTTTATACATTATTATAAGTTATTATAGCTTCTAAGTGAAACTGCTTTTATCATTTATTTAAATAAATAACTTCTTTGATGTCATTATGTAGTTTTTTTCATATTTTTTGTAGTTTGATCTTCCGTATCTTCTAAATTCTCATATGTTAACCATATTTTTATTATAATTAAATAGAATTACACTTATTGATATGAAAACATTATTGGAGATAATATAAGGATAAAATGGATGGAAATTTAGCTACCGAAAATTCAAATACCATAATAAATAGAAGAGTCTGAAGATAACTCCATGTTAAATTGAGCACGAGTTAAATAAATATTGTTGAAAACAAGTATATTGTTCAAACAATTAGATATGGAGGTATGGTTAACTGATAATTTGTGAGATAATGTATTGCTAAACAAAATTGTTTAAAGGTTTATAGCTGTATTTTCATTATTTATGGAGTCATAAGAGATACGAAAAAGATAAAAAATCTCAAAATTTTATAAACAAATGCATGCACTAGCTTATAAACAATAGTTACAAACTTGGTTTTTAGCTTATTTTGAAGATTAATTAATGCTTTATAAAAACGACCTAACAATTATCGTATCCCGAATAGTTTATAAGTTATATTAATTGTTTACTACACAAATCATGTGTCCGGTGCAACTTTGGTGTCATGTAATATTTAAAAGAGTAATAAAAAATAGAAATTTTTTTTTAGTATTTTGATATATGTATATTGCTGCTTTCGTTATTTTTTTTAGCTCTAGAAAAAAATATATAACGGTAGTTAGAATTTGTTTATAACAAATTGTTAAGTTAACAAACAATGAAATTATTGATAAAAAAAATATTTTTTTTATTTATCTATGAAGAAATGCCAATTATGATTTTTAAAGAGACAATCATTCCTTAACTAATATTTAAACAATCGAAAAATAAAAAAAAGCGGTTATAAACAATAAAAAAATTTATATCAGAATTTTTTTTTAAAATCATTATTTTGCGAAGACAACATAATGGTAAAAAATTTCTTTAAATATTAAACTTGTCTATTTGTTTATAAACAATTTCTTAACAAATGATGTAAACATTTTTTTCCAATGTTACTTAATGCCATTGTTGTATACGAAAACAGAAATAATATAACATTTGTTTAAAAAATTTTTTTCAATAACATTTCTTAGACTTTTCATTTGAGGTAAACTTTAAAAAATTGTTATAAACAAAATAATTAACTTTAATAAACTTTTATCGCGGGATCTTGTTAAGTATACATACAGGGTGGGGCACTATGAATGAACTATTCTCTGGCGTCTTAACGGCAAATAAAATTAGAAAAAATTAGACTTAGAATTAAGTAGATTACTTAGGACTATAATTTAAAAATATTTTGGAATATACAGGGTGCTCCAAAAAAGCGTGCCGTATCAAAGTTAGGTTCCTTTAAATGGTATTTTATCACATTTTTGAATTGTACTATTAAAAATAATGTAAGTTCATTAACATTTCCCTATACCTATCTAGTTCAGTTTCCAGGATAAATCGATTTTACATAATTTGTAGACCCTCCGAAAAAATACAAACTTCAAAATAAAAACGAATATATTCATATTTAGGCAGCCTACGAGTAAACATCGATTATCGGTCGTCTAAACAATACATTTACTAATTACGAGTTTTTATTCCTTTTTACGGTGTTGTGAAAAACATAATGACTATATAATGTGAGATTCTACATATTTTGTGAATGAACTTACATAATACATGTATAAACAGTTAACTTCATCAACTGAAGAACCTAGTTTTCACCAGTGGCGGACCATTAACACAGGTAACTGTTATTTCCTTTCATTCCCAAGAGTCCATCCAGTACTCTTGTCCTTTTACTCTGTAGAGGTTTTGGTATCCAGTACCTCTTACAAAAATGGATCAAACTGAAACACAACCTCAACCATCCTCATCTATAACACTAAATCCTCCCACTATTACAAAATCTTACGTAGCCGCAGCTCAAACAAACCCCCCCCCCCCCGCCAACTTTTCCTAAAAGAGAACAGGCAATTGTTATGCATACTATCCCCGATACAGCTCTTTTTGAATACATAAAAGCTATTGGTGAAATCGTCAATCCAAAAAATGTTACCTTTGCTTCTCAAATATCGAACAACCGTGTGTACATTTATTTAAGTTCCACATCTATCGTCGATAAATTACTCAAAACACACGATAGCATATCTGAGAAATCAACTATTATCCCTATACGTAGACTTATTACACCAGCCAAACGAATACTTATATCTAACGTATCCCCTACTATACCACATTCTATCATTGAAAAATCACTCGAAAACATAGGCCTTCAGTTAGCCTCCCCTGTCTCATTTTTGAAATGTGGTGTACCAGATGACAACTATGCACACATTATGAGTTTCCGAAGAATGACTTTTGTTTTACCAGATTCAGATAATTTTTCCTTGCAAACGTCTCTCTTAATAACACACAATAATACTCCTTATCGAATTTTCATCTCCACTGACAAACTGGAATGTTTTCTGTGCAAACAACTCGGCCATACTGCCGAGGCTTGTACTAACCCTCCCAGTAATCCTATCCAAAATCCACCACTGCATACTAACGATTCACTCCCAATGTCTTCCCCAGTAATCGCATCTGAAATTTCAACTCCTATTGTTGATTAAACTAATACAAAATCAACGGACCCAGGACAACTCCCCAATCTCGACTGTTCAACTCAAAAAAGAGTTCTATCCTCGGCCAGCAACACGGAAACTCCTCCTCAACTTTCCCCCCTCTTCAACCACCACAGAAAACCAAATGCCTCCCCCATCATTTACATTACCCCAAAATATACCTAAGCCTACTTTAAAAAAACCTAAAACATCTCCCTAAGAGGATTCCAAACTGTCAACCAGTGTCAATACTGCATTACACGATCTCTTTAAAAATAAACCGACTGATCTCATTCTCACTCAACCCCAACTGACTGCCTTCCTAGAAAATTCATTTGGCAGCTCAGACCCATTCAACGAAGCTCTTTCCTTTACTCCAAATATTCAAGGAATTCTAAACAATTTATCTCTCCTACGCTCCAAAACCAAAGAACGATCCCTTAAAAACCGAATCTCGAGAATTCAAAACAAACTAAAACATCAACTTAATGCTGAAGATACATCCGATGATAAAAGCAGCTGTACATCTGAAAATCTAACTGAATAAACATCAGTACCAACATGACCAACAATCAACATAAGTACACACAATTACTCGCAAAGCATTTTTTTTTCTATTTTTAAATATCAGTAATCTTCAAGATAATACAATGGAATTGTGACGGTTTCTTTTCACGTCTGGAAAGAATCCAACAACTTATATCCGAGCAAAACATCCAAATACTATGCCTCCAAGAAACAAACTCAAAAGTCTCTAAACTCCCCCAATTAAAAAACTTTGAAGGCTATCACTACATACGTGAAAACTGCAATAGAGCTAGTGGTGGTACATCTATATTCACCTCTAACGAACTATTCTCATCGCTATTGCCTCTTACCGCCGATCTTGAAGCTATAGCAGTAACTATTTGGTGCCCAAATAAACTAACTTTCTGTAGCATTTATATTCCACCTAACTATTCGCTTACAGAAGTGGAATTAGTAAACCTCATCTTCCAACTCCCTCAACCATACATACTAGTAGGCGACTTTAATGCTCATAATAACCTATGGGGATCTAATTCTACATATGGCAGAGGAAGAACCATTGAGAATGTAATAAATTGCTCTAGCTCATGCCTACTAAACACAGGATCCAATACTCATCTCAATACTTCCTCTGGGTCTTTCTCTGCTATCGACCTAAGCCTCTGCGACCCTAAGTCGGCCCCTTTACTAACTTGGCACGTTGAAGATGATCTGTATGACAGCAATCATTTTCCTTTAGTCATATCTTCCGATGAACCTCCTAACCAACAAATTTCAACAAGAACATATTGGCAACTAAACAGCGCTACTTGGGACAGCTATATGTCTCAAACAGAAACTACATTATCCTCCCTTATTTTATCTGAAAATATGGATAATAACGTACTGCTCTTCACAACATGCATTATATCAGCTGCTGAGGTTTAGGTTTATAATGAGTGGGTCAACGAGGCCCTCCACTGCTGCTGAGACCCACATAGGTAAAACTAAACATTCCTACAGGCACAAAACTGTTCCCTGGTAGAATCCTTCCTGTAAAAGTGCTGTAGAACAGCAAAAACTGACATTAAAACTGTATCGACAGAACAGAACACCCGAGAATTTGATTCAGCTCAAGAGAGCCAGAGCAAAAACAAAATATATTATGAAGCAGAGTAAAAACTCCTCCTGGAAAAGCTACATTTCATCCTTAAATGAAAGTACTCCTCCAAATCAGATTTGGAAAAAAATTAAGTGTATTCAAGGGAAAAACTCCAATAGTAAAATACCGAATCTCATATATAATGGAAATATAATAAATAATAACCAAGAAATAGCTGAAATTATGGCCAAACATGTCGAAGCTAAATTCCGTAGTAAAATTTCCCCGACCCCTTCAAAAACTATGTCATCAGGCCCTTCTCTAATCAAATTTGACGCAGATTCCCTCAATATAACCTTCTCTCCACAAGAACTTACTACTGCATTAAAATCCTGCAAAAAAATTCAGCTGGGCCTGATGACCTGTCCTACATTTTTCTCCAACATCTCGATACCTTAGGACAACTAAAACTTCTGGAACTATTTAACCTAATCTGGTCCTCCAAAAAATTTCCATCCCAATGGCGATTATCCATTATAATACCCATTAAAAAACCTGACCAAGCACCTACATCACCTAAGTCCTATAGACCCATCTCACTAACATGCACTATGTGTAAAATTATGGAAAAAATGATTAACAAGCGACTTGTTTGGTACCTAGATAAATATAAGATTATATCGAAAGAACAATCTGGATTCCGACGAAATCGATCAACTCGAGATAATTTGGTTATGCTTCAAACATTGCTACAGCGTTAAATAAAAAACAAGAAATCATACTCGCCTCATTTGATATAGAAAGTGCATTCGACAACATAAATAGGCAGACAATATTCAATAAATTAATGCTTTACAATATCAATGGAAACATGTTTAAATTCATTGAAAACTTTCTATCTCTTAGGTTCTTTAGAGTAAGTCTTAACGGTATCCTTTCAACAACGTACACCCAAACAGATGGAGTACCTCAAGGCTCTGTGCTAAGCCCCACCTGTAACAAATGACCTCTGCTCCTACTTCACTGCTCCCATCAAACATGCAATGTACGTCGACGACCTAGTGATTTATTGTCACGGGCAATCAATGATCACTACTTCTTCCCTCATTCAAACTGTAGTAAATACTCTACAAAACAAAACAAGCCAACTGGGATTAAGATTATCCCCGACAAAATCCAAAATCATCAGATTTAGTAAACATTCATCACCCCCAGTACCCAACAACATCCCTCTCCCAGTAGTCAACCATTGCAAAATCCTGGGTGTGGTATTCGATACCCGTCTCTCATGGAAACAACACATCCTCGAAATAAAAAAGGAGGGGTGTAGAAGACTAAACCTCATTAAAACGCTTTCTAATTACCACAGGGGTGCTGATGAAAACTCTCTTCTAAAAGCTACAGAGCACTAATTCGACCGAAGCTTGATTACGGCTGCCTCATATACACTTCTGCGTCTAAATCACAAATAAATCTTCTGAATTCTGTGCAAAATACAGCCCTCCGCCTATGCCTTGGAGCGTTCCGCTCCAGTCCGTCAGAAAGCATATATTGCGAAGAGAATGAACCACCTTTGTGGATAAGGCGCCAACAACTACTACTAAATTACGCAGTTTCTGTATCTTCCGATCCATCTAACCCCGTATATAACCTAATAATACCAACCAATCACAACATATCCAATATTTCACCAACTCCTACAATAAAAACCATACCGATGATTATAGAATCAATGCCTATTAATGTCGATTTCTCACAAACAACTCCAATACCCCTCTCTTTAATCCCTCCTTGGACAAAAAACATTCCACAAATCAACACATCCCTTAGCAAATTCAAAAGAAACGAAACCCCCAACGCTTTAATTAAAAAATCATTTCTAGAGATAATAAACAGAAATCAACACGACTTGATATTGTACACTGATGCATAAAAAAATGAGACAGGAGTGGGATGTGCTGTTACAACTTCCGAATCCCCTATATATTCATCCACGATATCCTCATTCTGTAGTGTACACACCGGAGAATTATTCAGTATCCTACAAGCGTTCAAGCACATATCCTTACCTCATAAGAACGTTTGTATATGCACTGATTCTCTTGCATCAATTAACTCCATTAAACATATTTTCACCGAACATTCTCTTGTACAAAATATACACGACACCTACCAATTGATCACTTCCCAAAACATAACAGTTACCATCCCATATTGGTATTGAGGGCAATGAACTGGCCGATCAGCTAGCTAAAAACACCACAACACCTATCAACACCGATAACACTATACAAACGGCAAAAGATATTAAGCAGTTCATCAAACACAAATTCAAAAGCCTGTGGCAACAACACTGGAATTCCATCAATTCAAGCCTACACAATATCCAGCCTTCAATAAATCACCCATACTTCACCGAACCTTCTAAACTTTCGAGACAAAACTTAGCAGTGATGAGAAGACTACGAATTGGACACACCAAACTTACCCACGGTCACTTGATGTCCCGTAGCAACTCTCCATATTGTCATAAATGTCAATGTAGCATCACAATCAAACACATTCTCACTGAATGTCAACAATACCTAACAGAAAGACAGCAGCTCCACCTTAATTCCAACATAGAAGAATGATTGAGTAACCCTAACGAAGCAATTACAGTACTGCAGTTCCTAAAAAATGTACAACTTTACCACAATGTACTATATATTTATATATTAACATTAATATGTTCTCCTATGATTAATTAACTGTACCTGTGTGAGTGGCCATTGTAGCCGAGCACGTTAAATAAAGAAAAAAAAAACGAATAACCACATTCGGTTTACACTATCTCACTAAAAGCTTTTAACATTCTGTTTCCAATATTTACTGGTATGCTATAATATACAGGGGGTTTTTAATATGGCAGTATAACACTAACCATTTAATACATAAATTTCTGGCTTAATTTTAATGGAACACCCTGTATCTGTTGGGTCTGTTAAACGTGGGAATTTATTACCTTTCAGTTGGTATTAGGGTTGCCTATATCTAACTTTGATAGTTTTCGAGAAATTTTAAATTAGTTTTTTAATATTCAATTATTTAGTTACCTATGACATGATGAAACTCCGATGGAAAGTTTTTAAAAATTTAAAATTTGTTATTTTGACAGTAAGTGCTTTGTTGTATGATTTATTATTGTTAAATGAAAGGTCTCTTAAATCTGAATTTTATTAAGGGTACACAATCATTAACTTTGCATTAAGATTAGTAAAAAAAAATTTAAAGAAAGTATTCAAAAACATGCCTATCGTGTTAGATACAAGCTTGAACTCTTTTAAAAAAATTATTTTATTTTTTATTTCTGGTGTTATTATTTAAAAAGCTCGCATTATCCTATTCTTCATGTCCTCTGAAGTGGGTGGCTATGTACTGTATTTGGTTTTTAATATTAGTCACTTATCTGGCATCTAGTTACCTATGAAATGTCATTCAAATAGATATTATTTTAATACCATTCCATCTGTCAAATAAATTTATATATTTGTATAGTGTGTATTTATGTATTGTATTTGTATTGTGTTGATGTATTATTAAGTCTTAATAATTGACATAGTTATTAATCCCTGGTTAAACATGAAAAAGTACTCTAACGAAGAAAGAATAGATATGATCTTAATTATTGGTCAGGAGAACTGTTTTTTAGCAAGTAGATTATACGCTCAAAAGTATCCAAATAGAGATCATCCTAACGGATATGTTTTTAAAAGACTACTGCAAGTATTCAAAACTACTGGAAGCGTGCAATATACAAAAAATTCTAGACGAAAATCTGCAATTACAGACGATTCAGAATTTGAAGTAATGGGTGCGCTTGTTGAGAATCCACATACTAGTCAAAGATGTATTAGTGAGAAAGTAGGTATAAGCAAGAGAAGTGTCGCTAGGATAATTCAAAAACACAAATTTCATCACTACCGTATTCAAATGCACCAGCAACTATTTGATAGGGACTTTGAAAATTGTATTAAGTTTTGTTTATGAGTTATGGACAAAGTGGCAGGGTCTGAAGATTTTTTTGATTTTGTTATGTGTACGGATGTAGCTACGTTTCATAAAAACGGTTTAGTAAACATACATAATTTTGACTGTCTCGACCCTTACTTCGTGGAATATGCTCATATTAGTGTTTTTAAATGAAACTCAAGGTCTCTAGTTAATTCCACAATATAATACAAGTTATTGAAAATTCTAAAAAATTGACAATTGTTTCGATAAATCAATATCATCGTCAGAATGACAGAAGTTACATTTCATTTTATGCCTACCTGATGTTTAGTAGTTATATTTTTGGCTAGACCAAGAAGTAACCTAACTTGTGATTGGCTTAATATATGTTTATAGAAAAAAGAAGAAGATGTGATATTACAAATATTGAAGCTTAGATATTATTAGCCCTATGGTGATATCCTGGATATCATTTTTCCAATTAAGATCAGTATAACTGTGCAATGATATAGAAAACCAGGAAAACTATATCTGCTGATCTTTACAATTATCACTTAAGAAGACAGTTTATTACTGGAGAATTCCCTAGATTTAACTGTTCATTGACAACTTCATATTGTGGGTTTCTTAAATTTTGACGACTGAAAATTACAATTCCAAAGTATATAACTTTATAGAATCCAGCGATGTAAAAGTTCTTAAAGCAGACCCAACAAAGAAGTTTTCTAATAATGTAAGGGATATTGTTAATAATTCAAATTATCTTTTAAATGATTACGAAAAGAGGTCTATCATACATAAGAATCCTCATTGTCCACAATTATATGGAACAGTTAAATTACATAAAATAACGAAACCAATTAGACCTGTAGTCTCTTATGTTAATGCTCCTAATAATATATTGGCAAAAAAGCTCAACAATATACTCAATACTTACGGATATGAATCTCAGTACTCAATTAGAAATTCAATAGAACTAATCAAAAAGTTGAAATCAATCCACTTGCAAGATAACTATAAACTCATATCGTTCGATGTAACTAATATGTTTACTAAAATTCCTCCTAAAGAATGTCTAATACTTGTAAGGAAATTACTAGAAGATAAAAATATTAATCCAGGAATAATATCAGATATACTTAATTTATTTGATGTATGCATTAATCAGAATTATTTCACTTTTGACAATAAGATATATATTCAAAATGGAGGTTTACCAATGGGAAGCCCTATATCACCTATTTTAGCAAACATTTTTATGGACAATTTAGAAAGAAAGAAAGTAATATTTCGAAAAATATTTTATTTTGGTATAGATATGTGGATGACATATTAGCTTGTTTTATGGGTAGTGAGCGACAATTAGATGTGTTTTTCAACCACATCAATAATTTACACCCGAAAATTAAATTTACATTAGAAATTGAAGAAAATAGCTCAATCAATTTTCTTGATTTAAAAATTCAAAGAGTTAATGATGTACTTGATTATTCAATTTACCGAAAACCAACACAGACTGATGTGACAATTCCATTCAATTCTAACCACCCTGTCTCACACAGACTAGCAGCATATAATTCAATGATACATGGAGCTTTTTCAGTTCCTATGAACAAATGTAATTTTGATAGAGAGATTAATACAATTAGACAAATAGCAACATCTAACGGTTATCCATTAGATATGATAAATAAACTAATTAGTAAAAAAGAGAAAAAAGTGGCATTACAACTAATATATCCTAAACAAGCTGATGAAATTAAAACTTATAAAACCATCACATATGCAGGAAATATTTCTAATAATATTTCAAAGATAATATCTTCAGCAACGAATGCAACAATTTCTTTTAAAACAGAAAGTAATGTTAGTACAAAATTGTTAAATGTAAAAACAAAAATACCACTATTAAAGAAGTCAGGTATATATAAACTCAAATGTCCAGAATGTAATACTGTCTATTTGGGCCAGACCCTTAGGAATTTTGAAATACGATACAGTGAGCACTTACGAGCTTACAGATTAAAACAACCAGATAAATCTCACTACGCGAAACATCTACTTGACACCAATCATTCATTGACACCTAACACAGAACTAGAAGTGCTGCATATTTGTGAAAAGAAACAAGAACTGGATTTCCTTGAAGAACTGGAAATTAGAAGACATTTAAGAAACCCACAATATGAAGTTGTCAATGAACAGTTAAATCTAGGGAATTCTCCACTAATAAACTGTCTTCCTAAGTGATAATTGTAAAGATCAGCAGATATAGTTTTCCTGGTTTTCTATATCATTGCACAGTTATACTGATCTTAATTGGAAAAATGATATCCAGGATATCACCATAGGGCTAATAATATCTAAGCTTCAATATTTGTAATATCACATCTTCTTCTTTTTTCTATAAACATATATTAAGCCAATCACAAGTTAGGTTACTTCTTGGTCTAGCCAAAAATATAACTACTAAACATCAGGTAGGCATAAAATGAAATGTAACTTCTGTCATTCTGACGATGATATTGATTTATCGAAACAATTGTCAATTTTTTAGAATTTTCAATAACTTGTATTATATTGTGGAATTAACTAGAGACCTTGAGTTTCATTTAAAAACACTTATACATAATTTTCATTACTATAACGACGAAAATCCGCATTACTTCCGAAGTGTTGATCATCAACATCGTTGGTCATTAAATGTATGGGCAGGAATCGTTGGAACCCACGTAATAGGGCCTTATTTTTTAATGAAACGCTAACTGGAAGAAAATTTCGTAAATTTTTACGTAACAAACTACCCGAGCTTTTAGATGACGTTCCACTAGCTACAAGACGAAAAATGTGGCTGCAGTTAGATGGTGCGTCTGTTCATTACAGTGTAATTGTCCGGCGATACCTAAACAATATTTTTCCACAAAAAAGGATTGGGCGAGGGGGTCCTTATCTTTGGCCGGCAAGATACCCATGCTTGACGCCATTAGACTATTTTCTTTGGGGTTACATAAAAAGTATTATCTACAATACAGAGCCAACCACTCCTGAAAACATGAAGGATATGATAAACAGAGCGTTTCAAACAGTAACACCAGAAATGTTGAAGAAAGTGAACAATAACTTTTTTAAAAGAGTTGAAATTTGTATCCAACAAAATGGGCGTCACTTTGAACACCTTCTTTAAATTTTTTGTAGTTATTTTTTTATAATTTTGAAGTTTATTGTATCTGTGTGCCCAATAATAGTGTACTTACCCTCAATAAAATTCTAATTTAAGAAACCTTCAATTTATCAATCATAAATCATACAACAAAGCACTTAGTGTCAAAATAATAATAATTTTAAAAAACTTTCCATCGGAGTATCATCATGTCATAGGTAACTAGATGTCAGCAAATAATTGAATATTAAAAAACTAATTCAAAAATTTCTCGAAAACTATCAGAGTTAGATATAGGCAACCCTAATACCAACTGAAAGGTAATAAATTCCCACGTTTAACAGACCCAACAGATATAGGGTGTTCCATTTAAATTAAGCCAGAAACTTATGTATTCAATGGTTAGTGTTATACTGTCATATTAAAAACACCCTGTATTATAGCATACCAGTAAATTCGTTTTTATTTTGAAGTTATTGTATTTTTTCGGAGGGTCTACAAATTATGTAAAATCGATTTATCCTGGAAACTGAACTAGATAGGTATAGGGAAATGTTAATGAACTTACATTATTTTTAATAGTACAATTCAAAAATGTGATAAAATACAGGGTGTTCCATTTAAAGGAACCTAACTTTGATACGGCACGCTTTTTTGGAGCACCCTGTATATTCCAAAATATTTTTAAATTATAGTACTAAGTAATCTACTTAATTCTACGTCTAATTTTTTCTAATTTTATTTGGCGTTAAGACGCCAGAGAATAGTTCTTTCATAGTGCCTCACCCTGTATAAGAAGCGATCCACAGAGCCAAAAATTTATAGGTTTATTATGTAAACTTTTATGTCGTCATTTATGAAAACGGAGATAGGAAAAAAATCGTTAATTAACAATTTCATAACTTTTTGAAACATTTATTTAAAGATTTTTTCCAACGGGAATATATTCTTTCAAGTATCTGGATGGAGAGAAATGTAGACATAAGAGAAAAGTGCCAAACAAACGACGTTGTCAGATGGATACGGCAGAGAAGCATGTCAATAGAAGGGGCCCCGACAGAATGGCCATAATAATCCGCAACAATGTACCCCATGGCACAAGACCAACTGGACGTCCACCTAAACGTTGGCGAGATAGTTGGCAGTCAACCTCGCAAGAGGAGGAAACCGGAACTAAACAGGCGATTTCGCCTTCTAAAGAGGAAGAAGAGGAGGAAGAAGTATCTGGATGATACGATAATTCATTCAAATTTTTAAATTCATATTTGTTACTATAAAAAAAATAATTTTATGTGGTACGCCGTCTCTAGCGGCAGAGCACCCATGCCGTAATGGCTGTGCGGAGTCCTATTTTCAGCGTCAAATTAAAATTATTAATAATAGAGGTAGAGTTCCGGGAACTGGGACTTTTTTGCAGTTTTTTACGTGCAGTAAAATACTCTAAACTCGTTTTTCTAGAGGTCATTCCGAATCCAATGAGCTATTGCTCATATTTTTAGGAGCTTTATCTCTATTTTTCACGTTTTTAACTTGTCGACTGGACTATTACCTACTGCAGTGAGAATGCCAAGCCTTACACTTTAACGTTACAATTCTCCCTCTACCAATATTTAATTAATTTTCGTGATTTACAGGGCTACAAAATATCAAATCGAAACTAGTATTACTGGAAATGAAAAGCGTTTCGTGTAACGAGCTTTCGAGACACAGAGTAAGCGTCAATTATGGTGAAAGTAGAAAGGACGTCTCACGCTATTATTATTTGAAGCCGTCACGACGCGACGGTTCGTTGAAAACTTTATAGATTGAATAATAAAGAAAAATGAGAACTTTTCTAAAAGTGGAAACTTTTCGTGTCTATTTAAAATAATAAATTTGACGATATTTACAGTATGATCGAAAGACAGTCAGACGATGTACAATTACTCCAAGTATGAGGAGACGGCAACGACGCCGGTAAGCACTTGGTTGAATAGCGCCGCAACGGCACTATGAGTCCTTCGAAAGATAAACTTGGAACAGTGTTAAAAGAGAATCGACGCTTGCGAGATCGTCGACGTGGTAAACAGCGTCGTCCGCGATACGTCGCAGGCGTTTCGGCGCTCATGTACGCCGCACAACAAGGAGATGTTGACGTTGTTAGGAAAATCATAGGAGTTGAGGTTAGTATATCAACGTTTTTGATATAGTTCTCATATATAACACTATAAAGTATCTTCTACTTCTGCTAGATAACTAGAATATAAGTGGAGATATATACAGGGTCGTTTAATAAGAACGTTTGACTTTTGATAGATTTTAGGCCTTAAAGTATGATAGTTTTCAATATCCATCAGCTTAATTGTGCTTTATATTATTCGCGTGTTCACTAAAAGGGTCATTTAATGCGTTTTTTATCGTGGTTTTCATCAGAATAGAAAGTTTTTTGATACAGTTTTGAAAGGTTTGATTGTTTATTGGTATCAATAATTTCTAAATTAGTTATTTAGTTAATCAATATTTTAATTAAAATTCAACCTTATATATTAAAAAAATTTATGAAAACTGAAGTCTGGCCGTTCTATCCGGCCGATTTCCTTAATTTTTTTTTATATGTCATCAATAATTGAAATTTACTCAACTCCCACCTTACTCAAGTTATACTAATAATAATAATAATAATAATAACAAGACCATTTATTCTTAGGAATAGGGAATGTTCTTGATAAATGGAAAAACGCCGACTAACCATGGTTGATTAATAGTGATAATAATAACAATAATAGTAATAATAATAAGATTAATAATAATAATAATTTATTTTCAAAAAATTTCATATACAAAAAAACAGATGGTTTACAATTCCAAAATAGTTTGCAAGTATATAGTTCATTCATGTAAAAGTAAAATGAAAATAAAGTAGGAGAAACCCACTGAAGTCTTTCGACTTGTGCGTGGGTGAAGGCTCTTTATTCTCGAGAAGGTTGGTACGTCTATTTTGTTATGAATTAAGACTATACAAAACTAAATAGATACACTTATATTTAAGATAAGTTAAATACATATACAAAACAAAACAATAACTCCCAATTAGACAAGTAAATACAAATAAATAGCAATTAAAATTATACTAAAATCGTACTATTACAGATATAAATATTTTTTAAAACTACCACAGCAAATAAAAGAAGTACACAGTTTACTAAGGCGAATTCAATAATTGTTAGTTCTTGGTTTTCTGAACTATTGAGATAACGTATTTTTGATGGGCAGCTAAAAAATATAGGGTTAGATAAAGTATTTCAATTTTACATATTATAACGCTCTATGTTAAGAGGATCTGCGAGACAAGTGTATTAGCTTGCAGCCATTTTTTTAATTTTCTTTTTGAACATTATAGGTGAGTTTATTTCACGAATTTCATTGTACAATCTTGGACCGAGAAACACATGACTTCTCAAGGTAAAAGTTTTGTTCACTTTTGGAATGTATACAGCAAGAGGTTGATTTCTGGTCGAGTACTTATTCTTTGTAGAGTTTTTGGTTTTGGTGAATTTTTCTTTATTTATTAGACACTGAAAATAAAGTTGTTTGATATCAAGGACTTGCGATAAGTCAAAAAGTTCTACCGTGGGAAATTTTTTGTCTTTATCATAAATTATTTTTAAGATCCATATTTGTAGGATTATGATTGGGGATATATGGTGATTATATGCACCACCCCATGCAATTAAACCATACCTGAGTTGGGATTCAACTAAGGCGTAATATATAGACTTCAACTGCTCAACATTTACCATCGTTTTGTAGTGCCTAAATAAGTGAAGCAAACTATGTAATTGTCCAGTTAATTTTTTAATATTGTGGTCCCATTTCAGATTGCAGTCGATGATCGACCCACGTAGTTAGTTATAGAGGTCGGTAGTATTGAGAAAGTTATTGTTGGGGTTGTCGCGAGAGAGGGGGGAAGTTTTCGAAATTGATTTTCTGTATACTGAAGGGCACATAATGTGTTTTATCAAAGTTGATGGTTATTTTCCTAGAGTGAAACCATTTTTTTATTTTTAAAAAGTCTTCTTGTGCCTTATTGAGTAAGTTTGCGTTATAGAAAACTGCAGTAGCATCTGCGAAGAACAGGTTATTCAGGTAAATATTGAAAAGACAGGGACCTAGCACACTGCCCTGTGGTACACCATACTTGATGGTTTTGAACTCACTCAAAGTTCCCTGAATATCTACACATTGGCTTCTTTCTGGCAAATAGCTCCTCAACAACTCCAGGCATGGTCCTCTCATTCCAAGTTCCTCCAGCGTCTCAATCAGTTTCTCATGGCTTAAGGCCGTATGGCATTATGTAGTTTTCGATATCGTTTTCTGTACAGTCGTCAATGTCGAGAAAAACTGTACAGTTTGCTGTACAGGAAATTTTACATCCATTAAATTCTGTATGACACTTATGTAGTTTTTGATATTGAAATTAACAAAAATAACGCCTCTGATTGGTGGTAGAGCTACAAAAAGTCATTGTCAATTGATATTACTTAAATTAATTGTATAAACATAACCATTGAGTATTATATGTTAACCCATTAAAATGAGTATGGGATTTCTCAATATCCTGTTTCACCAAATTATATAAGTAATAAAATTGTGTCTGGGACATCCTTAAAAAGTTTTTATATGCTAATGGATCTTCTTGCAAATGCTCATTGTTTAACAAATTTAACACATTCGAGTCGAACAATTTATTTTCCTTTGAATTCAGGGCCTAATCCATTTTCCCTTTGTCCTTTTCTGAGAATTGTTTGGAGTATTATTGTATATCCAACTACTGCCACAGCAGAGGCAGCCGTTACGTTTAAGTCCATAATAAGAGGAAATCGAATAAAATAATTTCAACTAAACAAGGAATGAGTTAGCTTAGGCTAAACATAAACATGACTCCATCTGACAACGACACGATATTTGCGCAGAAACTGTAGAGAAATATGATAGAGAATGGTATTTCTGTACAGTATTCGATATCGAAAACATGCTCGTATGACACTATACAGTTTTTGTCAACATTGAAAACTATACAGGAAACGATGTCGGAAACTACATAATGTCATACGGCCTTTACGGTATCGAAAGCTTTAGCCAGGTCCACAAAGATACAAAGTGACGGTTTTCCCTCGTCAAGGGATTTATATACTTTTGTGATAAGAGAGGCTATTGCATCTTGAGTGGACATATTCTCTCTGAAACCGAACTGCAGCGGAGAGAGGATCTCATATTTTTCTAGGAATTTGCACAAACGTCATTTGATGACTGTTTCTATTATCTTTGCAAGGCAGGTGATTAAAGATATAAGCCTATAATTCAGACATTCCAATTTGTCGCCTTTCTTATAAATCGGTTTAATTTTGGTTTTTTTGAATGAACTGGGGAATGTACCTTTTTTTCAAAACTATGTTCGCAAGATGACATATTGGTTTACATATCATTTTCAAGGTATCTGAGCTTATTGAGTCCAACCCAGGTGCCTTGTTCGTTTTGAGTTTGTGAATTACTTGTATTATTTCAGCTTCAGTATATTCTTCTAGATATATAGTGTTCGATATGCGTTTTTTCGTTTCATTGAAATTTTTTGGTTCTATGATTTGCTGTGCCAGATCTTCTCCTAAGCTGGTGTATGTATCAACAAAATTGTTGGCTATTTCCATCGGAATATTTGAAATCGCTTTATTTTGCAGGCGAATTTCTCTTATTTCAGTTTTTTTATTATTTTGGTTTGTAGCCCTGAGTGTTACCCATAATTTTTCGAATTGTTTTTATTTTTTCTAATTTTGTCCTTGAAAAAGTTTGCTTTTGTTTTCTTTATGAGAAGATTGAGACTGTTTCCATAAGTTCTATATTTAGTTTGGAATTCAACATTTTCCTAATCTTTGTGCCTCTCTTTATTTAATTTATTCCGTTTTTTGATGGATGTTATTAAACCACTAGTGATCCAAATTTTCTTTTTTTATATGTTTGAGATTGACCATGGACTTCTGTACATACATTTGGATTTTCTCTGTTAAATTATCTGCCAAGGTATCCGCATCCTCGTTCTGGAGGAAGTCGTTCCAGGATTCCGCAGTGATGATTGTTTTCAGTCTTTTATCATTTATCGTATGTGGATTCATCGGGCTATGATCTGATTTTTCAGTTATATTTTCAATTTTAAGCATTGTAGTGAAATGGTCGCTAATAGAGCTTTTAAACGCGATTGTTATAACTTTGTTAACTATAGCCCTAGTGAATAAATGGTCCAAGCGTGAGTTTCCTTGAATTCTGGTGTATGTATTTATTTGTGAGATTAAATTGTTTTTATTCAGAATGTTAAGGTAATCATTCGAATCATCCGTTTCAGAAAGTATATTTATGTTTATATCTCCTCCAAGAATAACCTGATTATTGTTTTCCTTCAAGTGATCTCCAATGAAATTTTCAAGACACTGATTGAACGCTGGTATATCTGCTGATGGTGACCTATATATCCCTACAATAACTATATTACTATTCTCCAATTTTACTGTTAGTTTTATTGCTGTGGATTCGTGTATTTTGATATTTTGAGTACTATAGTTAAACCATCTCTTTATGAAAATTACTTCTCCATCATTTTGATTGAGGTTTCCTTCGCTATATATCAGATCGTATCCCTTCCGCCGATATAAATGGGTATTTTCAATGATTCTGGTTTCTGTTAAGATTATGCAATCAAAATCCTCCTCTATTTGCTGTAAGTCAATCTGAACATCTACAAAGTGCTTCGAGACACTACAAATATTTTGGTTGTATACCGAGAATCCGTTTATGGATTTGAGTTTGTTTGTACAATCCTCATATGATTAGTATACATAAGTCTCTGCTATATTTTCCTCAAATTCTCTAATGTAAGCGTCCATATTATATTAGTAAGCAATAAACCCAAAAAACAAAGTAATAGACGAAATTGAAGGCATCAACGTAAGGATTAATAAATGCATTAACGTCAACAAAGTGGTTGAAGTTATTATTTGCTAATCTATAGAAATATAAAAAAAGAAAAAAACATGCATAAATGAGTGGAGCACCAAGTGTTAATTTGTATCTATTTATTTGAACGTTGGCTTCGTGTTCTCTCTTTCAAGGCAGGTCCACCAGCTATTGGTTTAATGTTCTTCCTGTTTCCGATGTTCTTGGGTGTGTTGGCATGAATAATAGGTTTCTTTTGTTCTAGTTCTTTGAAATCTTCCTGTATTATGGGGACGGATATTTCCTCTGGAAATTCGAATTCCTTTTCAAGATTTCGTAGATTCGGCGTAGGAGGAGCACTGTTCGCGGTGCGTTTCTCTGAGCGATTTATTTCTTCTAATTCTTTCACAGTATAGGCTTTATCGTTGACGTATAGTTTATTTCCTTTTGTATAAGATCTATCGGTAGGATCTTCTCTGGCTTTATTCAAGAAGGTTCTCAAAACTCTATTTTCACGTCTTTGTTCAAATGTAAGATCGTGTGAGATGGCAACGCCCGCGCCTTTCAATTTTTTGCACTGCTTCAGTATCTCGACTTTCTTCAAATATGACAGGAATTCGGCTTTCACAGGACGTTTTTCTGTGTTGTTGTGGTGGTATATATTATTGAAATCAGCTATTCTAACATCAACTTCCAGTAGGGTATTGAGTTTTTCACTTATAGTATTAGCTGTGTTCTCTTTGTTTTCCAGGCCAAATCTTATAATACTCAAACGCGATTCTTCCCTGCACATTTTTTATGAGACACATTCACTCAAGCTAGTTATTTTGTCTATCAATATTTTAATCAAAATCCAACCTCTTCGTTTTGAACTAAATACGCTTCAAAACTCACTTTTTAAAATCACTTTTTACTTACTATTAACAACTGTTTCAAAACTACACAATAAAACTGGTAAAAATAATATAACTAAAATCAGACTGAATATAATACAAGTCGATCGTTCAATTTATACAAAAATATTGCTAAGTCGGCATCGGATGTTTCATCGAGTGTTCTTTGGATTTTATCAGCATCCGGGTGTAACGTCTTCATATACAGGAAGTTATATATATATATATATATATATATATATATATATATATCCCAGGATAGTATAATCCAACTGCTCTTTTTCCTAATTTATCAAAAACATGGGCACCAACTATGCATTTTTGTTATCCTACGTACTAATCAGTGTCAAGGTATTTTTATCATAGTAAATATTTTTATAAAAGTCGTTGAACTCTCCCATTCAACTTCACTCATCGCTGAAGCATGTTCGCATGTCTGACATGAGGTTTTGTCGTCTTTGTTGATTCCCCATCCCTTGGCTGAATACACCCTAATGATTTGTGGTATTGTCATAGCAACTTTTAAAGTTTGGTTTGATTCAGCGTTACAACTGATAGTATTGTTTAGTCGGCGTTTCGGTTTGCTCCAGGTTTTCGTTCAATCATATTATTTGAAAAAATGTGTACATAATGTGTTTTATAATACTGCGGACTTTAATTTAAAGGTAAATACACCGGATTGTCTTTAGGATAAGATATTGATGGATAACGATGGGTCAGTTGTTCCTCATACTTTACTGTTTACGAATGTATCCAAAAAAATACCATTTTTTTTGGTTTATTTGTTTTTGCTTGTTGATTTTAGTAAATATATTGATTCAAAGTACTGAAATACTTTGTTTCGATTCATGTAGACTTCCAATATTTCCGAAATATATCAATGGGAATCGATTATTTATCACTTTATACATGAGTTTCTGACATTATTACAGAGTTCTTCACTTTTCCAACGAGACCGTACTGGTAAAACGGCTCTGCATTATAGTAGTACCAGTGGTAGTCGTTGTGCATCACAGGCAGCGGATCTCATGGTGATGGCTGCCCCTGAATTGGTCGACGGAAGGGATGAGGATGGATTTACGCCGCTACATCTGGCGGTAATTGCGGGTAACATGCAATTAGTGACTTTTCTTCTAGCTAATGGGGCCGATGTCAATGCTGTCGACAATGAAAAACACACTGTCGTCCATTGGGCTGCTGGTAAGTATACTAAATTTTTTTCTAACAAAGTTATTTGTTTATTTTCATGTGCATTGCTAAATATTTCGCTGTTGTGATAAATGGAATGGGATGGAGTAAATGTCAAGGTCTGGAATAATGTACATAATTCAAGTCCAATATTGCATTAAACTATAATTGGGAAAACATGTAGGGTCTGCGGAACTGATTGAAGGGCATTTCGACAATAATTTTGCATGTCACGAACTTTAAATTTACATACTAATAGAATTTTTAATGGAGTTTACGAAAATTTAGATTCGAAATTGACGGGAACATAATGTAAAATTGATACAGTACGATTATAAATAGGTGTACAGAATGTTTAATACAAAACAGTTGTATCAGTGACATTGGAATTACGATACAATTCTACCAACTACCTGTTTGCTGGACTGCCAATTTGCACAAATGTAATTTGAAAAATTTCATTGATTTAATGAAATTTACTGTCTAGACGCTCACTTTGTGGAATCTACTCATATTACTGTTTTAAATGAAACTAAGTGTTTCTAGATAATTCCACAATATACAGGGTACGGCATAAGTTCCGCCCCCATTTTGCACGAAAAAGCGAATAATAGAAAAAGCGAATAAAATGTAATTTAATGATACATAATATAATATATTTACAGCTTAGAATAAGTTTATAACAAGTGTTCAAATTGGTGACCATCTTGGTCAACGCATCTGCGGCACCGTGTGACGACAGTTCGGCACGTACGACGGAACATTTCGTAATGTCCCCTGATGTTGTCGAACTCCTCCTCGATGATTCTTCTCAACTGCTGGACTGTTTTTGCTCGTCTTGCGAACACTCGATCCTTCATCAGGCCCCAAAGAAAAAAGTCGCAGGGTGTTAAATCGCAAGACCTCGCTGGTCATTCAATTTCCCCACATCTTCCTATCCACGCTCCGAAGTGATCATTGAGGAATTCCCGCTCAATTAAAGCATAATGTGAGGGGGAGCATCTTGCATAAAGTGCATAATGTGGGCCAAATCTGGGTAAGCATCCATTTGACCTCGTAGATCCTCTAGAAGTTCCAGATAGGTTTCTGCAGTCACAGTGGGACCAACTAATCCTCCAGCATGAATGCCAGCTCATACGCTGACGCCGGGTGCACTTAGTTCTTGATGAATGGTTACGTGGGGGTTTTCGGTGGCCCAATAGACAGAATTGTCTCCATTGATGGTACCGAGCATCTTGCCACAATCGTTTTGAGAACGCAAAGTAACGCGGCAGAAATTGTACTGCACCAGATTACGCCGCGCTGTAAGAACCTGATAGTGGGGCGGAACTTATGCCGCACTCTGTATTGATAAAATATTAAAAATTCTTAGAAATTGACAATTGTTTCGATATTAAATATCATCGTCAGAATTCTATTTCAGTATTTGTGAAATTAGTCCCTGAAAGGTTTCCAAATCGTGGTGCAAAGTGTGTTAGCATATAAGTACTTACAGTTTCATGATTTTAGAGTATTGAGTTCTATGCTTTGTGTATTCAAGTTTTTGTTCTTGTTTCTTGAATTTCTTGCACTTCATCTTGCTGACACTTTCTCTGATTTTGTCATCTAAACAGTCAAATTCTACTAGATGTAGTTTGAACGTGAGTTCAGAATGTACAACTTTTATGTAGTTGTCTAAGAAGTCTCTTATTTTAAACCATTTTTTACATTCTTCTTTAAACCATACTCGTTGAGCATATTTTATAGATTTTAGGAGGTAGGGATGGCATAACCTATGAGTTTCTGAAACACTTACCACAAAATTGGAGCTTATACATGTGTCACTTATATAATAATATATTAGAATCAGAAAAAAATCCTCTTGGCTGGCGTGACACAATTCTAACAATGCTTCACAAGAAAGGACCCTTACTATCGCGGTATATCGCTAATCAATTGCTGCGTTAAAGTATTCACACTTATTTTACTAAATCGTCTGTCCAGTTGCTGTGAAGATAATTCCATCCTTCCAGAAACACAATATGGCTTCCGAAAAGACAGAGGCTGTTTAGATAATATTTTCATTTTAACCTTGATATTGCAAATCACTCTTAGACTTCAGCGCAGAAAAGTGTTTGCTGTCTTTGTAGACCTCAAAAGAGCATTTGACAGTATAGATCATAAACTTCTTTGGTTGAAACTTCATAAATTTGGGATTAGTTCTAAACACATTCGGATACTAAAACAGATATATGATAAAGCAACATTCTCAATCAAGTAACAAAACTTATACAGTAAAAAATACCACATCTCGGAAGGTGTCTTGCAGGGAGAATCACTTAGTCCCCTAATTTTTTCTATTTTCATATCTGACACATTGAAGATTATTTTCGCTCAAAAAATCTAAATGGACTTACTATTGATGGCAACAACGACGTATTAATGCTTCAATACGCAGATGATATAGTTATCCTTGGCGACTCTCCAATGATATAGAGCGAAAACTAAAGGTACTCGAGTCTTATTGCTTTGATAACAAACTTGTAGTCAATACCGATAAAACAAAAGTAATGATATTCTCAAAAAGTGGCCATGTACATAATTACATTAAATAATTTCATTATAGTGGATATTGTTTGGAAACAGTAAAGCAGTTTGCTTACTTGGGTGTTGATTTCTCCTCCACAGCCTTGTTTTGCACCATGGCTAAAAATTCTAAAATAAAAGCTAATCGGGCCATTGGAGCAGTAATGGATATAATGTGTCGGTCAAAAATGAATACTTGGGAATCGCGGATCAATCTATATAATTTAATTATTTTATCTTCTCTTTCTTTTGGAATTGGTGTATGGGGTCTGCGTTATACTGATATTATAGAGCGTGTACAGGTAAACTTTTTCAAAAAACTCCTAAGTCAGTCAAAGAATACCCCAGATTACATTGTACGCTTGGAAACAAGTTCTGATCATTTGTCAACGGTTGTTTTCAAGCATGCCTCACTTTGGTTAAACAAACTCAAAGGAATGAACTCTTCAAGACTTCCAAAATCTTGTTTCAATCGACTTGCTCAGTTATCATCTGATAATAATTCAAAGTATAATTGGGTGACACAACTTAAAGAATGGTTTATTTATGCGCAATGTGAGTGTCTATGGGAAGATTATTTAAGTACATATGTACGCAGTTTAGATAGACTTATTCTAGACAAATTTCGAAAACGACTGCTTGATAGTGACATAAACAGAAACGTTGCTTCTAGTTACTCTTTACTATACTCACACTTACTAGTTGGTGAAATTAGCAGTTATTTGCAAATATCCGCACACATTTATATAACCAGAATAATAGCGCAACTTAAAATCTGTAGTAAAAGATTTTAAAAATTGTCTTTTAAAGCAAGTTTTTATATTATTGACAGCACTGAGAATTGCACTGTCTGTAATATGGATTCCCCGGAGGGATTACATCATATGCTTTTTGACTGTCCCATTTACACCCCTCTCAGAAAAAATAGTTTTTTTCAGAATGTTCATAATATTGATGATCTGGTACACTACCTTAATGTTAACAATACACGGAACGGATTCTTTGAACTTACTAAATTAGCTCATAGTATTATCAGTATATTAAAGCTGCGAGCATTTGCACATGGTGAATGATTGGCTTTATCATGAAGTACACACATATTTTATATTTTGGTTTTTATCTTAACTTTTTTATTAATTTACAAATTAGTTCTATGTCATAATTTATATCGAATTATCTTAATTCCTCTTTTGAAATTTTGTACCGAACCCTTGTGAAAAAATTTATCTTAATACACAATAAACTATATCTATCTATCTATCTATCTATCTATCTATCTATCTATCTATCTATCTATCTATCTATCTATCTATCTATTTTATAGCTTTTTGTGTTTGAGGTGTTTTAATATGGCATTTTATATTTACATAATTTGGTATTACTTCTTTTCTAAGGCATTCTTGGTTAAACCAAATGTCTTGTGATGCTTTGCAACATTTTTGTAGTAACTTCTGGAACAGTCGGGTCAAATCTTCTCTGAAGTACAAAAACTTGAACACACACAACATAGAATTAAATACTCTAAACATCATGAGTACTTACATAAAAAACAGACTTTACACCACGATTTGAAAACCTTTCAAACACTAATTTTACAAATAGTGGGATAGAATTTTTAAATAAACGTTTAAAGTACAGCATACCACTAATTTACGAATAATATTAAACAAATATTGTCTACAGAATCAGGAATAATTTTAAAATCTAATTCAAATAATTTTCTTTATGAGAAATTAAAAACTGCCAATTTAATAAAAAATAATGAACCGTCAAAGGTTAAACGTTAAACAAAAAATGACATTACAGTTTTAAATTCAATCAAAAAGAAAGTAGAAAATAATAACCTAACAATTACAAAATCTGACAAGGTAAACGATTGTCAGAGTTTATTTGAGTTCACTCACTACACTTGTTTGTTAAAATTCATTTTGACGAGATAGTTGTCAATTATTTGTCTATAATTTTTTTTGTACAATAAAGCCTAACAAAAGGTTTAAAATGTTATTTAACTATTTACAACAATTTATTGTACAAAAAGAGGTTGTATAAGTATCGACCATGGAACGCGCCTTACGACCTGAAAGATTCCATTTGAACCCCGATGAAACAGATGTATCTCTACATTGGAATCACTGGTTTAAGACTTTTCAAAATTTTATTTTTGCAGCTGAAATAGAGGAGAACGACAAGCTTAAGGTTCTCACAAATTTTATATCTCCTTCCGTTTATGAATACATAAGTGAATGCGATACTTACAATAATGCAGTTAATATTTTGAAAAATATCTATATAAAACCGGTGAATGAAATATTTCCGCGGCATAAGCTCATGACTCGAAATCAGGAATCTGGAGAGACTATTGACAGATATCTTGAATCTTAAAACGCTTAGCAAAAGTCTGCAACTTCAAAAATGTTACTGCAGACATCCACAGGGATGAAAGTATAAGAGATGCGTTTATAGATGGTTTACAATCATCACTCATTGGGCAAATATTACTAGTGTAATAAACAAGAAATATGGCAAAGGGAAATTTAAGGACACCCTATATAGATATATAATTTTCTTGATAATAAAATAAGTCGAATCCAATTTAATATAAAAACAATTGTTGACCTAGACCACAAAAGAATTTTAACAAACAATTTTACCCAAACGACAAGGTGGATGACAAAACACACGATGGTTTGTTTATCAAAATATAGACAAACCTTGCAACTTAGTATAGAGAAATTGAAAATTAACCTTCAATTACGAATTTAAAAAAATATGAGACAAGGATAACACGAAGGAAATTAAATAACATATCCCAAATCTTCTGAAATAAATAGCAGGAAATTTGGTAACAGAGGCAGTGAGGTAGTAACCCTCATAGAGTGCTCAGGTACTGTATGGCCTGCCACTTCGACGACTGTACGTAAACAGTGATCTTGTGTTGTTGTGAGTTGTGATATTTCATAAACGTAAGTTTTTTCTATGTCATTATAATTATTTTTTTTGAACAAATATCGTATTGACATTTTATTTGATTTGACTGGGTGTCCAATGATACATTTCCTGGTCATATTAAGTGCAATATTGACATTTGAGCCCCTCACCTAACATATTTAGGAAATAGTACGATTTGTAATCGATTTAATAATCCAGGGGACCCCTAAATTTTAATCAAGGGAATTTAAAGATTATATTGTACAGGGATATTCATATGTAAGAAATATCGTATTTATCCCTTCACATTTCGAAAGACTTTTTTTTGATAGTTACTTTCTTATATTGTACAGGGATATACATATGTAAGAAATATCGTATTTATACCTTCAGATTTCGAAAGACTTTTTTGAGAGTTACTTTCTTATATTATACAGGCCAGATATCTTTCATTTATGTCATAATCAGGAAAGACTACTTTCAAATTATGGAAGACGTTTTGCCCGAGTCATATTAATTTTTTTTCATTCCTTATACAGGGATAGTCATATGCAATACATCTTTTACTTTTGTCATAATAATGAGAAACTACTTCCAGATTATGAAAGACGTTTTTCCCTAATTAATTTCTAGTGTATCGTACCGGGACATTCTCCCCCGATTAACTTTTATTTTTTCCCAACCAGGGCTGAATTACTGTACTTAATTATTTTGTGGTTGAAATATATATGTACATATTATCCACTCAGTCTGTTTCCTTTATCAACAACCCCTACCCTCGGACCAGCAGGATTGAACGGGTTGACGCGACCTGCCTTAGAGCTCAGGCTTGGTACATTGTATAAGCCCAAGAGGCCCCACGGAGACCTTGTCCGCTCGTGCCAGGAAATCACCTCCACCGAGGTTACCCACAGGGGGATTCCTGGCTCTAAATTGTGCCATAAAGCACTGGTGACAGCACGTTGCAAAGATTCCAAGGATAAGAGTGTACAATAGGACCCTTTAGGTCATTACAAAAAAAAGAAAAAAAAGGAATAATACCGATTCATATCCCAGGGAAAAATATCCGAATTCATTGGAGTGGAGCAACCGAATTATTACACTGGATTACAATGGGGGATAACAGTTTATTACACTGCTTTCGAAATTTTTATTACAGCGCCGCGCGCCAAAACCAAAACCGCCCACCGACCATACATACTCGCGCATCACTGTTGCCACGTTGCAAGAAGTCCTACCAAATCGAAAGTGAATATTTGCGTTTGTCATGTTTCTGGCAATAACCGATTTCGAAATTTGACCTTTTTTCTTAATTAATTTCAAATGATTGTTTCCATCTCTGTTTTCCTAGGGGCCCCGAGACCCCAAATGGGGGGTGGGCCCCGAGATATTTTTCTCACTATCTCACCTGGCCAGTCCGGCACTGACTTTATCTATGAATAGAACTAACCAAAAAATTAAAAACATTCAACTTACAACTCTAACTCATTTCATTTGATGTTACCAATATGTTCACTAAAATTCCTCCTAAAGAATGTTTAACGCTTGTAAAAAAGTTACTAGAAAATAAAAATATTAATCCAGGAATAATATCAGATATACTTAATTTATTTGATGTATGTATTAATCAGAATTACTTCACTTTAGACAATAAGATACATATTCAAAATGAGGGTTTACCAATTGGAAGCCATATATCACCAATTTTGGTAAACATTTTTATGGACACTATTAGACGGAGAGCTGGCTACATAAAACAGCATCGATAAGGTACACGGCGTTTGAGCTTGGAAACGGGGGGCTCGTAATTAGTACATCACCAAACGACATCTGGCACTCTGTACATGACGGATATGAAAATGCCAGCCGGTTCTCCCGGGCGAAAAAATGGGCTGGAAATCCTCATATGGTACACGAGTGAAAACTCTTGGATCGTGGGGTCCGAACCTCAAATAAGAACGCTGTTATAACGCCAGATGTTTTGGAGGTCGGAAAAGCCTCGCCAGAAGTGACCGAAAGTGCCAGAAAATTCGTCCGAAAACCCCGATATGGTACACGAGTGAAACCTTGTGGAAAGTGAGGCCGAACTCTCAACTAGTAGCGGTGTAATAGCGCCAGAAGTTTTGAAGGTCGGGAAACCCTCGCCAGAAGCGACCGAAAGTGCCGGAAAATTAATCCGAAAAACCTCACGTGATACGTACACGCGTCAAACTTTTTAATTTGACTTTTGGGGTCTTAACTAAGAGTGGTGTAATAACGCCAGAAGTTTTACAGGTCGGAAAACCTCCTAAAAAAATAAGGAAAATCGAATTACTTGTGAAAATGAAAATTTTTTGCTTTCGGCTCAAAAGAGAATTATTTTTGTTGGCTTCATTGAAAATACCTGTTTGCGCTACCCAAAATAAAAAAAAATCATTAGGAAACGATGAAAACTCGCTGAAATACAATCTTTTTTTTTCGCGCGTGATTTCATGCCGCTTGCTCATTTTCGGCCGTTTCGCGCCGCCACCGCCAACTTCGCCGCCGCGAAAATAGACTTTTTTTTTTGTAAATTCATTTACAGCGCTTATTATTAACCGATTTTCATGAACTTTTTTAGAATGTCTGGGATCTTTGCGAAAACTTATTCAGTAATGTTTATTGGCTCATGGTGCCCCAAGAAACTTTGAAGGAAGTTGGGGTAAGATGATCTCAGCTCGCTTCTTATAAATGCGTTGACGTGTTCGCTCATTTTTTCGCCCGGGAAAACCGGCTGGCATTTTCATATCCGACCAGTACAGAGTGCCAGAAATGCCGTTTGGTTATGTACTGATTACGGGCCCCCCGTTTCCAAGCTCAAACGTCGTGTACCTTATCGATGCTGTTTTATGTAGCCAGCTCTGGGACTATTTAGAAAGAAAAATCTTTTAAAGTAATATTTCGAAAAATATTTTATTTTGGTATAGATATGTAGATGACATATTAGCTTGGTTTATAGGTAGTGAACGACAATTAGATGTATTTTCAATCATATTAATAATTTACACGTAAAAATTAAATTTACATTAGAAGTTGAAGAAAATAACAATTTTTTTGATTTAAAAATTCAAAGAGTTAATAATGTACTTGATTGTTCAATTTATAGAAAAACAACAAACACTGATGTGACAATCCTATCGTAGACAAACATTTCGATGTAGGTGGCCCTAAATAAAAATCATGGTGACGCTAATGCACATTATTTGGGTCAATTCGAAATATTTAGTGATGGATATTTCAAAGATATACAATTAAAACGAAATAATCAGATTAAATATTAATAGTTTGTACAAGTAAATTTTATCATATTTAACGACTTCACAGGTTAACTATAGGTACTAATAGTGATATAGATAATTAAAAATGTATAACATCAAACCAAAATCGATTGAGAATGTTAATTCCTTACAACGCCATTGCAGCTATCCTTGACAACGTCCGGCTAAGTTAAGTTTCATTATGAAATTAGTATATTGAATCAAATGAATATTCCTGTTGATGTCATGTTTAAAACACATACGTTTCATTAAAGGTCTAGGTTATGTTCTATTCTGCATAATATAATATACAGGATATACCAACCTACCGTTACAAATAAAAAAATGATAGAAAGTGTTCTAAATTATTTCTTGCAGAAACCACCATTAAGTTGGGTGATGTGAGAAATCTGGCCGAAATGAAGTTTTCGGAAAGTGATATTAAAACAATTGTCAATTTTATAGAATTGTTTATCATGTTTCCATTATATTGTGGAATTCTTAAGAAACAGTTAGTATCATTAAAAAAAGTAATATGAGTAAATTCCGCACAGTAACGGACGAAACAATGAATTTTATGCAGAAAAAGTATGTTTCGGGGTTATCATACAGGATCATCTTCAGTATTTCACTCTGAAGCAGATATTGGTGGAAGGTATTTGAGTGGCATAGAAACTATTCCAGAGTCACATTCAGTTCAAGTTTATGGTTTAAATGTCCAGAAGAACCAACTTGACAGTACACTAAGGAATGACCCAACAACAATGTCAGTCACTGCTATTTCTCGCGCGGTTTTTATGGCACCCAGGTGTTCTCGGTTTTAAATACACTCTAAGTTATTTTATAGTATCCTGACTGTGGTGGCTTTATTTCGATCACTGGTACTAATACTGACTTTTGTGAATTGCAGTATGCGGGGAAACGGCTGCGCTAAGAGCAGTACTAGCAGCTGGTGCTCACGTTTCGACACCAGACGTCCATGGTGGGTACCCTATTCATTACGCTGCTCAGATGTGCGGCGGAGTAAGTAAAATATAAACAAAAATCTTTCAAATTTCATTCAAATTTATTTCAATTAGCACCATTATCAGTGCAACTGAAACGCTCTCTTGCTGTAAAACTGAAAATGAATAAAGTACTTCTGAATCTCAATTTTATTATCTGTATACCTCCTAAATACGCAGCCAATTCGGGAATTGTTGACCTTAGACTGTTAAATATCGACACACTTTTAACAAAAGTTTGAATACACTTATAAAAAATAAACATATTAGTAATTTTTTCCATAATTGACTAGGATAGAGATTCAAATCTGGGTATGCAAGTCCTCCAAACCCTCTTATCACATCCTGACATAAAAGTATCTGAGACAGATGTCGATAAGAGACAACCGCTATTGTGGGCCGCCAGCGCCGGTTCTGCAAGAGCGGTATTAGCTCTAGTTAGAGCCGGAGCGAATGTAGAAGCTGCCGATAAAGATGGCTTAACAGCGCTACATTGCGCTGCCTCAAGAGGACACACCGATTGTATGGACACTTTGTTGACTTTATGCGGAGCTTCTGTAGATGTTATAGATACTAATGGTTGTACTGCTTTACATTACGCTGTTACTTTGGGTAAGTAAATTTTAAGAAACAAAGATTTTTTGATAAGAATAACAATTTCAGGACACGCGGATGCGACTGCACTTCTTCTAGCGCACGGTGCGGATCCCAATCGACAAGATCGAAAAGGAAGAAGTCCCGCTCATTGCGGGTGTGCCAAAGGTCAATTTGAAACTGTTAAATTAATAGGTAAAATAAGGAAAAGTTTGATGTATCGATTCTATATTTTTTTTGGTAGGAGCACATGGGGCAAATTTGTGGTTGAAAAACGCCAGAGGTGATTTTCCCCTCCACGACGCTGCAGCTAGTGGTAGAAGAGAATTGGTGAAGTGGCTTTTAGAGATGAGGCCGAGTCAAGTTAATGCCAGAAATAACGACGGTCGGTGTCCCTTACATATGGCTGCCCTTAACGATAAC
The DNA here is from genome assembly GCA_963921935.1 of Galeruca laticollis. NCBI lineage: Eukaryota > Metazoa > Arthropoda > Insecta > Coleoptera > Chrysomelidae > Galeruca > Galeruca laticollis. Next base: position 127,377,345 of record OY998177.1, read on the forward strand.
GCTGATATGTGTAAGGTAAGATTATACTAAAAAAATATAAATTCTAGTGGTTTGAAAAGAAATAAATGATTGTTGTATGAGGTTGATTATCTTAAGGTGGTATATCTGTCATCTTCTGTCCTCTAGGGTCACTTAAATTTATTCAAATTTTCTATTTAATTAATACCAATTTAGCTAACTAATAATGACTAGGGTAGATGGTGTTTATGATACTAATTTCTACTGAAAACTTGATAATCATGTTTAAATATTATATTACTGTTCTAAATGAAACTAGCTGTTTCTAGATATTTCACAATATATTGAAAACATGTTAGAAATTCTAAGAAATTGAAAATTGTTTCGATATTAAATATCATCGTCAGAATGACAGAAGTTACATTTCATTTGATACCTACCTGATGTTTACTAATTATTTTTGGCTAGACCTACCTTATGATTGACTTATTATATATATTAATAGAAAAAAGAAGAATATATGATATTACAAATATTAATTCTTAGATATTTTTAGCCCAATTGGGATATCTCTTTCTCATTTAAGTTCAGTATAAATGTGCAATGATATAGATTTTCTGGAAAACTACACTACTCCAAGAATTTAACGCACCACCAAAAGTTTAAAGTAAATTTTTGTCTAAACTGCTTGTCCGATTTGAATGAATTTTTTTTTGAATGACAGGTTGACATTTCCAAAGAGTTAGTGTACTACTGTATTTGCATACAAACTTATTTTTGTATAAATACGGGGTGTTGCAATGACAACCTGATTTTTTCATAAAATTTGTAACACCTTGTGGAGTTCAACAGTACCAATATCAACTTAAAATTAAAATCAAACTGTAGCTTTATCTTTTTGTAACATTTTGTTTTTTGATTCACTCTATTATCATGGCCACAACAAGAGAAAATCAATTTTATAGCATAACATGTTTTTTATTAAAATTTATTATCCAACTTTAACAACGAAAAACAAAGAAACAAGAAACAAAACGTAAAAAAATGTCAGTAGCGAGTATTTCCACCTCTGGGAGAAATAACTGCTTGGCACCGACGGCCCATACTTAAAATAAGCGACCGTATATCATTTTGGTCAATTTCTTCCCATATTTCAATCAGTCGCCTCCCCACGTCTTCCAAGGTGTTCAAGTTCCGTTCCTCTCGTAACCTCATCCCAAGAGTGTCCCAGAGATTCTCTATGGGATTTAAATCAGGGCTTCTAGCTGGCCATGCCATGGTATCGATGCCAACTTCCTCTAGATAATTCCTCACAACTCCAGCAACATGAGGCCTGGCATTATCGTGCATCAACAAAAATCCTTGTCCTATATATGGCGCATATGGCATTACATGTTGGTCTAAAACCTCCAATATGTACCTTTCAGCTATAAGGCTTTCATTATTTATGACCACAAGTTCTGTTCGACCAGTCAAAGAAGTACCTCCCCAAACCAACACAGATCCTCCTCCAAATAATGTGTTATTTGAGAAATTATACTGAGCATATCGTTCGTTAGGGCGTCGATATACACGTATGCACCTGTCATTATTGTACAAACAAAATCTGGACTCATCCGTAAATAATACCTGTTGCCATTCCGCTTCTAACCAGTTACGATGTTCCATGGCAAAATTCAGCCTCTCTCTTCGATGATCTCTAGTTAGAGCTGGCCCCCGAGCAGCAATTCTAGGTCTCAAATTGTGTTCTCGTAGTCGCTGACGAGCTGTTTCACCACAAATTTGTACACCAGTAGCATCTCGAAGCCGGGTTTGGAGGGTCCGGGCTGTTACAAAACGTTGCCTTAATGCCGATAATCTTAAAAAACGGTCCTGATTAGGGATTGTTATTCGATTCCTTCCTTGTCCCGGTCTGCTACCTTGACTTCTAGTGTCTCTATATCTTTGTATAACTCGTGAAACGGCTATAAGGTATACATTAAATCGTCTACCAATTCTTCAGTAATTCCAGCCTTCCTCGAACAATATTAATGCTTGAGCACATTCTTCGCCAGTAAGATTTCGTATTTCACGTTGCATATTATTTAAAATAAAGGTTTTTACAACAAAAAACGTAAGGGCTAACACTAAAAATACACTTCTATGAAATGCTTTTTGACACCTGTATTTAGCTAATGACAATTAACTGTAACTTATTGTTTTTCATAGCCTGGCTACTTACTTTTATTATTATAAATTTTAATAAAAAACATGTTATGCTATGAAGTTGATTTTCTCTTGTTGTTGCCAAGATAATAGAGTAAATCAAAAAACAAAATGTTACAAAAAGATAAAGCTACAGTTTGATTTTAATTTTAAGTTCATACTGTTACTGTTGAACTCCACAGGGTGTTACAAATTTTATGAAAAAATCAGGTTATCATTGCAACACCCCGTATTTATACAAAAATAAGTTTGTATGCAAAGTACACTAACTCTCTGGAAGTGTCAACCTGTCATTCAAAAAATAATTCATTCAAATCGGACAAGCAGTTTAGACAAAAATTTACTTTAAACTTTTGGTTATTTTTTGGTGGTAATATATTATTAGGATTATTAACATAAGAAACTACAGTTCTAATTGGTTTCGATATTTTATGTAATTTAACGGTTCCATATAATTTTGGAGCTTGAGGATTTTTATTTACGATGTATTTCTTTTCATAATTACTTAAAAGATAATTTGAGTTGTTAACAATATTTCTTACAATGTTGGAAAACTTTTTTGTTAGGTCTGTTCTAAAAATTTGTACATCGCTAGATTCTATAAAGTTACATATTTTTGAATTATAATCTTCAGTTTCTAATATAACAGTGGAGTTTCCCTTGACAGATTTTGTAATTGTTAGGTTATTATTTTCTACTGCATATGATACATCGAGCATTTTCAGTTCCTATGAACAAATTTAATTTTGATAGAGAAATTAATACAATCAAATAAATAGCAACATCTAACGATTACCCATTACGATAGACTGTTTGACTTTCTTGAAAAGTTTCATGTACTGTCTAATAACAATCAGTTCGGTTTTCGAAAAGGGCGCTCTACTGAGGATGCCATATTGCAGCTGACATCGTAATTATATAAGGCATTAGATAAAAATGTCCCGGTTGTATGCATTTTTATGGATTAATCAAAAGCCTTCGATACTGTTTGTCATAAACGTTTATTAGAGAAACTGAAATGTTACGGTATAAGAGGTCAATCTTATTTTTTATTAAAAGACTATTTAACACAGAGAAAACAAATAGTGAGTATAGACGGAGTTTCAAGCTGCTCCAGGACGGTAACCTGTGGTGTTCCACAAGGAACAGTCCTATGACCTTTATTATTCACGATTTATATAGTTTATTGCATTCCCAAATATTAGGAAAAATGGTCAATTTGCAGATGATATGACCATAATATATGAGGGTGAAAGCTGGAAAGACCTCAAAATATTAGTAGAACAGGATTTAAGACAAATATGCAACTGGTTTGAATATAACAAATTGACTGTAAACAGCCAAAAAACAAATTGAGTACCGTTCACATCCTACTACAATCACCTTCCTGATCTGGGCCATTAATTATTGATGACCAAACACAATTTTTTTTAAAGATCGAATCGAATACTTAGGAATCGTAATAGATAGACATTTAAGGTGGGACGTACAAGTAAACAACATCAAGAATAAATTGAGAGGTCTGCTCACTAAATTCAGACTCTTGGCTGATTTCTTGACATTGAAAATCCTAAAAATTTTGTATTTCTCGTTGATGCAATCTCAGTTGCAATATGGTATCCTAGGTTGGGGAGGTGTAACAGAAAACAGTTTACAGGGTCTTAATGTATTACAAAAGTGGATTCTGAGAATCATTCAAAAACTAGATATAAGGTTTTCTAGTGACAAACTTTTTTCACAAAATAAAATATTTGATGTGAGACAAATTTTTTGAGAAAAATATGCATAGAAATTAAATAAAAGTACATCCAGTCCAACATTGTCACAACACGAGAGCAAAAGGAAACTTCAATAATCCAATATGTGGGAAAACAATCGGTCAACGCTCAGTGGAATTTCTGTCAGCAAAAATTTACAATATTTTTCTGGTTGTCTTTGAGTCGGGGTATTTTTGATCTGCTGTTGGGTCAGGTTCCTCTCCATTTCATGTATGTTATGTTCATCTTTTCGATTATATTATCGTTGTTTCATTGCGAGTCTTATGTATGTGTGGTGTTGAACGGCTGTGTTCTTAGAGTTGTTGATGGGGCCGAGGGTGGTATTTGTGAAAGTGTTTCAGCAGTGGTGGCTTTGGTACTAGGTGTGTGTGGTTCAGTCGGTATTGCAGGCGGGGTTGCTGTTTCATTGATTTCTGATGCGATTTAGTGTTTAATTAGATCTATTTCAAATTCAGTGAGTTGGATGTTTCTGATTATTATTCTCTACTGGTCACTCACTATTTGTTCGGAGAGGTGTTGTAATTCAGGGTATTTAATAACGAATTGTTGGTGCATGCTTGTTCTGTAGTCTGTTAGGTCTTGGTGTAAATTGGTAGCTCTGAGGCCAGGATTCGTGATCTTTTTCGTTCTGAGTCTGTATCCGTTCGGGCGGGTTGAGTATTCCCGCGACGTCCCCGTTCATGACGCCGCTTGTCCGAGGCGTCATGGTGGGTATGCAATTTAGAGCTATTACCAGCTTGCAGGGTGGAAGATCAGCCTATTTCAGCAGAGCCCTGCCATACCATTACTAGCTGTTGCGTTAGTGGTATACTGAGAATAGGAGAGGTTTGTTCCAAAGAACTTCCGTTAGTGACACCTCATAACCCCCAGGTGCCATTCAGCCTTAACGACGGGACATAGTATTGGCTTAGGGGAGCTAGGGTACGCGTGTTCGCCAAAGACGTAGGTTGCTTGATACAACCTCCCCTGTGCTGGTTGTTTTCCCTCTCGCGTTAGCCTAGCTACTGTAGATCCGCCACCGGGGTTGGTTACCCGATCTTGAATCTCCAGAGATGGTTACTGGAACTATCAACGTGGAGGTGCGAGCAGGAATTGGTAGGAGAGGCTATAGGAGACGTTTCACTACCCTTTTAACCCCTTATTATTATTATTATTATTTCTCTCTCAGTTCTCGCTTTATATGCGGTTTTTCAAGGGCCATCGGCGGGCAGCAAGAGGGATCTCACTATTGCAAACTTAGGGGCTTCCTTACTATATTGCAGGTAGACAAGATGACAGATTTCTGCATTGTAATTATAATGTTTGGGTGCAGTCCAAGTGATTTGAGGTAGACCGGCAACATTCTAGGTACAATCCCCGTGGATGAAATTACAAGTGGGACTATAATAACATTTTCTTGACGCCATTCCTATTTTATTTCATGGGCCAGATCTGCATACTTTGTGGCCCCTATTAGCTAGCCCCTGGTGGATGATCTTAGCCACCTGTTATTATGGCGATGAAGATATTCGGTGTGGGCAAGTGTCCGGCATCCTGCAGTGATATGTTGGATTGTCTCCGGGTCAGACAGACATTTGCGGCATTTGTCATCCACCTCGGTTCGATCTTTTACTACATATTTCAGATAATTTTTGGTGGGGATTACCTGGTCCTGGATAGCACACTTTTATTATTATTATTATTATTATAGTGTGTTATTATTACTATAGTGTGTTATTATTATTATAGTGTGTTATTATTATTATAGTGTGTGATCTCAGTAAATTGGTACTGGTTCTTCTCTGGTTCCCCTGGAGAGGCAATTCAGCCTAACCCAATGGGGTAAAAAACTTTCTGACAATATGTGTTGTTTGTAGTATGACCGTTGATACCGGTGATAACGTTTGAGGGGATTTCAAGTTCCTGGAGATATTTTACAAAGCTTCTTGATACCATTCCTTCGGCAGAGATAACAACTGGGACTATGTCAATATTTTCACTCTTCCAAATATGTTTTATTTCCAGCGCTAGATTCTCATATTTTTATTATTATTATTCCAATTTTTCTCCCCTTTCGGGGGAGTATTTTATAGTGGGATCTCTTGATCAATCACTACAAAAGCTGACTTTAAAATTGATTTTCGGGTAAGTTCAAGGTTTTTCGAACGATTCTACATGTTTCAAGTATGACTGATTTTTGCATGGTTGTGAAAATGTTTTTTTTATCGATATTAATGTTTTTCAGGTACTCAGTGAAATTTTTCGACACTATTCCAGTTACTGTAATAACAATAACAATAATTCCAAGTTGTGGTCACTGGGGTGAGCTATATCGATGAAGAATCCTATTTTTTCCAATTTGTCAACAAGGACAATGTCTGGTCTGTTATTGGCTATGTGTTTGTCAGTATGTATAGGGGTGTCCCAGTATAGTAGGTATGCATTATTTTCCAGAACGGGGAATGGGGTATACTTGAAGTATTTTTCGGATTTATCCTTAAACTTGCACGCGATTTCCAGGTGCTGGTGTACGATGTTTGCTGTTAGATTGTGTCTTTTCAAGTATTCGCTTGGTGCTAGTGTCGTGCAACCTGCCATGATGTGTTCGATGGTTTCCGATTGTTTTTGGCACATTCTGCATAAATCGCTATCTAGCATTATTCCATGTATCGTTTTAATATGATTTCGTGTTGCTATCACACGATCTTGTATCGCTACCATGAATCTATCCATGCGACTGCTATGTTACGTGATCGATATTTGGCATCTTGAGTTAGCACGGAGTCGATAATAATTTGTTCCTTACAACCTTGCGTTTCTTTTCTGCACCCTTTTTGTTCTTCTGTTAGAATTTTTCGATCATGTAGGTGTTTATCTATTTTGATGGCAATTATCGATGTTATAAGTCTATATAAGGTCGAGAGACACGTAATCGGTCGGTAGTTCTTTGGATCTTTTGTTTGATTAGATTTCGGTAGCATGTAAGTAATTCCCTTGGTAAAGTACTCTGGTAATATTTCTTTCTTTTTAATTATTCTATTTATTTGACGGGCAAGTTGCTTCCATACTCTCAAGCTTTTCCACCAATAGTTATGTATGTGATCTACACCTGCCGCCTTCCAGTTTTGAGCTTTAATAATTGCTGTTTTCACATCTTCTTCGGTTACTTCAGTTTGGCTCATTGGTTCAATATTTTGGTGATATTATCGCTCTCTCTTCAGCCAAGGAGCCGTTCTATTGTGCTCTCCCTTTGCGCGCCATATATTAGGCCGGAAATTTGTGAGGTCTTTTTCGCTTGGCGGCATACCGACATTAGTTTTCTGTTCTTCTAATCGTTTGTAGAACGACTTTTCATTTTTATTAAATGTGTTGTTTTGTTCTCTTCGTTTATAGCTTTTGTTGTATCGTCTTAATCGTTTTCCCAAGACTACTATACGTTGTTTCATATTGTCTTTGAGAATCGCCAATTTCTCTTTGAACTCCGGGTTGTTAAGTTTGATGTTATTTTCCTTCAGTATGACCTTGACATCTCTCTTCAGTTTTCTATTGTGGTTAGCTCTTTCCCATGTACTTATCTTTGTTAGCTTGCTACAGATTGTTTTAATACTGTATTCGATTCTGATTTTCCATCGGGGTATTTCTTTACTTAGTTTACTATTGGGAGAATATTTGATTCTTATACCCATCTGTTCAATGATAGTAAGGGCAGCACAATAAACGAACAATTGAGTTTTCGTGATTGGATCATCTTCACTTATGTTGGCATTTATTTCTCCATTTATTATTTCGGGACATTCTTTTGTTTTATTGTTTGGTCGGATTTTTGGCAATATCGGTCGCTTTTCTGGATCTGTACCCTCATATAATACTAAGTTTCTACTTAAAATTTCCAGTAGTTCACTAACAAATTTTTCTTTTATTTCATGTGATTCATGCTGCAGTGGCTGGTCCGATAATTTCACTTTTCCTGCATGGACTTCAGGTTCTGTTGTTTCACAGTTTTCAGATATATTTTGCATGTTTTTTTCTTCATTGTTTGTAGGCAATGCTTTTTGTACATTCTCTTTAACATTAGCTATTTCTAGCTCAGTCAGTAAATTACGATTTCTAATTGCATATAGTTGGTTTGCCAGTTGCATTTCTGATAACTCAAAGTCCGGTCTTATTCTCCTCCATTCAATCAGCATCTTCTTACGAAACCCGCTTTTGTTCCTTTCACAATTTGTTGCGAGGAAATACGCTCTCATGACATCTTCATTGTCTTTTATTTGCCATGTTTTGCGGCGCTTGTCTACACGTCGAGTTCCTGCAGGAGCCGCATCGTCCTGATGGGCTAATTTCACGCTGGAGGACTCGATATTTCCTCTTGCATGTTGTAGCCTTCTTGTGGTGCCATTACCTACAGGGGTGCCACTTGCTTCACCTTTCTGTAAGTCAGGTTGATCATCCTGACGGTTCCGAGCAGAGCTAACCTGGAGCTCTGGTCCGCCCGAGTAACGTTTTCTTCGTATTTTCACAGCAACATTATTTCTCACTGAATGGGTTGCTACCTATTTAGCGGTGGTTGTTCTCCCTCTCGCGTTAGCCCATCTGCTGTAGATCCGCCACCGGGGTTGGTTACCCGATCTTGAATCTCCAGAGATGGTTACCGGGGCTACCGACGTGGAGGTGCGAGCAGGAATTGGTAGGAGAGGCTATAAGAGACGCTTCACTACCATTTTAACCCCTTATTATTATTATTATTATTTCATGTATTAGTCTCAGAGTTGTTAAACATCTGGTTCAAGAAGTAAGGGGCCCAAGCAAACCTTACTCAAATTCCTGATTAGGCATGTTCAGGACTGTTCGTACGATGCGACACGTTTCGAGGATAACATTCTTCTGCATTTTTGGGATCAGTGTGTTTGGGTCGAGCTGCATTTTCAGTATTAATTGTGACAGATTTTTGTTGACCAAGCCAGTTGCCGTTATTACAATGGGAACGATTTGTACTGATTTTAATCTATGAATTTCTTTATATTCTATTGATAACGGAATATATTTTTTTATTTTTTCCTCTTCTGCCTTATTGATGTTGTGGTCATTAGGGTGGGTTATATCTACGAAAATTGCTGTTTTGTCTTTCATATTGTGCAGTACAAGGTCTGGTTTATTCGCTGTTATTGTTTTGTCTGTATGTATCGAGAGGTCATAATACAGTTTATAAGAATCGTTTTCTAATACCGGTCTTGCTTTATAATCGTAGTATGGTACCATGTCTTTTTCTGAAAGGAGGTTATACTTTACGGCTAGTGCTTGATGCAGAATGTTCGCTGTAAGGTTGTGCCTATGGATGTATTCTGTATTCGCGAGACTTGGGCAGCTTGATATTAGGTGATCTATTGTCTCAGATTCTCTATGACACCTCCTGCATCGGTCAACCACATCTAGTTTTTCTATATATTTCTTATAGTTGTTGGTCGCTATAACTTGATCTTGGATGGCCTGTATGAAGCCCTCAGTTTCTCCAAAAAGAAACCCATCCCTTAGCCAGCGAACTGACGCTTCCTTATCGGCATTGTCTAGGGATTGGGGAAATCTTCCATGGAGTGCTTTCGATCTCCAGGCTACAACTCGGTCTTTAGTTGTTATGATTGTCGGTAAGACTTCAGCTTTAGAGAGGTTAAGAGGAGTGTACGATATATCGCTTTTAAGAATGGCGTCGTGTAGCGGAGAATGTCGTGCTTTTACGGTGAAGAATTTCTTCATTGCAACCACCTGTCTGTTGCATAGATTCTTTATGTCTAATAATCCTCTGCCACCTTCTTTTCGGGATAAGTACAGTCGTTCCATAGCTGCTTTGGGATGATGCATCCTGTATTTGGTCAAAGTTGTTCTGACAAGTCTGTTTATGGCGTCTAATTCTGTTTGTGACCAGCTTAGTATTCCAAAGGAATAAGTCAAAGCTGGAATGGACCAGGTGTTGATTGCTTTTATTTTATTCTTGGCTATGAGTTCTGTTCTAAGAATCTTATGCAACCGGTTCTTAAATTTTGCCTGCACTTGCTGTTTCAATTCTTTATTATTTTTTGTCAGCAATTGACCGTAACCAAGGTATTTGTAAGTATTTTCAGGGTCAATCGCAGGAAAATTCATTTCGTTGAGCATTATGGTTATGGTCTCTGGTTCCGATACTTCTCCACGGATGATGTTCAGACAGGCACATTTGTCCAGACCAAAATTCATTTGTATATCAGTGCTGAATTGTGTTGTGATATTGAGTAGTGTTGTTAGCTCAGTTTTGTTACTGGCATACAGCTTGAGGTCATCCATATACAATAAATGATTTATTTCATATAGTAATTCCCTCTTTGCTGTGATCTTATAGCCTGCATTAGTGTGATTCAGCATACTGGACAAGGGATTCAGGGCCATGCAAAACCACAGTGGGCTGAATGTATCCCCCTGGAATATTCCACGTTGGATAGAGATATGGTCCGTTTTGATTGCACATTTGTCCGTTCTTAAAACTACTTCTGTCCGCCAGGATAACATTAGGGTCTTTAATAAAGATATTATTTTTGGGTGTATTTTATAAATTTCAAGCACCCTTTGGAGCCATTGATGTGGTACCGAATCATATGCTTTTTGATAGTCGATCCAGGCAAGTGATAGATTTCTTTTACTTTTTTTTATTATTATTATTATTATTATTATTATTATTATTATTATTATTATTATTATTATTATTATTATTAGTATTATTATTATTATTATTTTAACTAGTTCTCTTCTTAAGGCATTTTACATAAACTCAGGCCTTTTGGTCTGAGTGTGGTTTATTCAAATATACAGATATAAATCTATCAAAGCATATTTGAACTTCCACTTTTTAGCTTCATTTTCCCAGTACTTTCCTTACAATGGTGCAAGTGTCGAGAATAGCTGTTTTCTGCATCTTTCCAATTGCAGATGAACTGATTTTAAGAGTATCCACAGCCTTACCAAGCTGCCGTGGTACAATGCCTGTTGTGGATAGGACCATGGGTAGGATAGTAACTTGGTCTACTTTCCACTGCTCTTTGATATACTTAGCGAGGTCATCAAATTTTCGAAGCTTTAGGTAGATTGTGTTTTCCATGTTGTTATCATTCACAACTGCGAAGTCGATAATCCATACCTGTTTTTCTCTCAGGCTCCACAGAACCACATCCGGCCGGTTTGCTTCATTTGTCCGATCAGTAAATATTGTTCTATCCCAGTATAATTTGTAGTGGACGTTTTCTAGGATAATTGCTGGTGTATACTTATAAGTGAGTTTTTCTGTTTCGGGTATCAAGTTATATTTGGAAGCCACAGCATGGTGTACTATCTTTCCTGTTTGATCGTGGCGTTTCTTGTACTCAGATGCGACGAGAGAGCTGCATCCTCCAGTTATATGTTGGATGGTTTCCCCCATCCTGCCATACATTCTACAAGTGTCATCTATCACGGTTGGATCTTTAATGATATATTTGAGATAGTTCCTAGTTGGTACAACCTGATCCTGTATGGCGATCATGAACCCTTCAGTTCCAGGGAAAAGGTATCCTGTTCGTAAGTAGTGATTCGACCACTTTTTATCTGTGCCCTCTGCGGCTAGGATAGTAAGATGTCTTCCATGCAGTGCTTTCCTCTGCCATGCTTCTCGTCTTTCTTGTACAGATGTTGGGTGAATGTCACAGTTATTAGTTAGATTCAATGGGGTGTATTTATCATCTTGAGAGCATACGATATTTTGAAGCACGGAAGTCCTTGCTTTTCTATGGAAATGGCTTCTCATTGATTTAATTTGACGAATGTTCATGTCATAGAGGTTTACTATGCCCAGTCCACCTTCCTTGCGGGGTGTATAAACTCTTTCCACAGCACTCTTAGGGTGTCGGCTTCTAAACTTGGTCAGTTGAACTCTGATCCACCTGTCCATATCTTCCAGGTCTGTATTGCTCCATTTAACAACTTCCATAGAATAAGTAATTACTACTATGGCATGGGTGTTGATAGCGATAGTGGTGTTCTTGGAATTCAAAGATGTTTTCAATACCACTAAGTGTTGTTTAATCAGCGTATGCTCGATAGTTTTGCACTGGTTCATCCCTAAGTATTTATACAGCTCATCCGTATTCATTGGCGTTATTGTTTCCTGGTTGGCGGTTTCATATGTTAGGTTTTGGTTGAGTTTCCCTTTGTTTATACTTTGGATTTTGCACTTATCTACACCAAATCTCATTTTTATATCTTCGGAGAAACTTTCGGTTATCATTATTATTATTATTATTATTATTATTATTATTATTATTATTATTATTATTATTATTATTATTATTATTATTATTGTATGATACATTGATTAATTATTAAAAAAGAGGAAAAAGTGGCATCATAACTAATATTTCCTAAACAAATTAAAGAAATGAGAAATTATATAATCATCACATATGCACGTAATATTTCTAATAATATTTCAAAGATGATATCTTCGGCAACAAATACAACAATTTCTTTTAAAACAGAAAGTGATGTGAGTAAAAAATTGTTTAATGTAAAAACAAAAATATCACCATTAAAGAAGTCTGGTATATATAAACTTAAATATCCAGAATGTAATTCTGTCCATTTGGGTCAAACCCTTAGAAGTTTTGAAATCAGATACAGTGAACACTTACGAGCATACAGATTAAAACAAGCAGATTAATCCTGCTACGCAAAACATCTACTTGACACCTATCACAGAACTAAAAGTACTACATATTGGTAAAAAAAAAAACAAGGACTGGGTTTCCTTGAAATTAGAAGATACTTAAGAAACCCACAATATGAAGTCGTCAATGAACAGATAAGTCTAGTGACTTCTCAGCTTTTAAACTGTCTTCTTAAGTGATAATAATTGTAAAGATCAGCAGATAGAGTTTTCCTGGTTTTCTATATCATTGCACAGTTATACTGATCTTAAATGGGAAAAAATATGCAGGATATCCTCATAGGATTAATAATATTTGATCTTTAATATTTGTAATATCATCTTCTTTTTTGTCTATTAATATTTATTAAATCAATCACAAGGTAATGTCATTTCTTAATCTAGCCAAAAATAATTATTAAACATCAGGTAGGCATCAAATGAAATGTAACGTCTCTTATTCTGACGATGATATTTAATATCATAACAATTGTCAATTTCTGAAAAAATTTAACATTTTATCAATATATTGTGGAATTATCTAGAAACAGTTAGTTTCATTTAAAACAGTAATATGAGTAGATTCCACAAAGTAAGGGTCGAGACAGTAAATTTCATTACAGCCCTAGATAATTACTATTAAGCACCTCTGATCTACTAATCTACTTGACTGCTGTCAAAATAAGATATTTTTTACAAAAATTCTGATTCTATCCTGTCAGGTCCAAGAAATTTACAAAACTCTTACACACATTTAAAAATAACACTGACTATTCTCATTATTCCTTTCTTTAATATAGTTTGGCATTCAAGGGTCGCTTAATTGCTTTCTTCGACCTTTTTTTCCCTTTTTCGGACACTTTGCATACAACAATGAGATGTTTATCTTTCGTTAAGTTTAAGCGTCAAGGTTGAAGCTCACGTGAGGTACACAATTACCCTATTGAGAGTTTCCATTTTTAGAAAAATGGAATATTTATTTTCGTAAGGTTTATACAGGATGGTAGATTGAAAGTAGCAAACATTGTTTTAAATAAAATGTAATAAAATTTTACCAACAAATAATTGATCATTTCTTAAAGCTCTTCTTAAAACTCCGTTACTCTCTGTTCTTAAATTTGTTCTTGTTTAATACTGTATGCATGATTATGTTTAAAAAAGTCATATGCCATTTTTATGTCGTACGCCACTTTTATAATACTTTCAAAAAATGATAAAAGCTGTGGAGCTAGCAACTGGAAATTTAAAACTAATTTTTTCTTTTTATATGTAGTTATTTTTTGTCTAAAAAACATTAAATTCAAATTAAGACAAGGTTATTTGTTTCAAAAATTTATTTACTTAAATGAAAATTCAAGCAATTAAGTCTCAAAAAGTATGGGCCGGAATATTTTGTAACAAAATAATTGGCCCTTTTTTCATAAGTAACAACTTCAATGGTCAAGAATATTTGAATCTTCTCCAAAATGAAATAATACTCAAGTTGTAAATGCCGCACCTAGAAATGTTTCAGTATGGTATCAACATGATGGTTACCCGGCTCACTCCAGTAGGGAAGTACGGGAATAACTTGATACTGTTTTGTCAAATACGGGTACAATAAATTGCCCATCAAGATTTCTAGATTTGGCTCCCGTGATTTATTTTTATGGGGTTTACTAAAAAACAAGGTAGCAGAATATGAACCGAAGACAGAATATGTATTGAAAAATACTATTATTAATGAATGTCGAAAAATTAGTAGAAATGTTATTAATAATGTACCGCGGAACTTTTATTGTCGTTCGGGACATTATTTTGCAACAGACGGAAAGAAATTTGAGCACTTAATTAAATAAATTAATAAACCCAAATAAATTTGTCTTATTTCAAATATTTCTACTTAAAATTTCTTTTTGTAATAAATTATGAAAAAAGAAAAAAAATCGCCACAGCGGTGGACCGAACCATGTTACTTCACGTTTAGCTTTTAAATTTCCAGTGCGTCAGTCGCCGCTTTTATTATTTCTCTCGGAAGTGTACGAATTTTTAAAGCATAATTATGCATTTTTTCATTAAACCAAAACGATTTTAAGAAAATTAATAGTGAATTTGGACTTATTTTTTAACGATCTTTTCCAATCTGTTATTATTCTTTATTAACGCTATTTGGTAACAAAGTTAGCTCGCTTTTGTATAGTTGAAGCAAAACATATAGTGTAGCAATGTAATGGTATATCTCCATTAAGTTACGTTGTGGAGCTAGACTCTGAAAGGTATTAACATTTTGTTTACTTTTAACAATACCTATATTGTATTTGATGTTATGAAATTGTTGAAAGGCCGTTTGGATTAATCGGGATACCAGACGTGAACTAAGCCCTTCTTGTATCTCATTCGATTTTTTATGAACAAAACAAAATTCTATGAAAAAATAATAAAAAAAGAAATTTTATAACAATGAATAAAACAATTCTTTAAAAATAAATATTATGTCTAATTCATGTTTGTTACTACTATATAAGTAACATGAACGATATATTGAACTTAATTAATTCTCTTCTTTCAAAAATTCCATTAATCCTTCTCCCATATCATCTGCTTTACTATCACTATTGTCTTGTAAATCAATAATAAATTTATTTTCCTACGATCAATACCCAAAGTAGGCTTTAGCACACTCAAATCTAACCGCAAAGTTGATGTTTTCCGTGATCTGTCATAATTTGACATTATTTCCGCTCTAGAGCGTACTTTTCCGCTCACATGTTTTCATTTACAATAAACTAAAGAGAGTTAGTAAATAATAGGTATATTAATAGTACATTATACACCAAGCGACTAAAGTGACCCATTTAATCCCGCGGATGGGACCCATTTAATCCCCGAGGGATACATTTTTAATAAAAATAAATACTACTTAGGATGGACTTTTACGAAACTTGGCTGGGCATCGAAGATGCATTTTTATGAAATGAAACTTGGCTGGGCATCGAGGACGAACTTCCATTTTTTTGTAGTAGGTCAAAGTGCGCCAATAAAAAAAATAGCGTAAAGTATTCGTGGATAACTGGTCTTTCAAACATGCACGATTTTTCGAGCACGACGGCGCAGTGTTATAAGACCTTACAGATTAGACTGATTCAAACGTCATTTTAATTATTATTTTCTATCTTATAAATCCATCCAAAACACCTATGGTATAGTTGTAGTTAATATTTAAAAATATTCAAAGTGTATAAATATTTTTCGAACCTCAATTTGTTTAACCTTGCAAGTGTCATCTTAATGTCGTTTACGGCTTTTGTAAGTTTTAAATTGTCATTAGTTGCTTTTACGCTGTTTTTTTATAGATTAAGTTATTTTTCTTCTCGAAACCTTGACTCAAAACATCAAATTGCAGGAGGTTATGGACGCAGGACACGCGTGAGACACCATTGAAGCTTCTGGAGTTTGTAATTTGTTGAATTTTTGTGTTAATAAGTGATATCATGAGCCAGCTTCCGCTGATCGAGCATCTAAAAGGGCACGAGAACTATGGTACGTGGAAATTCGCGGTACATATTTTTAGAACACGAAGAGCTTTGGCACGCAGTAAAAGGCTTTTTCATGTTTTTTTTAATTATTAGTCTAAAAATAAAGTGATCGCAGAAAAAATTTTGTGTGCAATTGGAGCAGAAAGTGCATTGCCGCTTTCGGCAGATTGCCCGCGCGACGCGTAGCCACAAGCGGCAAAGTATCACTTTCCGCTCTTAATACACAAACAGCTATTTCCGCCTACCTCTAACCAATGTATACATTTCCTGGCCTCATTGTAGGGAGCAAAGTCGTACTTTTCCTCCCTAAAGAGGGAATGTAGTTTTCCTCCCTAGAGAGGAAAAGTAAAAGTGACGCCAGAGTACGTTATCAATGAAATAATTTTTGCAATTCCGAGACTAAAGTGGTCACTTTAGTCTCACATGTTAGAAACTAAAGTGTCACTTTTAGACTCAAAGAATATAAAGGGACAGTTAATATCCCAAGTGGTTTAAAGTACAAATAAAAACGTACATCCCCGATGCCTAGCCAAGCATTCTAGAAGTCCGTTCTCGATAACCAGCCAAGTTTCATAGAAGTCCCTCCTCGATGCCCAGCCAAGAATTTTAGAAGTCTATCTTCGATGCCCAGCCAAGTTTCGTAAAAGTCCATCCTAAGGTAGTATTTATTAATTTTGTTTGTTAGTTTTATGAATAAATTATTTAAAAATGTCTTGTTATTTGAGGGAATCGGAAAAATCATATGTATAACATGGGGGTAAAGTGCCTTTTCCTCCCTTGAAGGGAGTAAACTTCATCCTCGGGAGGAAAAGTAGCACTTTCCTCCTTTGTTATACAAATAGCTATTCCTCCATTAATATGGACTTGCCCAATATTAGTGTTTTAAATGAAACTCACTGTTTCTAGCTAATTCCACAATATAATGAAAATTGTTGAAAATTATAAAAAATTGACAAATGTTTCGATAAATCAATAACATCGTCACTAATATGAGTAAGGGTCGAGACAGTTAATTTCATTGCCCAATATTCTTATACTCATCTTCAGTTTTGATTATTTTTTTAATTTCTGTTTTAATTGGGCCCAAATTGACTCGTTGGGATTGAAAATACAAAAATAAGGAGGAAGTCTCACTATGGAGTCTCCATGTTGTGCAGCAATATTATCTAGGCCGTATAATTTCTTAAATTTCTTTGTCTGTAAAACTTCAATTTGTTGTTGTTTTGTATAATAATCTTCAAAGTACAATTTCCTGAGAAAAACACTTGATCTCATACTACCAACGAAAGAACGAGCGTTGCTTATCTCTGATGGACACCTGTTGTGTTCGAAAAAATTGCTATCTTAAATTATACTATAGTTCGGTGAAAGATGGGAAAAATAATAAGTTATTTGAAAATTTTATTCCTAATTATTGTTGATAAATCGAGATTTGTCAGGTTTTATGTTTAAGATGTTTTTAAATATGTATGTATTTAATAATTATAAAATTATTGAATACATTTTAACGATTATTATTTGAAATTATAATATTAAATGAATATATTGTCAAATAAGCATTTTAAATTATGGTATTGATTGGACTATGATGGCACTCAACACAAACGATAAGCTTAAACCTTAGAGCTCACACTATATCTCTTGTGTCAACTATACAGGAATCTCAATGTCGCATTTTATAAACAAAACAGTGTGTATTCAATAAGACAATCACACCTCTTCCATAACTTTATCCCTATCTTTATTGGTTTTAGTGAAAGGTAATGTTTTAGAGACGATCTCCCTTTAAATCTTGTCATTGACTCATCGATCGACTGGTGAGAACTTTCTGTTCTTGACTGAAAAGTATGCTTCAAACTTCATCCATGTAGTATGTATATGCATCGATCTCTTTCTATAACACTTTTTTAAATGAAACTATGTGTTTATAAACTAGTTGATGTACTCTGTACCACCCTTATGCAACGCGGCTATTAGTTTTCACCACATTTTTCTTTCTAGTACTTGAAAAAAATTATGAATATGAGATTTTTCCGATTTTGCTCATTTACTAACTTCGCCTGTTTTTACCTTCAAAACCTACATATAAAATTTCATAAAAAAATTCGGTCGCGTTTTTGAGTTATCGTTTTGACAGACCGGCGTACAAACGGATGGACGGACCGATTTACTGACGGACCAACAGACCGACAAACAGACGGACCGGCAGACCGACAGACCTACGGACCGACAGAGCAACAGGCCGTCGCACCGACAGACCGACAGACCTGAACAAAAAATTGTAAATTTTGGTTTACAGTGAATGTAAGTATAGAAAAAATTATGGAGTACCATGTATTTTAATACGTGGAATCCATTTTTTTGTTCACTTTTATGAAATTTCTGTTATTGAAGATGTTCGATTTTAGAATTTATGTCTGTTTTTAATTTTGTTGTCGAGCTCTTCGCAATGCCGCAATCATTCCTTTCCTCAAAAATAAAATTTCCCTCCGTCTATGTCCTATTATTTACCTAGCAGAAATAGACAATAACTTTCGATATTCGATATGAAGCATTATGAATTGAAGACTCGTTGTGGCATAGATACTTCTTGATTTAAATTTTCGGAAACCGGAATAGTAAACTGTTAAGTGCATTAAGCGAGTGTGCAAATCAACTTGCATCCCATCTCCAATATCCTAAGGTAGGTGAGATTGTTTTAAGCTCGACTATTTTGTTAATACAATTACTATTATTATCAAACCAAGCTACAAGAGCCTCAAGAGCAGCAGCATACCTTATTGACATAATCTGGCGAAATAAATACATTCGAACTGAAGCCAAATCCCGCATATACAAGACCGCAATCAGACCTATATTATTATATGCAGCAGAGACACGACCTGAGACCTCTAAAACGAAACGGATACTGGAGACTACAGAAATGAAAATAGTTCGAAGAATAGCGGGTAGAACACTAATGGATAGAGAAAGAAGTGAAAACATAAGACGAACATGCGGGATAGATAACATCAATGACTGGGTACTGGATAGAAAGATAAAATGGAATGAGCACATTGACCGCATGACGGTAGAACGAATTGTGAAAATATCAAGGGACAAATCACCAGCAGGACAAAGAAGCCTTGGAAGACCTAGGAAAAGATGGAATGACAACCTCCCAAATAACTGAGCAGAGGCAATGATGTGAAGAAAAACAGGCAATGATGCCTATACACAGCAGGAAGAAGAAAAAGAAGATTATTATTATCATTAAACCCCAAAATATAGTCCAATTTTTTTCTCTCCTAAATTTGTATGAGCGTATCGAACAGAAGAAATTAAAAAAAAATATTTTTTCTGCTACCGTGCGTAAAGTACGTACTTTAGACACACTTTCGGGTGCGTAAAACATTACTTTACGCACTAGTGCGTGAAGAAAAAGTTTCAATTTGTGTGTAGTTTTATCTAGTCTTATAAAAATATAGGTAGGTATAATAAACGGACAATAAATCTGAGTTTTCTTTAAATCAGAGATTGAAACATATAGAATTGAGTAAAGTACATACGTAATAATTATTGGGTACTGGAAAATAGAATATGGTGCATAGGTAGATACCTATAAGTTGGCTGTGAGTACTATGATGTTATTTTAGATTCTAGGTAGGTCCATATAATTATAAAGAAGATGATTATAGAGAAAATACACCATCAAACATATTACACGTAGCACAGAAGGCTTCTAATGATTTGTTGCCCCAAAAATCTGTGAATATTTCCGAAACAAAATACAATTTGTTTAAAGAATTGTGTAGGAAAAATAAAATAACAAAATATTCCGAAAATGTCCGAGTGCACAAATTGCACCTTCAATATTAGTATTGTTAATAATTGAATTCGTCTGTTGTTTTGTTAATTTGTTGTAATTTTGATTAAAATATTCAAAATATTAATTACTATATAATATATTTTATTAAGAAACAACAAAAGCGTTATAGTTTCTTCCAAAAAAAAATTAAACCTACTTTTGTGCGCAAAGAAAATTACTATTAAACTTCTGTGTTTTGATAAAATTTTCGGTAGTAGAAAAAATAGTGTATGCAATTCGTGTGTAAAGGCCTTTTTTCGACTCATGTGATATTCACATTCGTCGAAAAAAGGCTACTTTACAAACTTGTTACATAAATAACTATTCTGAATTTTGTTCCCGTAAAGTACTAGAAAAAAACAGGTTGGGTGAAAACTAACAGCTTCGTTACATAAGGTGAAGTCTTGAGCTGGATATATCAACTGGTTCTATTTAATATGCACGAATCACTTGTTCATTTATAGTATAAACATTTTTATCCTTGTTCCAGTTTTGAAATAAATTGTAGAAAATAGTACATGAACCCTTTCAAGACGTATTTTTATTTTTTTCGTTAAGATTATTATTTGATTTGCGGTTCCATATTTTGAAACTGAGAAGCTTTTAGTGATGTTTGTAATTTTGTCAAATTTTTTTGAACGTATTTTAGAGTTTTTTTAGTGGGACATATGGTCCCATTAGTCCATTACGTTGGGACAATATTTTCCACCAGTTTTGAAAAAACACACAAAAATAAGTTAAACAAATAATTTTAGTCAAAATTTTACATAATTTTACATATGAAAAGGGGTGAAACAGTCATTGCATAACGGCACACTACATGCTCTGCAAACAGTTCTTGACCGTTTCTTCATCTTCATTTGTGAACATCTTATGCACCTTCTCCGTTACTGCTCGACAATCGGCATATGGTCACCAACATTCAACATTCTTTTTTATCGCTTTGATGGTTTTCCGGAAGTTGAACGTCTCTTCACCCCGGCTTTGGTTTTCCCTTGTTCAATAAGACTTTCTGCCAGGGCTACCAAGAATTCCAAAAACAGAACCTTTTTACGTCTCACTACATTGTACATAATAAAAGAGTTTACAGCAGTTATCATTAATAATTTGTAAAAAACTTTTTTCCACCACTTGGTAAACTTGCGGTCAAATTCATATAGGCTAGCTAAATGATCGGTCAAATCGACCCCCCCCCCATATATTTGTTGTAGAAGGCGATGATCTCGGGGCATTCAACAGCAAGTTTTTCGCCATTCTTTTGCTTCCGGTCAACAAATGTACGCTGATCCCCATGACAGTTGCTAATTGCCAAAACTTCTTTGGTATCGAGCTATCTAGTAAACGTAATCCCGTCATTCTTCTCTAATTTACCCTGGCTCATTGGTATGTTCTTTCGCGTACCAATACAAGTTCCTACTGCAGCATATGGCAAGGTTTTCCTCAATGGCAAAGATGTAAAAAATCGGTCGAAACATAATACGACATCAGTTTTCGTAATTGAGCTGGTAAGTTTTATAACAACCCTTTCCCCTACTGTTCCATCTGCTTGCCCATCCTGCTTTCCACTATACACATCGAGGTCATAAACATAACCGCTAAGAGAGTCGCTTCTCACCCATAACTTTATTCCACGTTTGATGGGCTTCAAGGGCAATACTGTTTTATAGGCGAGCGGGACGCACCCCCAAATTGACCTTACAGTGACCACGGAAGTACTAATCGCTAAGACCACTTTTACTTTATGTTTTCGGGGTCGCTGAATACGAATATGAAATTATTTTTACGATAAAATTGGGGGAACATGGATAAAAAAAGCAATTTCTGGTAAAATTGAGACAATTGAATTTGGCGTTTTTCTGTGTTCATCTCGCTATATCTTCCACATTTATCAATGTATCATTATGACATTTTTTACGACTATTGCGTATTTAAAGATCTAAACAACAAGCCTACTCCGAAAATTCGGAGACAATTAATGCTTGAACAGTAAATTTACAATTGTTTACTTTTACGTGTTCCGAGTTTTGTCGTACAAATGCAAAAGTTGTGTTACGAAGTTTCGAATTTCTAAAAACTAATTACCCAGTATTAAAATGCAATACCTAAAGAAGTTTTTGGGAAAGTTTCAGATCTAAATATTGAAAAGAAAAAAAGATATGCTATTTCAAAGTCGAGCGTAGCGTGCGGCTGCACGGCGCGCTATAACACGAGCAGCGACTATCCGAGTCGGAACTTACATGCGTCCGAAATACGGTTTTAATATATCAATTAAAATAAAAACCATTAAAATATCTTAAAAATCTTAATTTATTTCATCTGTATTTACAATCACTTCTTTATTTACACATGTATCATTACAACTACAAACATCACAGCATTTCAAATAAGATTGTCTACAAGAGCAAACGTCAGTTTCGCAAGCATTTTTGCCAGTGCACGAACAAAAGTACTGTTGTAGTATTTCCATGGCAGTGGGTCCATCGTAATAATCGAAACTCAATCTACCTGTTTCTACCACCCAGCCAAACTTTGTCACATCTTTGGAAATGATTAGAGGTTCGATTGCTTGTTTCCTCATTGATTTGCCAAAGAGCTCTTAAAATGTGTTTATGCATCGCGGGTTCAGATGGAGGAAGTCTTGCGATTTCAGAGTTCTTTTCGATAGTTGAATGATATCTTAATGAATTTATATCGTTACGTGTACCTTTTGACTTTTTCTTTGGATCGTACAAATAATAATAGAATGTACTGACGACTTCTTGAGCAACATGTATGTCTAAGTCGGTTATTGTAGCTAAATTAGTCAATTCTTCGTCTGACATAAGTCGTAATGCTGCATTCACCTTGATCTTGCCTATGTAAAATAACGATGAATTAGTATCACAGCCTGTTAGAGCGTGTGCAGCTAACAACGACGAACAGATATTTTTTCCTAATTTTTGTGCTAAACTATGAATAGGTATATACCTTCTGAAATCAGTGCGTACAGATATTTTTCCCGCGAAAAACCATAGCTGAGGTCTATTTTCGAAACTTGCAAAATGAAATAGTAGTAATAAAAAAATGTCTGTATCGGGAGATTCTACAATTGTTAACTGGTTTTCACTCATTCTGCGTTGAGTACGTTGTACATGAAATATTAAGCGAGTATCAGCATCTATGTGCTATAGCGCGCCGTGCAGCCGCACGCTACGCTCGACTTTGAAATAGCATATTTTTTTTTCTTCTCGATATTTAGATCTGAAGCTTTCCCAAAAACTTCTTTAGTTATTGAATTTTAATACTGGATAATTAGTTTCTAGAAATTCGAAACTTAGTAACACAACTTTTGCATTTGTACGACAAAACTCGGAACACGTAAAAGTAAACAATTGTAAATTTACTGTTCAAGCATTAATTGTCGCAGAATTTTCGGAGTAGGCTTGTTGTTTAGATCTTTAGATGCGCAATAGTTCTAAAAATTTTCATAATGATACATTGATAAATGTGGAAGATATAGCGAGATGAACACAGAAAAACGCCGAATTCAATTGTCTCAATTTTACCCGAAATTGCCGTTTTTTCCATGTTCCTCCAACTTTATCGTAAAAATAATTTCATATTCGTATTCAGCGACCCCGAAAACATAAGGTAAAAGTGGTCTTAGCGATTAGTACTGCGTGGTCACATACTGCTATTTCTAAGCGACATTCTGGGGGTGTCCCGCTCGCCTATTAGACTCGATCTGCCCTTGAATTTCGCCATACTTTCATCTATAGACTGATAAACCGACTCCGCTCTTGCATTTTAATATGTATGTATGAAACACTCCAGAAGCTCCTCGATATAATAAATATTGGAACAATCTGCTGGTTTCTCAAAGCAACTCAAACTTGGAAGCGTGTTATAAGCCATTACCATCATAACACCAGTTACCATCATAATTTCTGGAGAGTCTGTTTGTTTAACTTTTTTCTTAGTTTCCTTTTCCAAAATGGTTAACCTCTCATTAGTACATTGCGATATAAATATGTACAAGCTTCTTGGAAATATCTTCAGAAAAATATCAATTTCTGTAGACTGACTATTTATAGAGTTCAAAAGAATTTCTGTATGCCTAGCAGTGAGGAGTTGAATCCTTGGGGTATAGTTCTGCGGCACTGAATTCCAGATTATGTTGTCTGATCCAGAAGATGCTGTAGGCACTGGTTGAAGAATTGTCGATGCGTTTGGAACGTTGGAATTAACTGTATCTGGATAACTATCGAGAAAAACTTCGTTACCTTCAGGCTCGATAACGTCATCATCGGAACTTGAAGTCTGCATATCGCCTTCAGATGCATGTTCAGATTCGGAACCCGAAGGGTACCAGTCTGAATCTTCATCCTCACTGTTACGATAAGGATCAGTATCAGTCTCTGACAAGTTCAAATTTTCAGCGATCTCTTCAAGCTCCTTTGGAGTTAATTTTCTTTTGCTCATTCTGAAAAGAAGAAAAACAATTTTTACGCCTACTGGTATAAATCATCCCATCAAAGTAGCCTGCTGGGACATAATGTCCCTCGAAAATAAAATCTACCGTATTGACTCAGCCAAAACGTTATATGGTGCAAACACTAGGCGTGCTAAAGTAGGGTTACTTACATGATTACACACGGTACACAGCAAATAATTAATCAAAAAACAAATACCAAATTCACTAAATAAACGCACTAGGTGCAACCACGTGTACGAAAAATTTGAGGTTATCTCGTTTTATTCGTAAACAAACATACGCTAGCTTACTTTGGTCGTTGAAAAGACTGAACTGGCGTTTATATACGTTCATTTGGGATCACTATTCCCAATAGTCTAAATAAAATATGCCTTGGGACGTATTGTCCCGTTAGTCTCGAAAAGGTTAAAGAACAAGTTTCATAAAGCATCATTTTATCGCACGCGTCCAAGTTTAGAAAACGAGCCGAGGCGAGTTTTCTAAAGTGCGATGAAAGGCGTTATGAAACAAGTTTTTAATACAATTTTTTCTACTTTGCGTTTTTTGTGTCCAAAAAGTAACCACATTCAAAAATAGGATAATTAAATCCATTTACGGAATTTTGTATTCACAACGTAGCGGTTGGTAATGCTGACATTAGCGTCAACTTGAAACATTTGAAAATTGAATAATTGGGACAATTTGCATTAAGTTTGTGCTTTTTTATTTTGTTTACTCGTCTACCTGCGTGAAAAATAATGAAAAAATATGAAAGCTGTACCACACCTGAATTGTTTGTTGTAATATTTATTGTTCAATGATCAAAGCGTTCCTTGGAATAAAGTTAGGTTATGTTATTTGTCTGCTTGATTTTTATAAGACAAACGTTGACGTGTCGTTCTTAGTATCACCAAACTTGATGAATAAAATATTGCGCTTCGAAAAGTGCTCTCTTTTGACACTCGAATGGGTTTCATAAAGTAATCATCATTAGAATCGCAAAGTAGAAAAACTTTATTTTGTGACATTTTTCTTTATAAAGTTATTTAATATCAAATTATACATTGAAACATTTTCATTTCCAACAAAAGAATATAAATAATTGATAAAATTCTACGAATTTCCCTATCGACAACTAAAATGCGCAATTAGAAGCATCCACCCTCTCTAATTTCCTATACAACACGCAACGTTAAGATCACAAACCGATTTCCTTCATGAATCATGATCTATTAAAGCCTTTGATTAGAATTTTTTCTTTAATTTCTAATGCGCGCGCTCGATTCGGCGATGTTTACGTATTCCGATTGGACGTCTGACCTACATGTTTCATATAGAGTTCTAAATTAGGAAATTTGAGGCAGTCACATGTAAACTTTTGCATAGTTCGTTACATTTAAAAGTGTAGTGTTGAAAAATAATAGAATGGTATATCTTTTTCTATCTGAAAATTGATTGTAGCAATGAGAGGTTAGATATTTTTGTAAAAATTTGTATTTAAATAAGTTAGAAATTTTAAATTTCGGTTTGGTAACAAATGAAGCAGTTAAACTGTCAGTGTCACTTCTTTTTCGTTGGGTTCCGTGGCCTCGACAGAGTGAGCTTGTGGGATTTATGTAATTATTATAACTGATACCATTTAACAGGGGCGTACTTTGCAGTTAGATCTTATACGGTATTCTAGCATTAACTGCGGACAGAACCCTCTCATCAGTTGGCTAGGAGGAAACTGTGGCACTTAAAATTAAATCATAAGAAATAAGAAGGAAGGCGGATGAAATCAAGAAAATGTTTAAAGAGATAACAGACAAATTAAAAAACATTGGAGACAAGCAGGAAGAAAACAAAATTGAGTTAACAACGTTACGTGAAGAAAACGATGAAATGAGAACAACACAAGAAGCAAGAATAAAAAGTTTGCGAAGAGAAATATTGTAATACAAGGAATAACAGATAAAAAGAAGAAAAAGCGGAAGAAGTGAAAAGAAAACTGCGTAAAATATTGGCTATTAATATTGGATATAGAACAAATGGCCTAATCAGGTGTAATTATCAAATAGAAAAAACAGACCAATATTAGTAAAATTAACAAGATAAGAAAAAAATATTGAAATATTTATCCAAACAAATTTAAAGGAACAAACGTTTGGATTACCAATGATTACATAAAAAAAGTACAAGAAGGGGAAAATACGTTAGTGAAACAATTGAAAGAAACAAGGGGAATAGGCGAAAGAGCTTTTTGGTGAAAGACCTTTTACAAAATAAACTCCATGACAAAATTAATGCACCATTTTAATTAAACTAAATATTTTTAATATAAGCACAAATCAAACTGAGTTACATTGAAATAATAATAAACACCTACAAATAAGTCCAGCATGACCTTAATTTGACTTAATATTTCTTTAAAAATTTGTTTTTTTCTGGAAATGCATAATGAGCTAGCACAACTCCAAATTGAGAAAAAAACACACACTAATACCATGTAGACGATCGTCTACTTCTTATCACTGTATACATACGACCGCATCGAGAAACCACTCTCCCGGAATTTATGCAAGTGTCATCACCGAAGCCGATCACCTGAATAGTATTGTTGTGATTGATTGGTGACTATTGGACTCAGGTATCTTTAATGATTATTTTTTATCTTTCCTATCTGGAGTAAATCGCACCTTTTCTTAGTCAATGGTGAAAAAACTAATTTAGTGTCACGCTATTTCTTTAGCGAAAGAACCATACGTTATCAGAACTATTTTATTATGATAACGAGTTTATTTATTACTAATATAGACATTGTTTTAAAGAACTTCTATGTTTTATGCTGTTTTATAGAATAACCGTTAAGAAATTCGGCGTGCACGCTTAATCTAGATTAAATCATTTTCCGATCCCTTATATTGACGTAACTTCCACAAAGCCTATGTGTTTTTTTGCTTTCGAGTAATTCAGTAATATAGTATTATCCTACATTTTCTTTTTTGAATAAACACTACAAAAGTGTAATTAGCTGGCAGCAAAACCGGTAATCGCTACACAGGCAAGCCAGTTAAGTAGGATTTAAAGTCAGGTACGGATTTAAATATTTACCGGGTAAAAAGTACTATGAGATTTACATACATAAACGAAATCGATCAGCTCTGAGTAGGCTAAGGACTGAACTAAGTAGGTTCTCGGTACACAAACTACAAAAGAGACACATATTTCGTGGACTGTACAAAAGAAAATCTTACAAAATGCCTTTAGGGTGCGGAACAGATACAGATGAAGAATACAAAAGAAAAAGGAAGGAATTACATGAAAGTTTTGGCAGAAGTAAAATAACTAGGAGAACACCCAAGAAAGGCGCATAAGAAAAAGAAAGCTTGGAAACAACCATGATAAAAATGATGTAAGAATTGATGAAGAAAAATGATGGATGAAATAAAGCAATTAAGGAAGGAAAACAGCGAGAACAACAAACAGCTACTAGAAATAAAACAAGAAAACCAGGAACCAGAACGAAATAAAAACAGTAAATAACAAAGTGGAATATCTAGAAAAAATAACTAAAAAGAAAAATTTGGTCATCACTGGATTAGAATTGAATACAAAAGATGATAAGGTACTAAAGACTACTTCATAACAAAAGGACTGCAAATGGATGTCAAAATAAGAAGCGCCCAAAAACTAACTGAAAAGGTTTGCTTAATTGAAATGGAAAGTTTCGCAGATAAAATGGACATTCTAAGAAACAGAAGTAGACTGAGAAATTCTCAGGAACTTATTTTTATTGAGTCGTACCTTACCAAAAAAGAATTAGAAATACAAAAAACAATTAGAAGAAAGGCCAAAGAAGAAAAAGAAGAGGGGAAAAATACAAAAGTAGTATACAAGAAATTGATAGTAAATGGAATAGTTTGGAAATGGAATGATGATTCAGAGGAATTACAATTGATGACTAGAGAGCAGAACCAAAAAAACTAATAAACAATACACTTAAAGATAGTACACAGGTAATGACTGAGAACAAGGGATATGATAACGATAAATTAAATAACAAAATACAAAACGGAAGATAATAAGTAACAAGCATAAAAAATAAAGGATGATTATCATCAACAGAATAACAGTAAAAAACACAGACCTCAGAACACGGAAAAATCACAGATGGGCATAGGTATATGGAATATAAACACATTAACAGGGAAATAATTAGAATTAACTGAAGAAATGGAAAACAATAATATTCAAATTATAGGACTAAGTGAAACAAAGAAAAAAGGCAAAGGATGTTCGCAACTAACAACAAAGCATACATTATATTATTCAGAAGTAAAACCAGACCAAAGGGCAAAGGAGGGTGTAGTAATAATCGTTACAGAAGAAATAAAATAAAAGGTAATACAATTGAAGGCAGTCGACTCGAGAATAATAGTTATTAGTATAAAATTAGAAGAAATAATCAATTTTATACAAATATATGGGCCAGTAGAAGGAACTGCAGAGGAAGAAATTTTAGAATTTCATATTCAATTGCAAGGAGTATTGGATGAAGTAAGGGAGGAAAACGGAAAGACAATAATAATGGGAGATTGGAATAGCAGGGTAGGAAACGATTACAATAGAGGAATGGGTTGTATGAAAAAACACGGAGAAGAAACAATTAATAGAAATGAATTAAAAATGATATTAGAATTATCAATAACTTTTATTTTATTGTGGAATTAACTAGAGACCGTGAGTTTCATTTAAAACACTAATATTAGCAGATTCCACGAAGTAAGGGTCGAGACAAGTAATTTCATAAAAGTGATATATTTTTGCAGAAGGAATGATCTAATAATAGGAAATACGATGTGGGAGCAACAACTAAATCATAAATATGAGTTTGTTGCAGAAGGAAGAAACGCTAAAAGCCTGATACACTACATAACATATACACAAAACCTAACAGAAGTAATGCAAAAAGTTGAAACAACGAAAGAAGCAGAAATTGGATCTTACCACAGATTAGTAGTGACAACTTGTCTAGTAAAATTACTCAAGAAAGAAGCTACTACAGACTACAGTAAACTAGCAACACATAAACTTAAAAATAAAGATATCGAGATAAAATTCCGAAATGAGACGAACAAAGAATTCGATAAATTAGAAAAAGAAAAAACAGGTTGGACACTTGAAGGACGATGGGTCGCCTTTAAAGAAACGCTATTAACAGCAACAAAGAAGATATGTGAAAAAATTAAATATAATAAGAATATAAAAAGGAATAACTGGTGGAATAACGAAATTAAAATAGCGGTCAAAGAAAAGAAAACGGCATGGAAAAAATATATCACATCAAAATCACATGTGGACAAAGAAGAATATGACAGGAAGACAACTCTTGTAAAAAGAGCCGTCAAAAAATCAAAACGTGACTCATGGAAGAAATCGGAGAAGAAATAACAGATCTACATAAGATGGAAAACAGGAAATTTTGGACAAAAATAAAAAGATTGAAAGGAAATAAATATAAATATATTAGAGCAATAAAAAATCGACAAGGCCAAGTACAAACGGAAATGGAAGAAGTATTGAAAACATGGAAAGAATACTATACAGAGCAATTCCATGCATTAACACCGGAAGAGAATATAACAACAGCAGAAGAGGAAATTGAACAACTACAAGGAATCCATCAAGAAGAGATAGATCAAGTAATACAAAAAATCAAAATAGGCAAGGCTAACGGAGAAGATGGGATAGCGCCAGAGATGATTAAATCGTTAGGAGAAAGAGGAAAAGAATGGATATGGAATGTACGTAAAGAAGCATGGGTACAAAAAAAATTCCAAGGGAATAGGAAAATAACTTAATAGTACCCATCTATAGAAAGGGAGAACAGACACAATGCGAGAATTACAGAGTAATATGTTTGGCCCAAACTAGCTATAAAGTGTACACAAAAATAATAGAAAAAAGATTAAGAGAATATGTAGAACCAAAATTAGGAGGACAACAGGGATCTTTTAGACCTGAAAGACAAACAAATGATAATATCTATATACTAAGGAATACAATCGAAAGAAAAATAGAAGAGGGAGAAGAAATGTACCTTACATTTATAGATCTAAAAGCAGCCTTTGATACAGTAGATAGAAGAGAAGTATGGAGAACCCTGGAGGAAATGAAAGTACCACTCATCTTAATAAATATAATTAAAAGTGTATACCAGACAGTTAGAGCCAAGGTACAGATTGCAGGCCAAAGGTCTGAAGAATTCAAAATGTGTAAGGGAATAAAACAAGGAGACAATTTAAGCCCACTACTGTTTATAATAATCATGGATAAGATTGTGAAACAAATCAAAGAAAAATATGAGCAGCTGAATACTATAATTGGACACAGAAATTTAGAGCCGATAAAAATTAGTAGTCTACTATATGCAAATGATGTGGTTTTAGTGGCGAATACAAAGAACAAAATGCAAAAACTAGTGAATATTTGGACTAAAGAAGTAGAAAACATGAATATGGAGGTGAACATAAATAAAACAAAAGTGATGATAATAAATGAAAAACAACCAGGTAATCAAAATAATAGAGATATTAAATGCAAAAACCAGACTCTAGAAAGAGTAACAACATTTGAATATTTAGAAAATATAGTAGCAGAAGATGGAAAAATAGATGCAGAAATAACAAACAGAGCAAATAAATCAACAAAAATGTACTACTTTCTAAATAAAACAATTCTTGGACATAAATATATAGACTTAGAAGTAAAAATAAAAATTCATAATATGATAACAGTTCCTACAATAATATACGCAAGTGAAAATTGGACTGTGCGAAAAAAGGACGAAACTAAAATAAATGCCATAGAAATGAAGCATCTAAGAAGAATTGCAGGGAAAACTAAATAGGATAGAATTAGACATGACGTCATTAGAGAGACAACTAAACAGGAACCGATAACTGGTAAAGTAAAAAAGAGACAACTTAGCTGGTATGGTCATATGTTAAGAATGGAACCAAAGATATTAACTAGGAAGATAATGGAGATTGGAAAACCGATCAAAAAACAAAGGGGTAGGCCTAGAAGGAAATGGTTAGACCAAATACAAGAGATAGGTTTAAAAAGAGGAAAGACCATAGCAGAAATGAAAAATCTAGCAAGAGACAGTAAGGCATCGAAAAAATCGGTACAGGTCACGGAATCCACATCCGACACCTGAAAGGGCAAAAAGATTTAGAAAAGAAGAAGAAGAATAAACGGAAAATAGTTTCATTAATAAACTAATTTTTTAATTAGCAAACTCCGCGACATTTATCGTTTGTGTATTTATATAATTTTGATTTGTATATTTGTTGTTCCTTGGAGACTATTTATTCCTCGAACAATTACCGTATGACTTGCCGTGTAGTGTTGAGTGATAATTTGTTTTTATGTATATATACATTTTTGAACGTATGTAAGATTTTGTATCTTATTGTAGTGGTACCCGTTTATGCATGTACCCATATTGTGAATTTTTTGATGTTCTGTTCACTGACGCTGGTCAAACATGTTAATAAACTGGTTAACATAATAAACGCGTCTTAGTGAGTATTTCCTTAACCTCCACAGACACATTACCGAAAATACCTCACTTTTTATATTTTCTCTCTCTTACAGCAGTTTTTGAAATTTTTCCTGTGAATTGAAATTTCTGGCGCCCTTTAATTACCTTTCCGGTTGATTGACATTCATGGAATAATCTCACGACTCTTAGCTCTGCAACCAAAACAAGAGTGCCGTTCGCATACGTCTTAATTGTTTATCGCCTCGTATCGTTTGAAATAACAATACTTCACTAGGTCATCTTGGTTCCATCTTGGAGAAATTGGTACCGAACAGTTAAGACGGTAACACAATGGCGCCCAACGTGGGGCGAAATATAGGGAAAATATAAACGTTACAAAAGTGAACGTACAGGCTTCATGTGGCTCTTAGAATTATCATGTTCCTGCCCTGTTTGATGAACATATTTCCAATCGTCGAAACCGGAGCTGAACATGGATTTCCCTTTACTGAATGCAATGAACACAAAACAGAAGAGTTGTTGTTTTTTGTCATGGTAAGTCAACCATTGCCTTGTGCATTTGTTTATCAGGATGTTCAACATTGAACAGTGGCTTTATGTCATTAAAAGGCATGTTTTCATCACTGAGCTGCACTGGATGACACTAAAAAAAAATTGGTAAATCATCCTTACTTAGCTTGGTTATTAACCTAAAGGAGGACGACAGTGATACACTGAAATAATTATTTAATAGACGTTAATAAATATTTTTGTATATTATACAATTTCACTGCAATATTGATAATTTATTAAAATATTATTTATCTAATGGTAAATACGACAGATGGCCGAAATAAAGATATTTTTGAAGTACCACCCTGTTACTTTTTACTATTTTCAATTTACAGCTTTCAGAGAATATTATCGCTTTGCAGGTAGTACCTGAGATAAGACAAAATATCTTGGATCGAACTATACGTGCATATGAGTGGTATAGTGCAGTTAAAAGCGATCGAGATATGGTAGATTTGCTTCAATATATTTAACTGACTATTCATGATAGTTTCTTTGACATTGCTACAATCAATAAAAACAGATATAAAAGGAATTACGTAAAATTTACTTTTTTTTACTGTCTAGTCTTCAAAAGCAAAAAATATCAAAAATAAACTCAAACAAACCAAAGCAGAAAATGCCAAGATTTATTTTCAAGAAACTGTTAATGGTGCTGCAGGTTTTATGAGAACCAGCATCAGTAACAATATCGTGATAACCAATAATGTAATTTTTGAATTGCTAGTTGTATGTTATGAATCAGTAAAATCATTTACTTCTTTCAGATTCTATTAGACGCCGGTGCTCAAGTCAATCCCGTTCTTCGGACTTCCAAAAACGTTTTCATGACCCCTCTAGATTGCGCTTTGCAAAGAGGCTATAGATCTACTGCCAAATATCTGCAACTCCACGGTGGAGTACCAGCTAGTAGACTCAATGATCCTACAAAAATTGATAGTGCCTTAAACTTGCAGATACGAGACGATGTCACGTTCTACGGAGACGCTTCTTCGGAAAGCGAGAAAGAAGTTGTCGCTAAAAAATCGGTTAAAAAGAAGAAAGTTTCAATGTCCAATAGCGACATGTCGGAATCGGAGAAAGGAAAACAAAAGTCCGCAACGAAAAGCGAAGAAAGAAAAAATAGAATCGACTATAGCAACGAAATTACTATTAATGGCAGAACTGAAGTGAACATATCACAAAGCAGCGAAATGATAATAGATAAAGAGTCAGTTCAAACCCAAACTTCGGCAAAATTGACTGAAAAAGATCGAAGACCTAGAAGTGCTAAATTTGGAAGATTTCGCGATAAATCAGCTCAATCTTCGTTAAACAAAGAAGCGATGGTCAGTATATCTAGTCAAGCTAGTGTCTCTAAAATAGATCACAGCACTTGTACTTCTGAAGAAATTAACGCTGCTAGTGTACAAGACCAACAATCTACCAGTGAAGAAGCTGAAGAACCGAAAAAGGATATTTTGGTTGAAGCAGCAATACATCCCCAACCTAAATCAGTCACTGTATCAGAAAAAGAAATAGAAATTGTAACCAACGTTGATAATAGCGGAAAAAATGTGGAACAAATAGAAGAAGATATTGAAAAAAGTGAAATGGAAGATGTAGAAACAAACATTTCAGTCAAAAATGAAAATGAAGATGTGATTGAAAAAGAATTAATAGAAGCCGTTGAAATTCCAACTGAAATATCGAATTACGTAAAAATTGAAGATGAAACTCAACCTGAAACAGGAGATTTTGAACAACCGGTACAAGTAGCAGTCACTAATGATAAAGAAATAGAAGAAACTGATATAAAAGTTGAAAATATCAATGCTGATGTTAATATTCCAACTGAGGTAATAGATAAAACTGAAAGTGACACTTTAGAACAAATTGCTTCAGTTAATCAAGTTGATATTGTGATACCTAAACCTTCAGACGAAATAAAACTCGAAGAAGAAGAAACAGCTGGTTCTGTTGAAGCAGTTACGGATAAATTAAGAGATTTAGATACAGAACAATCTAAAAATGTCAAAGAGAACAAAAATTATAACGGGAAAACTACAAAAAATGTTGCTGAAACAAGCGTAAAACGCGAAGATAAAGAGAAAAAGGATTTGAGTGATTCTAGTTCATCGGATGAAGAATTCTCAACAAAAACGCATAAAAGTTTCCGGGTTTTGAGAGATGAAGAAATTGATGATACCAAAAGGAAGAAGTACCGTCAAAAAACAGATTTACCTTCAAACGAAACCAGATCAAGGTCTCTTGAAAATAAATTGAAAAAAGATAAGTTAAGACGCAGCAAAATCCCGACTCCTCTATTCAAAAGTACCTTATCTAAAAGCGACAGACACTTGAACGAGTCTTACAAAGAAACTAACTTAGATACACGAGTTCCGTCTTTACCCAATATTCGAGACGAAAGAAGCACGTTACGCGAACACGTTAGATGCGATTCCAATATGTCAGCTCCACTACTCACTTCCATTTTCAGCGATAAAGATAAAGATAGTTTTTCGGAGATGGAAGACGAGGTTACAACGAAGAACAAGAGGTTCGTTAAGAAAAGACCTAAAAATCGCGAAGCCAAGAGCGCGGGAAGTGACTACGAAAGCAGTAATTTGATTGATTCCGGTTTCGAACCGAGTCCGAGGAGTACGAGAGCGCCTAAGTGGAGGAATATGTCCGATAGGGGCGTCAATATGACTTCTGTCACGCAAAATATTCAAACGAATATTAGGAGGTAATGTATATTTTCAATTAAAATTTGTCATAATATAAACACTATTTATTACCATTACACAAACATTTACAATTACACATATATATTTTATATTTTCATGGGTTTCGGTCAGAAATAAAATCACTTGCTTATAGTGGTAACGTTTCGGTCTATTTTATTTAAACCATTTTCAAACCTTTCTAGAAATGTTTTGAAAACACAATGCATTTATTAAAATACATATAGTTAAAAGATGTTTCTTTAAAACTTACTTTTTGATTATGCCTCCGTAAAGGCTTGTCTACTACTGTACAGTAGTATTTCTTAAATTAAAAAAAAAAATTAATGTACGTAAAAACAAATAATACGAATAATGAACTACGTTAAAAATGATTAGAATGTATTTACAGAGTTTCCTAATTAAAATAAAATTAGAATTAGAGAACTATTTTTTTAATTTCTAATAACTAGGTAAGGTGTAGATATTTGTTTATAATATATATATATATATATATATATATATATATATATATATATATATAACTTAAGTTGTCTATGACAGTTCTGATTCTTGTTAATATTTATCATTTCATTTATTAATCTTTTACTATTATTTTTTTCTGTAGTTATTATTTCTACGTTGTTGAAATTGAAAGAGTGATTTTCATCATGTGAATGTTTTGATAGTGCAGTACATTCATTGTTATTTCGAACTGATTGCTGGTGTTGTTGAATTCTCTTATGTAAATATTGGCTAGTTTGACCAATGTAAGTACCATTGAAATCAGAACAATTTATTTTATATATTGACTTAGTACTTGAATATTTAGAATCCAATGTTTTAGCAGAGTTACCAGAAAAACCAAATTTTTTCAAACGATACGTCGACGACTGTATCCTTTGTATACCAATTGACCAGACTGAAAATATTTTAAAACGTTTTAACAACTTCAATAAAAAATTACAATTCACCATAGAAATGGACAAAAATCGCTCTAATAATTTTTAAGATATGAATATAGAATATGGCAACAACGATCGAATATCTACAAATTGGTTCACAAAAAAGGTATGGTCTCAACGATATTTAAACTATAATTCATACGCTCCCATAAAATACAAGAAGAGTGTTGTCACTGGCCTCACTGATAGAGCGGTACAATTATCACATCCAAAAGACAGGCCTAATAATATTAAAAAAATCAAAAATACCTTAGATTTAAATAATTATCCTAAACATTTTTATGAGCCCATTATTAAACAGAGAATTAACAACTATTACAACAAATTAAAATTTGATAGCCAAAATAATCCATCAAAATATATTTCACTTCCGTACATTTCTGATATAAATAAACTATTACAAAAATGCCTAACACCATTTAATATTAAAATTGCTGATAAACCAAATAACATTACAGGAAATAAACTTTTTTCTAGACTCAAACCAGATAATAAGAACACAATAAACTCAATATATAAAATAAATTGTTCTGATTGCAATGGTACTTACATTGGTCAAACTAGCCAATATTTACATAAGAGAATTCAACAACACCAGCAATCAGTTCGAAATAACAATGAATGTATTGCACTGCACTTGATGAAAATCACTCTTTCAATTTCAACAACGTAGAAATAATAACTACAGAAAAAAATAATAGTAAAAGATTAATAAAAGAAATGATAAATATTAGGAAGAATCCTGACTCAGTCAATTTCAGAACTGACATAGACAACTTAAGTTGTATATATATATATATATATATATATATATATATATATGAACTTACTATTATAAACGAATATCTACATCTTACCTAGTTATTAAAAATTAAAAAAATAGGTCTCTAATTCTAATTTTATTTTAATTAGGACACTCTGTAAATACATTCTAATCATTTTTAACATAGTTCATTATTTGTATTATTTGTTTTTGTGTACATTAATTGTCTTTATTTTTAATTTAAGAAATACTACTGTGCAGTAGTAGACAAGTCTTTACGGAGGCATAATCAAAAAGTAAGTTTTAAAGAAACATCTTTTAACTATATGTATTTTAGTAAATGTATTGTGCTTTCAAAATATTTTTAGGTTTGAAAATGGTTTAAATAAAATAGACCGAAACGTTACCACTATAAGCAAGTGATTTTATTTCTGACCGAAACCCATGATAATATAAGAAATTTACAATTACATTGTCCGACGTTTGTTTCGATAATCAACTTATTGTCTTCAGAGACACAATTTTACTTTTGGTAAACTTTTAGTGAAGTGTTTATATAAATTAGTGTAAGTGTATTTAATTTAAATTAGTGAATAGTTATCGTTAAATTTTCACAGCAATTAAGTAATTTTCATGTAGACACGGTCATATCATTTAATCCTCGCTATTAAACACAAAGAATTTATTTTTATTCGCGCGAACTACCTCAACGCATCCTGATGACATCGCAGTGTAAACGCCAAGTCAGAAGAGTGCGGAACCGAGGACATAAAAACAGTTGTAAATAGTTTTTTGTTGTTGTTGTTGTTAATTTGAATTTGAAGTAAACGTAATCATTGTCAGAGAATATAATTGTAACTTGAAAATAAAGTTTTTAAAAATAGAATTTAGTGCTTAAAGCAGTTAATTGGCGCAGTCAGTAGGATATCGTGGGATTGATTTGTATCGAACAAACCAATTTTGTGTCGACGATTAGCCCGATATCGAACCGTATAAACTGTCAGTAGTACTGACGTCGACGGATACGTTAAAAAGTGAACCTCAAGTTAAGAAGTTTGGGAATTGTAATCATATCGTCCACTTCTGCGAGGGACCAGTGTTTCGGAGAAGATAAAATTACTGAACCGGACCTCTACCTCATAATTGGAATGCTGAGAGTCATTTATGTACTGTTAGTGCAATTTATGTCTGATATACTTGAAATTTTAACAAATAGTTTACAAAATTTGTCTATTGATAACTCTTTAATTGACTCTTCGGTGACGAATACAAGCTCAAATACTATTAATATTGACAACAACCAAAGTAATAATATAATGGCAGAACATTATAAATCTGAATATTTGAAATGTATTCCACAATTCGATGGAAATCCGAATGACTTAAATCAATTTTTATCAGTGTGTGATAGTCTTATTATCAATTTTTATGATAGGGTAAACCCAAATAATTTTCACAATGTATACTTGTTGCAGTCTATAATAAGTAAATTAATAGGTAATGCAAGAACTGTAGTTAATATTCAAAATGTCGATAGTTGGGATCAGTTGAAATCTGTCTTAATACGAAATTTTGCAGATCAACGGGATGAGACTTGTTTGAATAGAGACTTGGCAGTAATGAGGCAAATGCCTAATGAAAAAGCCCAAAATTTCTATGATAGAATTTTAAATATATTAAATTTATTATGTAGTTATGTAGAAATTCACGAAAATATACAAGCTTCAAGCGATTTAAAGAAAAAATTATACAATGATCTAGCACTCAAAACATTTCTTTGTGGACTAAGGGAACCCTTAAGCACTACAAGTCGATGTATGCGGCCTGAAAATTTGGCTGTAGCATTACAATTTGTGACTGAGGAAGAAAATACTCACTATTTTCAAAATTCAACAAATAAAAATCAATTTAAACCAAATAATTCAACGAACAGATCATTTCAGCAAAATGTTCCAAATCGTAATTTCAATAACCCTCAGTATGTATCATAAAATAGAAATTTCTTTTCAAATCAAAATTTTAATAGAAACAATAATCAATTCCCAACAGGTCCAATTCAATTTAGACAAAATGATCCGAACCAAAATGTTTCCTCTAATGCACGAACTTTCCGAAATACATCAGTAGAAAATGTTTTCAAACCAAATCCAAATAGAACATTTCCAAAACCGACACCAATGTCATCATCAACAAGGGATACTGGAAGAATAAATAATAATTATAATAATAATAATCAATCTTTTAATAAGCAAAATAGAAGTAATAATTTTGCACAGCCTAACCATTTTAACTATAGACCGCAACAAAACTATATAGCCGAAGAATTATATAATACTCAAATAGAAAATACTAACACAAACTTTTGTGAGGAAAGTGAAATTAATGAAAGAACTTATGAAGAAAATCTTGGTACAATTGAAAATTTTCATATCACCTCCAATCCAATGCCGGAGATTTGACACCCCTTACCATTTCGTTAAATAACGCAGATTGTAGTGAATTAGCATATATAACTTTTCCAGAATATAACATTAAACTTCTTGTCGATTCTGGGTCGACAAAATCATTTTTAGATCCAGATATTGCTAAGAAATTATTTCCAAAATCAATTAAATATGACCCATTTATTGTATCCACTGTATTCCAAAAATCATCTCATAAAAATAGTGTAGAAATACCAGCGTCAGAAATTTTTCGATTGACTAATAAACACTTATTAAAATTTTATTTATTCAAGTTTCATAATATTTTTGCTGGTTTGATAGGATTAGATAATCTCAAATTACTGAAAGCTTCAATAGATTTCAATAATGCATGTCTGATTACACCTCATGCAAAAATAAAGCTCAAATTTCAAAAAATTAGTAACACGAACAATACACATGTAATTAATATAGAACCTCGTACAGAGAAAGTAATTCAAGTAAAAACTACAATAAAAAACGGCGAGATTGTAATTCCTTATCAAAAGATAAAAAACTGCGAAATTCCAGAATGTCTGACGGTTGCTCGTAATGGTCTTGCTATTACAACAATAATAAACAACAATACAAGTTTCTTAACACTTGATTTCTCGGAACCGTTGACAGTAGAAAAATTTGATGTTGACAATATCCCAGAGCTAAACATGCATAATTTTGATGATTCGGATAAATGCGAATTGGATTTATCTCAGATTCGGACCGACCATCTGAATAAAGAAGAAAAGGATGCAATTTTAAATTTATGTTGTAAATATTCAGATATTTTTTAAAGAGAGAATGAGCCTTTAAGTTTTACAAGTAAAATTGAACATTGTATTGAAACTACGGACGAGGTGCCAATTCATTCAAAATCATATCGTTACCCATTTATATATAGACTAGAAGTGGAAAATCAAATTCAGGGTATGCTCAATCAAAATATAATTGAACCGAGCAATAGCCTATGGTCGAGTAATATTTGGGGGGTACCGAAGCGAAAGGATGCATCAGGCAAACAAAAATTCCGTGTAGTGATCGACTATCGTAAGTTAAACGAAAAGACGATAGACGATAAATATCCTCTCCCAAATATAACTGATTTATTAGATAAACCCGGCAAATGCCAGTATTTTACTACTCTCGATTTGGCCAGCGGATATCACCAAATTGAAATGGATGAAGATGACATAGAAAAGACGGCGTTTAGTACATAACAAGGTCATTGGGAATTCCTGAGACTTCCCTTTGGTCTAAAAAACGGTCCATCAACGTTTCAACGCGTCATGGATAACATACTAAGGGGCATCCAAAATGAGAAATGTCTAGTCTACCTTGACGACACAATAATTTTTTCCACGTCACTTCAAGAACATCTAGAAAGACTTAAGGCCGTATTTGAAAGATTAAGAGAAGCCAACTTTAAAATACAACTAAACAAATCTGAATTTTTGAGTAAGAAAGTGGCCTATCTTGGACACGTCGTAGCCCCGGAAGGTGTTCGACCTAATCCGGACAAAATTAAGGCAATAAAAGTATACCCGTTACCAAAAACTACAAAACAAATGAAAGGATTTCTTGGTTTAGTGGGTTATTATAGATGATTTATAAATAATTTCGCAAAAATAACTAAACCATTGACTCAGTGTCTAAAAAAGGGTGCAAAAATTGAGCATAATGCAGAATTTTTAAATAGTTTTGAAACCTGTAAACAGTTACTGCCGAACGAGCCCATATTACAATACCCCGACTTCTCAAAACCGTTCAATTTAACAACCGACGCCAGTAATGTAGCATTGGGAGCTGTCCTATCGCAGGGACAAATCGGTAAAGACTTACCGGTCGCATATGCATCGAGAACGTTAACTGATTCTGAAAGGAATTACTCTACGATTGAAAGAGAATTGTTGTGTATTGTTTGGGCTACTAAATATTTCAGGCCATACTTATATGGACGTAAGTTTTTCATGATAACTGACCACAAACCATTACAATGGTTGTTTTCGTTAAAAGATCCCAATTCAAAACTCTTAATGTGGAGAATTAAACTTGAAGAATACGACTACACTATAAGTTATCGGAAGGGATCATTCATAGCTCATTCCGACAATCTGAGCCGAATTGAAATTCACGCAAAAGAAACACAAAGCGACATTTGGGACGAAATAGATATTATCACAGAAGAAGTTGAAAATAACAGAGACGAATTAATTACACCGGATATTGAAGATATTTTTAAACCGATAACTATTACCACGTCAAAATCTCCTAGTCTGGACCTGGACAATATTTCACTCATAGTTCACCCAAATTCTGACCTAGAACAAGAAAACGAAGGACAAACTATTCACTCAAATGCGGAGGAAAATCCCGTAGTTGGCATTCCTATCAGCGAAACACCTGTTAATTATGGTCAAAACCAAATAGTTATACAATCTGTTTATCACTCACCATCAAAACTAATAATTACGAAATTGTTTGAAAATAAGCAGAGAATAACGCTACAAGTTTCAGACAATAATTTCGAAAACGATATCATTAATTTCATAAAAGAATATATTGCCCCCGGGGTATTATATTACTTGTATTTTGTAAAAACTGAAATGGTTGAGCCGTTCTGCGAAGTTGTAAGGAAAAATTTTAAGTGGCCGTCATTAAAATTTCGTAGATGTACAGAAAGGTTAATAGATGTAACAAGTAAAGCCGAAAATAGCCGAAATAATACAAAATTATCACGAATCAAAAAGCAACCATAGGGGAATCGACGAAACACTTAATAGAATCAAAAAGATTTATTATTGGCCGAATTTAAAACAATCTGATTAAACTTATATAAAAAATTGTGAAATTTGCCAACAATGTAAATATGAAAGGAACCCTATTAAAATGCAAATGAATATTACACCTACAGCAAATAAACCATTCACCTGGTGACCTTCTTCTCTCATCATGGTGTCCCTAAACAAATAATTACGGATAACGGTAGAGAATTCAAAAACTCGGTAATCTCTGAATTGTTAACTCTACATAAGATAAAAATCCACTTTTGTTCTCCAAATCACCCCCAATCTAATTCACATGTAGAAAGAGTTCACTCCACAATTAACGAACACGATTACTTAATGCCAGAGGTTTTTTGAAAACACCTATACAAGTTAAAATGAAATATGTTATCTTAGCATATAATCATACCATACATTCATCAACCAAATTCAAACCCATAGACATAATTAACGGCCATTTCGGTGCCGAAAATCCATTTGATTTAAATATGGATATGATTTTAACAAGTAATTTTATAAACGAACATAAAGAAATAACTCGCGAATTGTATTCTAAAATTAATGAAGCTTTGGCCAAACAAAAGCAAAACGTAATTTAAAAAATTAATGAGAATAGAGACACACCAGATACTTTTAAAATCGGTGATAAAACTTATATAAAAGATAATCGGCGACCTAAAACTGCGAATAAATTTTCGAAATCAACAGAAATAATTGATATAAATGAACAAAGAAAAACAGTGAGTACAGATCGTTGTGAGAAGGTCCATATGGACAATCTCAAGAGACCGCGAAAGAAAACATACACATTTTAAAAATTTTTACAGGTTTCCCATTACGCTCGGGCTTCGGGAACAAATAAATATAAACCCATTGGGCAATAATTTAGGATTAATACCACTTAGGTTAGGAACCGCTAGAATAGAAGAATATTCCTATAAGATGATACATTATTACGATTTAACCTCAATTATCTCGGAAATAGAAAAACTACATCGAAAATCACGATATATAATAAAAGTAGTATGCACAAACAAAAACTATTCTTCGGACGTTTCAAACGATATGAAAGTATTAGAATATATTGAAGAAAAGGTGGAATATAAAATTTTAAATATACTACCACATCAAAAACGAGTAAGAAGGGGTCTAATTAATGGCTTAGGTTCAATCTTCAAATCAATATCAGGTAATCTAGATGCAGAAGACGGTGAAAGATATGAAAATTTAATTAATAATTTACAAAAAAATCAAGAGAGAATTGCCTCGACATTAAAATCTCAAGTTTCACTTTCAACCAACACTATCACAAATTTTAACCAGACAATTGAGAAAATTAAACATAATGAGAAACTATTGGAATAAAAAATATATGAAGTTATCAAAATGGTTAACTCCGTAGATGATAGAGAGAACTTGGTTTCCATTAAAGATATTATTAATCAAATTATAAATATGTTCGAAATTATTCATTCCACACTCCAAGATATTGAGACCTCTTTAACATTTGCAAAAATAAAAGTAATGCATTCCAGTATAATTAAATCTACAGATTTGTATACAGAACTAAAAGCGATAGGAAAACAATTACCCGGTTCACAGTTACCATTTGATGTGTCTTTGGAAAACATTTCACGGTATGAAAGTATCATGAAAATTCAGTGTTACATTCATAATAATAAAATAGTTTATATCCTTCATTTACCAATAATGTACATAGATAGTTTTGAAATATATCGTTTGCATTCGACTCGGATTCCATACAAGAGTCAGTTCAAGGTGAAAATTACCGAAAATAATTACTTAATAAAAAATAAATTGCACTATATCCTTCGTAATGACCCATGCACCGAAGTTTTGCCTCAATACTACTTATGTGAGAATCAGACGCCCAAGGAAATAGAATCGCATCCACCTTGTGAAGTGAAGATTTTCAACGCAGCGGATCCGTCAGAATGCAAACAATTCCTCATCACCCTCACAACATCAAGGTTCCACCATCTAGGAGACACAAATAATTGGTTTGCTATAATCCCAGGAAAAAAGAACATTACGTTTGACTGTCAAGATTAGCATGAAGTAAAACAACTCAAGGGTACTTATATCATGGAAGTTCCCTTAGGATGTAAAATCAAAACTGATATAGAAACCATCATAAACAAAGAAAGTGTTATTCAAGGACAACCAATATGATTCCCAGAAATAAGTTTTGAGAATGATACGTTACCAATATTAACATCAGAAATAAACTTAGAAGATATAAGCCTTGAACACTACCCAGAAGCTATATGTGATCTGTCACTAGAACTAGCTCAGTTCGACAACGAAATTTCCTATACTCCTA
The DNA here is from genome assembly GCA_963921935.1 of Galeruca laticollis. Classification (NCBI taxonomy): domain Eukaryota; kingdom Metazoa; phylum Arthropoda; class Insecta; order Coleoptera; family Chrysomelidae; genus Galeruca; species Galeruca laticollis. The sequence goes on from OY998177.1 coordinate 127,421,901, forward strand.
GTGTTTGGACAATATTATTGTATACTCTGATAATTGGAGTAATAGCCACCATAGTCTACAAGAAATTCCGCCCAAAGAATAATCCAGATTCCAGTTCAAGTACTCAAGTTCCAGTAGTCCAACTCCCTCGTCTACCCTCATGAGTTTGAGCTTCAGGGGGAGGAATTACCTCAACGCATGCTGATGACATCGCAGTGTAAACGCCAAGTCAGCAGAGTGCGGAACCGAGGACATAAAAACAGTTGTAAATACTTTTTTGTTGTTGTTAATTTGAATTTGAAGTAAACGTAATAATTGTCAGAGAATATAATTGTAACTTGAAAATAAAGTTTTTAAAAATAGAATTTAGTGCTTGAAGCAGTTAATTCGCGGAAGCAAAAATTGCAACACTGAATTTTGTTAGTACGTACAGAACTGTTTATCGCTAAGATTATTAAATCAGCAGAATTTATTTCTTCTTTTCATTTTATTTAAATAGAGTAAAATGACATTCGACACATAGTAATTAGCACCGGTCAACAAGTACTTTTGTAAAGTAGATACTCATTCTTGCATTCAGGTAGGTCACTCACGTAATAGACGTTATACGCTTCAGCGGAAACTCGTGAGAGATGGAATCATAGGGTCCATTCAAATGTTTAAAAGTTATGTATATAAGTGTATAGCGTTTGCCATATGTATATAGTTAAATATATGTATTTTTTTATCAGTAGTTGGTACCGAAATTTTTTCAGTTTCCTACCTCGACCTTCCCCTTTGGAGTGAGCAGTTCATTTGATACGAGGCTGAATAAAAATATCAACCCTGTCCTGGCAAAGGAATTACCCTTTTAAGACCAGGAGATCCCCGCCTAAATCGGACTTTCTTTTGTTATTTTTCGCTCGGTTGTAATTATTTTTAGACTGGTGACAGCGGATTTTTTTTTATTTTAAGATACAACTCGGTAAGGTACGGTAGAGTTGTACATCTGGTGACAGGATTTATTACAGTGGTGACAGCGGTCTCCTAAATTGATACTAAGCTATAGTTCAGGTACCAAACTGTTACAGAATCAATAAATTAAGTTTGTAGACCTACCGTGTGTATAAATTTTTCCCACCCGTAACAGAGCTAAAGGCAGAATTGGAAAATCGCGAGTTGGAAACGTCAGGTGAGAAGAGTAAGTTAGTAGAAAGACTCAAAGCGGCACTTCGATCCAGAAACATTCTTATTCAAACCTTCCACCTCAATCTCGTCAATTTCTGCTACAGAGAACGATTTTTCTGATATGAAGAACGGTATTTCTGCCATGGAAGAGAAGATTTCAACGAATGTGAAAAACTTTATTTCTGCTATAAAGACGGATATTTCTGCTATGAAAAACATATCTGCCGATATCTTATGAAGGAAAACGCTGACGTTGAAAATGAAATTGCGTCTCTAGAATCTGGAATCGAAAATAAGATAACAACGATGGACGAAAACATCAAGGAGTTAGAAAGAAAGATGACAGATTTAAGAACTCAAGACACGCCAGCGGAAGTAAAGAAGTCCCAGCAAACAAAACTTTGCAAGCCAGAAACACACCCTAAGTTAAAAGACATTGGTAGTTTTGCACGAATCAAGGCCCCAACGTCCGATATAATTACGTCATGGTCCAATTGCGTAAAACAGTTTGAAGCAGCCGCTAGAGTGAATAATTGGTCCGACAAGGAGAAAGCAGTGAACTTTACCATCGCGCTTCGGGAAGATGCCTTAGATACCACTTGAAGAAACGGATGACTTCGAGCAGCTGAAGAAGAGATTGGACATGCGATATGGTCACGAACATCTAGAACATTTGTACTAATCCCAGCTGAAGAACCGAAGACAGAAACATGATGAACCCCTTCAAGAGTATGAAGTGGATATTATCCGACTAGTTAGATTTGCTTATCCATCAGCACCAGAGAATATGATGGAATGTCTGGGCATCCAGGCCTTTATTGATGGCTTACGTGACCTCGATATGCAGAGGATGCTTCGTTTAACCCATCCCAAAACATTGGTCGATGCACTGACAGCTGCTCTTGAATATGAAGCAGCAATCAAGGCTTCGGGAAATAACAAAATTAGGACCATCCCAGAAGAAGATGACGAAGACAGTGTTGTACCCGTTGTCATTTCATTGGTTATGCCTCTGGCCGTCACACATCTCATCAAACGTGGTGAATTTGAAACGGTAGCAGCGCGCTCCGCAAGTTTAAGTGCCATGCGCGGTAGGACATACTTTCCATTCATTCGTAGATATACATTTATACTTTAGAGACAGACAATATAACATTTTGATTTTATTTGTAACGTAACAACATACAGTCCATATATTCATTGTTTTATTAATCAAAAGTTTAAAAGAAAAATGAGTGAAACAGTTTTATTTCCAACAACACAACAAAGAACCAGCTACAACAACATCCGATGCTGGAATTGTGGTGAGCTAGAGCATGTACGCAGTTCGTGTAAGCGCCCCAGAACTCCTGCAAACCAAGAACCCCAGTTAAAGGAAAACTAGAACCGGTCGGTCTTCGAGGGGCAGCAATGACCCATGATAGTTCCAAAGACCCTCTCATACTAATAGCTTCTCTCAGATGCTGCAACGACAGTATATATGTAGATGGCGAAGTGAATGACAACATATATACACTGCTGGTAGTCGTTAGAGTAACTAGGACCATTATACGACCAAAGATAATGAGCTCCAAGAAGAAGCTTTTACCAACGAGACAGCGACTGCTGACCGCCACAGGTGAGAGTGTCAACGTTCACGGGGAGATACAAATCCAATTGGAAATTGGCGCAGAAAAGTTCACGCATACGGTAATCGTAGCTGACATCGAAGAAGACGTGATTCTAGAAACGGACGAGATGAATCTACAAAGTTTCCAGTTTAACTTTAGAAGTGGGTTGCGGTGAGGTATTCCTTCATCTATATGAAGGCAGCTCGGTGTTGGCAGCTGTACAGGAAGATACCGTTCTACCTACACGAAGCGAAACTATGATAGTAGCACGGTGATAGGGAATCATCGAGGAAGGTACACCGATTATGATGGAGCCAAGAAACCAAGACGAATAGGTTGGCAAAGGAGTACTAATTGGAAAAGGATTGGTAACGTCAGCAAAGGATATCCCAGTACGAATGATAAACGTGAACAATTACCCAATTACCATCAAGAAGAAAATCAGGATTGGATCCTGCGTACCAGTGACGTCTATATTTCGCCAAACAACGGCCACTGACAATTCCATTGCCAGATTCGAACAGATGTTATCAGTAGCTAGTCAATACTGGTATCGAGATGAGAAAAGGAAAATGGGAGAAATTATCTTGCAGTATCGGTAGTATCGAGACCTATTCATAGCAAAAGGAGGGAGGACTGGTAGAACCTCAGCCGTCAAACATAAAATGGATACTGATGATGCCAAGCTAATCAGGCAATCAGCTCCAAGATTACCACCAGCGAAAAGAGAGGAAGCTGAAAGAATAATTCTCGAAAGATGAAAGAAGAAAAAGTAATAGAACCATCTACTAGTCAATGGGTGTCTACAGTAGTGCTCGTCAAGAAAAAAATAGATATACGAGATTATACTAAACAACGTAACAAAGAAAGACAACTATCCTCTGCCTCGAATTGACGATATGCTAGACACTTTGTCCGGGAGCAAACTGTTCTCCACTTTGGAACTGAAGTCTGGTTATTGGGAAGTAGAAAAGGAACCAGAAGACAAAGAGAAGACTGCTTTCACCACCGGATCTGGATTATGGCAATTCAACTTCATGTCATTTGGGGTCTGTAATGCGCCCGCGACATTTGAAAGACTCATGGAAAATGTCTTGGCAGACATGCCTGGTCTATTTGGACGACATTGTAGTACTGGGGAATACATTTGACGAACACCTGAAGACTTTGGAAGATTTATTCAAAGGACTTCAAGCTGCCCAGCTTATGTTAAACCTGTAGAAATGTCAGCCATTCCAAAACCGAGTCAACTATCTCGGTCATTAGTGAGTTATGAAGGAGTGGCGGTGGATCCACAGAAAACTGCTTTCATTCAGCAATGGCTGCAACTCGACTCACAGAAAAAACAAGAGCTTTCCATTGGGACGAAGACTGTCAAACGGCTTTTGAAGAGACGTTTAACGATGGCGGCGCCGATATCAGGATATCCATTATCAGAGGGAGACTTTATTCTTAACACTGACGCAAGCAACGTAGGAATATGCTCTCACAGATTCAAGGAGGACAAGAAAGAGTGCTGGGATATTTCAGTAAATTCCTCTCCAAACCAGAACAAAACTACTACGTCACAAAAAGAGAACATTTGGCGGTAGTGAAATCCGTGGAACATTTTTACCATTATCTCTATGGAAGGAAGTTTTTAATGCGGAGTGATAACGCAGCACTCAAGTGGTTAATGCAGTTCAAGAATCCCGATGACCAGATCGATAGATGGAGTGAACGACTTCAAGAGTACGATTTCAACATCGAACATCGAGCTGGCATGAGTTACCGCAATACCGACTCCTTGTCTAGACGGTCGTGCCCAGCAGACTGTTCCCACCGCAATAAGGCGGAATCTAAGGAAGTATGAGTAGTCAACTAAGAATGGTCACCCACCAAGATCAAAGAAGATCAGGAGAATGATCCTCATCTAATGATGATTCGGCAATGGAAAGTAGAAAATAGGCGACCTACCTGGCAAGAATTTTCAAGATTTTCACCGACATTTAAGCATATTGGGCTCAGTGGGACTCTCTTGTCTTGGAACAAGGCCTATTGAAAACAATCCTTGAGAACGATGATGGTTCCGATAAACGAAGACAGATAGTTATCCCGAGACAGAGAGTAGCAGAGGTTCTGAGAAAGTTACACGACAATCCATCGGTAGGTCATCTGGGAGTGAAGAAAACCCTTCAGCTAGTCCGTGAAAAGTTTTATTGGATGAACAACTCCGACGATGTGAAGGACTGGTGTAAGAAATGTACGACTTGTGCTACGAGTAATAAACCACATCGCAAAAGAAAGGTACCCATGAAACAATATAATATTGGAAGTCCTTTCGAAAGGATTGCTTTGGACCTCACTGGACCATTTCCTACAGCAGAGAAAATGGTGGTAAATACATTCTGGCTGTAATAGATCATTTCACAATGCGGGTGGAAATTTACGCGATTCCAGATTTTGTGAAAGAAATATATTAAGCAAGTAATTATCGTATATTTTTGTTTTGTACTTTTTTAAATCCAACTAAATTTTCTACAATTTAACCCTAACCCGAACTCCATAGGTCGAATTATTGTGGAGATACAGCAAATTGAAATTTGGCACCTTTTTCTAAAAAGTCCCTTTTTGAAAAGTATGGCCTCATCCATTCCGGATCAGTGGGGGAGGGGAGAGGGACTATAATCTTTGGAGATGGACACTGGTTCTTGTATCTTAAATCGTCAAATTCTACGCCCTCCTCGTTCAGAATGATAGGAGCGATTGCATGATCCTATGCACGCTTTCTTGCATTTGCATGCAACCCTTTTCAGCAAGGTTTGAGGAGCAAGCTCTGTTTGCATTGTCATTGGCATCAGACCCTGTTAGTTGGTAGTCCATCTGCGGTCGCATGGGGTTTTTTCGACCCCCAATCATTATTGGACATGGTGGTAAGTCCTCCAGGAATTGTGTTTTGCAGCATCTGTGGTGGGGGTAAGCGGGCAAGGTTAACCGTTACTGCCGATTTCACGAACGCCAAGTATCGCATAGTGTTCAGTGTATCCTCATCTCCTCCGTAGAGATTCAACAAAATCTTTTCGCCAGCATTCCCTACGCCTTCCTAGTTTGAGTTTGGATAGGTCGCAAAGTCTATCCATTGGGGACTATTTTCTACAACGTTGCACCACTTCATTTGGCCTTGACAAAAAAGATGTCACACCCACTGATGGCATCACTAGTGGAAGCTCAATATTTTTTCACGTAAAAAGAAATTCCTCTTCCGCCTTTCTGGAAGTAGACGTGCGCCTGTCCAGAGCTTAAGCCATTTAGAAGATTTAGTATCTCGACATCCTGACCAACGATAGAAACTTGGTTAACCGTTGAGCTCTTTGAGAGCGCAGTTCTCACCAACTCAGCATCGGCGTCTTCTTGTGCTTGATGTACTCCAAGACCCTACCTCCCAAATTCAGTACACATTATGGTGATCAATCGGTGTTTGTTAGATTCATTTGAGAACAGTTTTGCATGGGGCACTTTTATGAGTGTTGCTTCATCAAACAAAATGTCACTACAGGAGAGAGAAGCAGTTCAGCCGATATAGTGCTTTTCATAGCTGCGTCCTCTGGGTATTCATCAAAAACCATTTATACGTGTTTACTGGAGTTGTTGAAAACTTAGCTAACGTATCTAGCCACTATGGCTCTGACTGAATAATTTTGATGCCAGATGTGCAGGAGGTAACCACCATCTACCACTGTAAACGCCTTCTTTCCTAGGATAGTGTTTTCAGCGAGTGGTGTAAATGCTGAATAAAAGGAAGATTTTGTATTCTTTCGCATTCCTTTCTTCAGTAAATAAAGATAACTCATAGGGAAAATGCTGCTTCAATTGCTCATCTGATTGTTTTGTGATGCAGACCCTCTGAAATATGGTGAGAGGGTCAACATTAACTTTTTTAGTAAGTGATTGACAGAAATATTTCGAATTGTTTTCACTGTACTTTCTTTATATTCTGGGCCGTCCGTAAGTTTCATATTGAACTAAACTTTCACTATATCTGCTGGCTTTTCATTCCAAATTTGAGCACAAAGTTTGTTCACAAAATTGCGTAGACTATTTTCAAACATATTGTGTTTTTGAGGTATTTTCTGGTGTAAAATTCTCTATTTCTAGATCTATTTGACCACTAGATCTATAACCAAAGCGCAGTATATCGAAAAATACAACGAAACTTCACTAAGCTTAACTATAATTTTTTGGCGAAAAAATTGTCACTATCGAAATACTCATATTTTAACAATGAGGCGAAAGACCAAAACTATTATACAACGTCGTCAAGAGTATATTTACTTATCATTGGTTTATTTAAACATGACTTATATAGTTATTCTAAACTTGTTATATAATTAATTAATCATCGAGAAAAAATTGATCATAGTTAGTTTCAAATTCTTTCAACTCTCAGATACCATCTCGAAAGGAAAATATTCCAACAACTGCTCGAACTGAAACGCCACCAGATACGGGCAGGCCAACATAACGAAGCTGTTTTAGTCAAGAGAGCCATCGAAGCCTATCACAAATCTTGCGCATCGACAGTGGGCGTCGGTCGCTACACAACTGAAGATTACACTTTCAAAAGCTTCGAAAAGTTCCTGTACGAAGCTCTAAGGAAATTACAGAAAAACGGTGCTGATTATATGCGAGGACTTCCCGAAACGCCCATAAATCCTTTGTTATGTACGAAGAGCACCAACAGATGTATGCACGCTGCGCATGCTTATACCGGCGTTCCTTGCGCTGCCTATCGTAAGTATAATCACTTAATTCATCCTTATGTCCTACTACTTTTCGTTTGTGCTTTCTCTCAGTGTTTTCTCAACTGTTTTGGTTTTGATTATTTTTCTTTCCATTTCAGTACCAAAAATGGATCACCATTCTATTCCGAAAATAGGTTTCAATTCCGTAGAATGCAAACCTGGCACCGGAGGATTTCTACCTACAATAAATCCGAAAAAAACAGTAACTTTGGAATTAACTCACGGCAGCGATAAACAAGTTATATCATTACCTACCAATAAACTCGATCAAAACAAGAGATATTACGTAACGTTTACCGTCAAAGGACACGACGCTCCTTCCGAGGATAGTATGAATAATAATAAAAACGGATCGGCTCATAAACATTCCAAAAGTGACTGAATTAATAATCTAGATGCGAATTTTAGGCTGTTAAATTGCAATAAACAGGTTGTTAATGTTGTGGTAAGTAATTTGGTGAAGAGAGCTGTGAAAATGTTGTCGGGTTCCGTATCAGCTAATATCTTGTTCTATGACTGTAAGCATCATATTCTGTGAAACATGTCATGTTCTGTGCCAGTTAACATCATGTTCTGTAACAACAATCATCTTCTGTGCCAGTTGATTTCGTGATAGCTGCAGTGTTCTGTGCTAGCTGACATCAACGGTTGTTGTACAAAGTAATTTCTATTTGTTGTTAATAATTTGAGGAACTTGAAAAAATGAATCTGACTGCGAATACAGTGAGTGTAAAAACTGACTGAGGAATTCATTTTTTACCTTCTGAAAGTGATTTACGTCACTAAAAAAATATCTAAAAGAGGTTTTTAATCGTAAAATTATTATGTCTAAGATGTTTAGAGATGAAACCTATGATTTTCTTGCAAAAATGCAAAAATATTGGCGATTACTTTTGCACTTCACTGTATGATGATTATATATTGATATTTAATTGCTGTTATGCAGATTTGAGAAGGAGTAACTTATGTACACTATATTAAAGTTAAACGTTAACTTTTGTCAATAATTTGTTGTTATTCTTTTAATTATGAATAATTTGCCACATTTCTAGATGAATTTATGGTAAACATTGTTTCTACTACATACTTTTGTAGCGTTAAAAGTTTTCCAGAATGGGACACCCTCTATATAGCTATATTCATGTTAAGCTGTTTACAAAATGATGCTGACAGCAGTAGTTATCTAAATTGGTTAGAAATATGTGGAAAACTGATTTGAAATACATAAGAGCTATTCAACGCGACAATCGATTACAATCATTTCCTCTCATTTAAAAAACAACATGTTCATCAATACATTTTCGATGTCAATCGATCACTCTGATTATAATCGGTCTAAAATTATGATGCTATTGAAAACAATCGTAAATCGAAAAATTTAAATAAACTACCGTTTGTCTATGGGTTATGTGATGTGAGTGATATTTTGCAATTGTGTATTACATTTTGAATTAACAGAACAGATTCTATAAAATTAAACGTGATTAAACTAAATGAACTTGTTAAAAGTGTGAAATACACGTGAAATGAACTAAAATAATGAAGAGGTTATGTCACTATTGATTTATTTGATTTGTAAAATGACATAATAAATGACAATTTTTTTTGGTCGTTCAACAAACATCAATCCGTTTTCGATTTCGCAATCAAGATCGAAGTGTTGAATAGCACTATATTGTATACAGTTGATTGTTGTTAATAATCCATAATTGTTTCTATATCCGTAGCAAGTTTGTGTTAACTTGCTCAACTATTGAATTACGAATATTTTTTCGTGTACTTAATAAATTTTATCAATTATTGTGTTTTATTTGAATTGTAATAAATGAATGCAAAGCAAATTCTTCCATATATACCAAGTTCTTTTAAATCAGCATTAATTTTTCTATTAACTTCCTTTTCAAATTTTCCTAAATTTGCATCCACCTTCTATTAATATCTTTCTTTTTTCTCTTTACCTTCTGGTTAAGTTGGTAATATTGATGACAACACTGTTGAATATTTAGTAACAAAAAGACGATACTTTGAATAACAGGAACTACGTTTATTAATGATATATGACACGAACAACTATTTGACTGGACTGAAGACTGACTTAAATCAAAAAAGCAATGACGTCATAAACATAGCCGCTGACAGTTACTGAGGGAAAACAAATATTTATTTACGTTCATTTTACGTTTGTAATATGCTTAAACATGGCTATTGTTAATTTGTCGAGCATTGCGTAGCAGTTTTGTAATGAAATTAAAGTGTTAAAGAAATGTGGAGACAGTATAAACAGTAGATATGTCGTAGAGATAGAGTATATGATCGAAGTTTAGGAGCGAAGCAATAAGGCATAATTACTTGATAGTCACTGCAGGATCACTTTACAAATGATAAAACGAATAAACTTTTAAAATATTACAACGGTCAAGACAAGACATAAGGTAAATAACTGATTTGTTTTCCTTCAGTAACTGTTAGCGGCCAAGTTCTGACGTCACATTTTTTCGGTATATTTCATTTCGCTTTTTGGGCGAGTTCAGTGTTCAGCACCAGTGTACAATAAACAACGTTCAAACATTGCAAACACTAAGTATCAACTTTTGTTTTAGTTTTATCGAATGACTAAAGGGACATCTGTCAAATATAACGTTAGATTTTTTAATCCTAAGCTGTAGTTAAATTTTTTTTCTACATTCATGCAAAAAACAACACTTTTGTGAAACCCATTTGATGGAAAAAGTGGTTCTTTTTTGCACTAGTGCAACAAAATTTTTGTTGCACTCATCTGTCATTCTTGTCAGTTTTGTGATGGTTTATGACAAACATTTAAATAAAATAAAAATCCAGAGCAAGTGGCTGATCCTGCTCTAATACAGCAATAATATATGCATATCTTACTACTTAGTCTCAACGAGTAACAATTATTGCAAAAATCTTTGATTATTTGAAATTTAAATGGTCAAAGCGAAAACCAGCTATGATTAAGTACTGACAAGGTGGAGGCCATAAAGATACAAAAAAAGAAGAACGGTTAAAATACATTCTGAGTAACATATTATATTCTAATTTTCCAGTTTTTGCATGAATGTAGGAAAAATATTGTATGCAACTCGTGCAAAACGTGTTTTTGCACATAAATAACTATTTGATATCATTGAAATAAAAGTTAACAAGTGGCTGGGGTTCTGTCTTTCATAGCCAAAATATCAAATATTTATCAGGTTATGGGCCCAGACGAACGCAAGTTTTGTCTATAATTCGTGAACTGTGAATATTCACGACGTAACGAATACACTTCACGTATGTACAACATAAAAATAAGCTAAATAAGAACAGCAACAATCCAGTTCGAGCTATAGAACCATTCAATGACCAAAATTTCTCTGATTGGAATGTACTACAATCAAAGCCTATCAAGGTAATGCCAAGACAGTTAAAGCTGACAAAAGTGTAAATCTCTATTAGCACAACATGGAACATACACGAAATAATGACACAAGCTATGACATTAGGAATTCTCTTTCTCAAACCTATGAAAAGAGAAGCCTTTGCAGTAACAGGAAACTACTCAAAAAAGTAATGGACATGAGATACAACGTACATAAATCTTTGTGGATGATAATTTTATAGTATTTGACAGAATAATGCGTGAATTGAAAGATGTAGGAGCCAAACTGGACGAATCTGATTTCTGTTATATTTTTCTAAATACTATTCCACATCAATTTGAACTGCATTAGAGACATTCCATTGAGGCGATATGAAACTCGAAGATGTGAAACGGAAATTAGATGGGTATGGTATGAAACTGATACACCAAAGGATGAATAATTTGAAAAAATCAAACTGCATCATGCATTCACAGAGTCAAAAAGCTCAAAAGCACCATGTTCCGAAATTAGAAATAGTTCATCAAAATCGATTCTCAATTTTTGTGGACGTAACGGTGACAAAAAATTTCAATGTTTCTACTTCAAGAAGAACTCAAATCAACGGGCAAATGCGATCGAAAATAGAAGTTCCGAAAATTGCATTCTTAACTATGAAAGACGGCAAATCAAAAGAAAAAGAAGTCAGCTGATATTTAGATTCGGCAGCATCAAATCATTAAATAAATTCAGAAGAATACGTTAGTGAAGCTGTTACATTATCGAACCCTGTCGATATAAAAATTACAAATGAACAATTTCTCAATTTAAATACAAATTGGCACAATGAAAATTAAATTCAAGAGCTCCAAAGCTAATCAGTTTAAGTCAATAAACAATGAAAAAGAGATAGTTGGATCATTGAAGAAAGAGTTTAAAAAAATGAAGGTCCATTTAAAGGAAGCATATTATGTATTTATTAACGGAAACCATACATTTAACATATTCAACATGAAAATAAAAACTAAATTTGCAACATCTGTAGAAATACCTTAGATGAAGTGAGAAAAAATTTACTTATGCTGTTTATCCACTGAACATTTTTCAAATTCTAGTCAATATACTCATCAATTTAAAAACTTGATCCTGTTTGATGGATTTCCCACATAAAGCTTCCTGGTGAATAATACAGTCGATTGTCGTACAAGTTACTCCATTTTCCCTAAGCAACCCTACCAAGCCAGACTCTTTCCCGTTAAAATTTTCACTGCGGAATCCATTTTGTTTTCTATTGAGTCCTCTACGTCACCTTCGGCAACTGTGTTGGATTTCCACCCACCGTGCTTCTTTAGTTGAATTATATCACCACCGGAATCCACTAATAGAGACGCCGAAGAGCGTCGAAATGTATGCCTAGTGTAGTTTTATGTATTAGGTAAATTCAAATGTGTTGCGATAAGCGAGGGAATTTTTGAAAAGGTATTGATACCTACAACTTGGGCTTTGCATTTTCCATTTCTATACTGCAAAAAGAAATGATCTGTTTTGACATTTGTGGGTCGTTGGTTTTTATGTTTGTTATGAATGTTTATCAAGTTTAATCTATTGTTAGAAATTTCACCAATAACAAGTAAATCGACGTTGAACATGAGTTTTTGTATCTGGTACTGTGATAATCGAAACATTTCCGGTATCATTAATATCGTTACGCTTCATTTTATATAATTCCTCCCTCCGCAGAGCTTCTGCGATTCCGAATATTGAAGCAACCTGAAAGATGTTATAAATAATATCGAAGCTTACGTTAAAATGTTTGGCTGTCATACCTTATGCTGCTACATACCAAGGGCCGTAGCAATATAAATTTCTAATGAACACAAATTAATTAATGATAACTGGACTTTTAAGAAAGAAAACTATAACTTTTATTACGTTTCAGCTATGCATTTACTTAACCATTTAGTTACTCTATTATCATTATTCTATTATTTATTTTTTTATTTATTTATTATTATTAACTTTATGGAGAGAGCCAACCTGTACCCAGTCAGAAACGACAAAATAATTACAATAATCTCACCTTAACCACAATCCGCTCTGCAGCAGAGCCTACTCGATGACGGGACGACTAGACCTCCGATTCGTCTTACAAAACTCTTCTAGGGTTTGGTTCCCTCAGGTCTACCGTATGACTTACCTCAAAGTGTACTAAATAATTTGATATTCTCTTACCCTGGATGTAAATAATGATAGTTTCAAAAAATCAAAGACAAAGAGTTCAGGTGACCCACTGGCGTTTAATCTATGATACAAATATTAAGTTTCAGATTCAATTTAAAATTACAATGGAGCACAACTGAGTACAGCTGTCCGAAAGAATAGTCAGTAAACAATAGGTTGCATTTAACCTTAATAAATTCCATATCAACAACTTTAAATAAGAACTCGAAGCAATTGCTTAAAGCGCACAAATATATTAAGTAAACCTTATTATAATTTAAAGTTTAAAAAAGCATCCTCAATGGATTACAAAATTCTTTTTTGTTGTGGTAAACTACAAGATTAATTTATTTTATTTAATAACAATAAAGGATTGTTTTAATTATCAAATTAATTTTTGTTATCTTTAAAAGTATTATTTTAAAAGAAGAAAAATGTAGATATAAACATAAAAGTAACACTAATCAGATCAGACCAAAAAAACTTTGTCTACCTGTACAAAAACGTGTTTTCACGAGGCTGGCAGCAATCAACTAGATACTCTGGAAAATAACTTTCACCATGTGGCGACAAATACATCAGACTAAGAAAGTAGCCACTGCATTAAATAATATTTCTAAATCTCCGATCGCGAACACCATACCATCAAAGATATTTTTATACAGCTTACCCCGACTTCCTAATTTGTTTTAAAGTTGATTCCGGAGAACTATCTAAATATCTGGTTTTCCAATGGAAATGGGAAATTTCCAATTAAAACGTGCCAAAAAAAATCTCGAAAAATCGAGACTTTTTTTAAAATGGCATCTCTAGCACTTAATCTCAAATCCTAATAATTAGACGTGATGAACGATTGAACAACTCCAATCCTCCAAACAACAGGTGTGCTTAAATCCCGCTTAATACGGATCCTCATTTAAACCTATCCACAGGCTATGGAGACAACTTGCTACCACAGGGGCACAGCAAAAGCAACAACACTAATAATGGCGTCTACCTATTCTTCAACAACTGCTTCAAGAGGTTCTACGGGGCGGAAGCCCCACTCCTTCCGAAAATTATCATTACCAAAATTGCCACTTTAGAAATTCAAAATAATTTCAGAACTCAATAAACAATGTAGACGAAATACTACAGAGACGATCTCACCCATCTTCACTGCCAAACTTCCACAGGAAACACTTTTCAGCAAGTATCCAAGATAAAGAGACATACCCACCGACTCTCAAACACATCCCCTCATTTTAGAAAATTAAAATCCTCTCTCGTGCTATTCAGCATCCAGTTAAAACCCTAAATGATAATGATATTGATAGCCGAAAAGTTAAGTACAGAACTGACTATAAAAATTAACCATCAGGTTTGTCCAGCTAATCGCCAACAACTGATAAAGCGATTTGGAACTGAGTATCCTAAAAGTAAGCAACCCAATATACGTTAATTTCACAATTATTTGTGATATAAATCCAATTAAGTTAGATTTAAGAAAATTATTAAGTGAATTTTAATATGTGAATTTTGAATTTCAATTAATTATAAGAAAATGATTTAGTGAATTTTAATACCGTAACAATGCATGAGATAATGATCGTTTGTAGCTTGCAATATAAATTTATCAATTTCTTCACGGGCAAATGTTTTAGATTTTTTGGGTTTACAGTCAACTGATTTATTTTTCAAATATGCGATGAGTTTCGAGTATTTACTGATGTCTACGTCGTTATTTACCAATAGGGTGCCTTTCATTTTTGAATAAGTCGACCAAAGTGTTGAAGACTTCCACATTTTGGATTTAGTTTCAAAGTAAGTTAGTAACACTGTTTCTGTGAAGCTGTTTATGCTTTTTTTAGTACGCCACTCCATAATAGAATTATATTACTTTAAATACTGTTCCCTGGATTTCTCAGGGAGAAGATTCATAGTCGTTGAAGTTGCCAATTCAACAACATCTTCTGGTGTGCAGTTTAAACTATCTTCACTTTCACTCTCCATCACTAATAATAATACTTCACTCCTTTTAATTAGACACAAAACGGATTTTCTTGAACGAATATCAAGAAATAAAAGTGTGACTGTTTATCAGAGAAACGAATTGACATGAGAAAGAAAGCGTTCACAGCCCACTACTTTGATAAAACAATTTTATAATTGCCTTAAAAAATGAAACGTTACGGCACTTTTTTGAACGCAAAAGTTTGAAAAAATGAACCACTACGGTACTTTTTTTCGCGCTTTTGGACCGATTTAGAAATTACATTATTTATGAATGCAAATTAATGAAAAAAAAACGTGAATACGGTAACGGACGTAGAAAAATGTGTTTTTCGGAATACATGGGGATTTGCAATATCCCAATTTTGACTGTTTCTCCAGTTAAAAACTCCTCTACGTGTAAATGTGGCGTTGTCAGTAAAAATAATTTTGTTAATAAAAATACGATCTTCATCTCCATTGAGAAAAATTAATTCTTAAAGGATAATCTCTAGGCAATAAATTTTGTACCGGTTTAAAAAGGTAAGGCAGTAAATTTTCCTTTTTTAAAATTCGCAAAACTGAGAATAGGCTTACTCCGGTCATTGCTGCTAAACACCGAGTGCTTACTTTAGGATTATTAGCAACTTGCACTGAAATATCATCCTCCTGATCCACAGTTATTATTTTTGGTCGGCCCATACCACTCTTACGTCTGAATTGCCCAGTTTCTCCTAGTCGACGAAAAATATTGCTGAAAGTTTGCATGCATATTTTAGTGATTTTTAAGTGCATGTTTCCCGTATGCCCCTGCTCTCACTTTTAATCTATATCTATGCTGTTTTGTATATCTCTTATTGTATACTTTTGACAGTAAATAAGAGAAATAAAAAATGAATTTAATCAGAATAGCAAGCTGGGCTCAAATTATAGTGAGAGCACAAGAACAATAAACGATGTTCAAAATTATGGTAGGTGCGCATAGGACAGTGAAATATGGTAAGAACGCGTGGGATACTGAATACCATTCATACTAATATGGCATTTATCAATAACAAATTCAGAAACAATGGAACAGATCTTGGAAATTAACTGACCTGTTCATTTTGATTTTAACTACAAATAAATAATCACGTTTTCCCATTTGTTCAATTTATTAATATTCATCAAATTTCCTTAACAATTCTTAATATCCCATTAACAAATTTATAACTTAGAACTATAAGGATTTATTTTATGCATTTCGTCCCAAAACAGCATGGATTTCGTCTCAGGATGTTGATCGTGCAACTTGAATTCGTTCCCTATATCGAATACTCTAAATTTACTTTTGGTGATAGGGAGCCATTCTTTATTTAGCAAAGGATCATTTCTATCCACAGTTGGTATTCCAAATTTCGCAAAATTCGTCCACAACTTTACGGTTTTTCTAATAGCTACCTCCTCTTCGCTACCACTTTCAACTTCTGGTACAAAATCGCTTTTAAATAGGTAACCACAATCGTCTGCATGCGCAGCACCTTAAAAAGAAGAAGTATTTACGATATAAAGGTTTTTGTATATCAATAACTATATTATCAGGTAAAAGCAGACTTCATATTCAAAAAAACATGAAAATTCAAAAGAATCGTGTTTCGTGTTTAATTTTTTATTTTGAATCGTATTCATCATTTACTTAAATCTTTTTATTCTTGATGTTTCGTCTTGTATCAGGGTTATTTCCTCGTCTTTGTTCAGTTTATTGATTAATTTAAGATCTGTGTTATGATCTATACAGGAAATTACAACTTCTCCATTTATGATCGACTTAAGGTCCATGTAGAAGACGGTTCATTTAATTCCTTTCATCGGCTTGGCAAGCAGCTATTATTAAAGCGTCTGTCACCAAGTCATCCATATTGTCACAAATTAACTTAGTAGTGCGTTGGAGCTTCGGGTCGTTGTGGAATCAGATCCCATCCCTTATTATCGATGAATTTCGGTGTCCATTTAGAATTTGTATAAAAAAATAAAGGAATACGTTACCTGGCTCTGAAATTCCATACATATTTTTCAGGAAATTCAGCTCTGTATCAAAAAGGAACCTGTAGAAATATATAGGATGCGGATTGGTTTCAACGTGCTGCCTTGCGGTTTTGTAGACTTCGTACAGGAAATAGTTGTCTGTATATAACTGAAATTAGTGATAAAATGTATTATTCATTGGAGAAACCTTCGCGTATAACTTGTTCAGTTCGATTAAATCCTTAGTAGCCTCAAATATGTATTGATAATACTATGAATTATCGATGCTATTCATTCTGTGGATATGATTGCATGTATTTGTATACTATACTATACCTTATAAATTATATCCTTATCTCCTAAGGGATCCTTATTGCCGAAGTAAAACTGTTTCACTTTATCAGCCGCTTCCTTGTGCAAAGTACTACCAATCCTCAAATTTATTGATCTCGGTAAAAGTGATTCGTTTACTAAAACTGAATTCTGCTTGGCATTTGCACATATAGAATATATAAACATTCCTTCTCTCGATACGCAGCCTATAATCATGGGTACTTTATTATAATTTCCCGATTTAATTATGTTCACGGGATCTTCGGAAAGGAAAGCTGGTTCATGAGTATTAGTTTCGATCACCGGTCCGTATGGGAAAAGTTCTCCAATGGCATATAACTGGAAAATAAACCATTTAGATCAATACTGAATAGCTGAAACATCTGCTTACCCCAGGCAACTTATTTATTGTTTGCTTTAGTTCATCCAAGCTTAACTGCTGCAAATGTCTAACTAGTTCTTTGTCGTTGTTAGTGAATATACCGGCTTTTTGGGCGAAAATGTGAGCTGTGATTTTATTGGGGAGCGCCCAAATATTGGTAGCACAGCCACTTTGTAGGATAGCTTTATGGAATAATCCTGAAAATGTTATCGAATAACTTTAAAATAAATAAAATAAAATTTTTTGCCACAACCCTCGTAACGTCTTTTAGTCTTTTTTGCCACATTATTAACAGTTTCACGAAATTAAAATTTTTATATCGAATTATTTTTGTAGCATTTTCATATTATTGAATATGTTTATGATAAAATTTTTGCTGCAACCCTCTTAACATCTTTTAGTCTTTTATATACTTACAATATGAAATTGTTATCACCTTATTACCAGTCTTACGAAATTTGAATTCAATTTTATAAAAAGAGAAGCGTGCTCTGTATATCGGGTTCACGTAAGCCATCAATAAAGGCCTGCATACCCAGACATTCCATCATGTTCTCTGGTACTGATGGATACTAAGAACTAGGATCTAGGGAGCCCACGTTAAAACTTTACCTTAACCATGCGCGCAAGCGCTTATGAAACTGGAGGAGAAATACGTTTGATATTTGTTCATCTGTGTTTCTGTACAGTACAGAAGGATATGAAAAGTTTAAAAATTATCATATTGATAGTTAGTGTTTTAAATGAAACTCACGTTTTCTAGTTAATTCCACAATATAATAGAAGTTATTGAAAATTCTAAAAAATTGACAATTGTTTCGATAAATCAATATCATCGTCAGAATGACAGAAGTTACATTTTATTTGATGCCTACCTGATGTTTAGTAGTTATTTTTGGCTAGACCAAGAAGTGACTTAACTTGTGATTGACTTAATATATGTTTATAGAAAAAAGAAGAAGATGTGATATCACAAATATTGAAGCTTAGATATTATTAGCCCTATGGTGATATCCTGGATAATATTTTTCCAATTAAGATCAGTATAACTGTGCAATGATATAGAAAACCAGGAAAACTATATCTGCTAATCTCTACAATTATCACTTAAGAAGACAGTTTATTAGTGGAGAACTTCCTAGATTTAACTGTTCATTGTCAACTTCATATTATGGGTTTCTTAAATGTCTTCTAATTTCCAATTCTTCAAGGAAATCCAGTTCTCGTTTCTTTTCACAAATATGCAGCACTTCTAGTTTCGTGTTAGGTGTCAATGAATGATTGGTGTCAAGTAGATGTCTTGCGTAGTGGGATTTATCTGGTTGTTTAAACCTGTATGCTCGTACGTGTTCACTGTATCGAATTTCAAAATTCCTAAGGGTCTGACCCAAATAAACAGCATTACATTCTGGACATTTGAGTTTATATATACCTGACTTCTTTAATAGTGGTATTTTTGTTTTTACATTTAACAATTTTGTACTAACGTTACTTTCTGTTTTAAAAGAAATTGTTGTATTCGTTGCTGAAGATATTATCTTTGAAATATTAGAAATATTTCTTGCATATGTGATGGTTTTATAAGTTTTAATTTTATCAGCTTGTTTAGGAAATATTAGTTGTAATGCCACTTTTTCCTCTTTTTTACTAATTAGCTTATTTATCATATCTAATGGATAACCGTTGGATGTTGCTATTTGTCTAATTGTATTGAACTCTCTATCAAAATTACATATGTTCATAGGAACTGAAAAAGCTCTATGTATCATTGAATTATATGCCGCTAGTCTGTGTGACATAGGGTGATTGGAATTGAATGGAATTGTCACATCACTCTGTGTTGGTTTTTGGTGAATTGAATAATCAAGTACATTATTAACTCTTTGAATTTTTAAATCAAGAAAATTGATTGAGCTATTTTCTTCAATTTCTAATGTAAATTTAATTTTTGGGTGTAAATTGTTGATGTAGTTAAAAAATACATCTAATTGTCGTTCACTACCCATAAAACAAGCTAATATGTCATCTACATATCTATACATATCTACAAAATAAAATATTTTTCGAAACATTACTTTCAAAGATCTTTCTTTCTAAATTGTTCATAAAAATGTTTGCTAAAATAGGTGATATAGGGCTTCCCATTGGTAAATCTTCATTTTGAATATACATTTTATTGTCAAAAGTGAAATAATTCTGATTAATGCATACATCAAATAAATTAAGTATATCTGATATTATTCCTGGATTATTATTTTTAACTTCTAGTAATTTTCTTACAAGTATTAGATAATTCAAATTATCTTTTAAGTGATTACGAAAAGAGGTCTATCATACATAAGAATCCTCATTGTCCACAATTATATGCAACCGTTAAATTACATAAAATAACGAAACTAATTAGACCTGTAGTTTCTTATGTTAATGTTCCTAATAATATATTGGCAAGGAGGCTCAACAATATACTCAATAGCTACGGATATGAATCTCAGTACTCAATTAGAAATTCAATAGAACTAATCAAAAAGTTGAAAGCAATCCACTTGCAAGATAACTATAAACTCATTTCGTTCGATGTAACTAATATATTCACTAAAATTCCTCCTAAAGAATGTCTAATACTTGTAAGAAAATTACTAGGAGATAAAAATATTAATCCAGGAATAATATCAGATATACTTAATATATTTGATGTATGCATTAATCAGAATTATTTCACTTTTGACAATAAAATATATATTCAAAATGAAGGTTTACCAATGGGAAGCCCTATATCACCTATTTTAGCAAACATTTTTATGGACAATTTAGAAAGAAAGATCTTTGAAAGTAATATTTCGAAAAATATTTTATTTTGGTATAATTATGTAGATGACATATTAGCTTGTTTTATGGGTAGTGAACGACAATTAGATGTATTTTTCAACTACATCAATAACTTGCACCCAAAAATTAAATTTACATTAGAAATTGAAGAAAATAGCTCAATCAATTTTCTTGATTTAAAAGATCAAAGAGTTAATAATGTACTTGATTATTCAATTTACCGAAAACCAACACAGAGTGATGTGACAATTCCATTCAATTCCAATCACCCTATGTCACACAGACTAGCGGCATATAATTCAATGATACATAGACCTTTTTCAGTTCCTATGAACAAATGTAATTTTGATAGAGAGTTTAATACAATTAGACGAATAGCAATATCCAAGGGCTATCCATTACATATGATAAATAAGCTAATTAGTAAAAAAGAGGAAAAAGTGGCATTACAACTAATATTTCCTAAACAAGCTGATGAAATAAAAACTTATAAAACCATCACATATGCAGGAAATATTTCTAATAATATTCCAAAGATAATATCTTCAGCAACGAATACAACAATTTCTTTTAAAACAGAAAGTACCGTTAGTACAAAATTGTTAAATGTAAAAACAAAAATAACACTATTAAAGAAGTCAGGTATATATAAACTGAAATGTCCAGAATGTAATGCTGTCTATTTGTGTCAGACCCTTAGGAATTTTGAAATCCGATACAGTGAACACTTACGAGCATACAGATTAAAACAACCAGATAAATCCCACTACGCAAAACATCTACTTGACACCAATCATTCATTGACACCTAACACAAAACTAGAAGTGCTGCATATTTGTGAAAAGAAACAAGAACTGGATTTCCTTGAAGAATTGGATATTAGAAGACATTTAAGAAACCCACAATATGAAGTTGTCAATGAACAGTTAAATCTAGGGAGTTCTCCACTAATAAACTGTCTTCTTAAGTGATAATTGTAAAGATCAGCAGATATAGTTTTCCTGGTTTCCTATATCATTGCACAGTTATACTGATCTCAATTGGAAAAATGATATCCAGGATATCACCATAGGGCTAATAATATCTAAGCTTCAATATTTGTAATATCACATCTTCTTCTTTTTTCTATAAACATATATTAAGTCAATCACAAGTTAGGTCACTTCTTGGTCTAGCCAAAAATAACTACTGAACATCAGGTAGGCATCAAATAAAATGTAACTTCTGTCATTCTGACGATGATATTGATTTATCGAAACAATTGTCAATTTTTTAGAATTTTCAATAACTTTTATTATATTGTGGAATTAACTAGAAACCGTGAGTTTCATTTAAAACACTAATATGAGCAGATTCCACGAAGTAAGGGTTGAGACAGTTAATATCATATTGATAGTTAATAGTTATTATTGAATCATTTTAATTGACATCAAGGGTCTTTAAAAAATAGAGTTTATGTTAATGTATTTATTGTCTGATATATTTATTGTTTTACAAAAGCATTAAATTTATAACTTTAGCATTGAAATTATTTGTTGTTATTATTGATTTAATCCAATTTGCACTAGTTCATAAATTACGGCTGTTTTAGATAAAATTGAATACAATCAATTTAAAGCGTTTATTTTATTAATCATATAATTTATTATGCATTAAAATTTACTATGTGGATACCAAAAAATATGAATAATTCGCGTATTGATGAATATTTTTTATTAGACATCTCATATGTAATACCCTATATATGTGAATAATATATATCATTGTTATGCTCGTTGGAAAATGTATTCTTTTTGTAAATTGTTGCCATTTATCAGTCATTGCACCGAAAAGAGATCTGTTTCAGAGTTGAATTCTTCCGTTTCAAAGGCTTCTTTGTTCTATAAAGTCATCTTTGAGGCTCTATTTCTTTGTTAATTACTTGGTGCCTTTTTTTAGACGGTGACACTTGTAGCTGAACCGTTTGATTTCATCCATTATTTTTTATGCTCTTTCTCTAACTTGATCAGAATAATTTTGTTGCTTTGATTTAGCAGTGCTAAGTGTTTCTACTAAACTTGTGACTTCTTGATCTTTTTTGCGTATGTCCATAACACGATGACTTTCTGCTATAAAGAATTATTTATCTAATAGCATATTTCTTTATTTTTAACTACGTTCTTCAAATATTTGAATCAACTAACTATGATAGACTCATAGACAGTTAAAAATTCAACTTCATGACAAACATTTTAAAAAGCTAAAATTAAATGATGCCATAGTTCATAGTTTATTCAAACTGATGCCCCTTCCGGTTGCTTATTTTTTTTACATTTTAAATATGTTTCTTTTCATATATTATGTATCAAGATAAGTGTAATTATTGAAAAATATGTTTCAAGTAAAAGTCAAAATCTGTGATCTTGGTATATAAATAAACTTTTCAGATGAATTTGTTGCAAAAAATTAACAACAGCGTTCGATTATGTTTGATATTCCTGTATAATTTAGACTATAATACTTCAAATCACCAAAACACCAATCAATCGAACCAATATACTCACAGTAGGAATAAAGTTTTATGATACGCCCGTCTTATCTTTGTATACATTCCTATTTTTTTTCCTGTGAAATAAGTTAACAAAATAGGTATATAGAAAATAAAGAATTTACTAGTGTTTTAAATGAAACTCAATGTTTTTAGCTAATTCCACAATATAATGAAAAATGTTGAAAATTGTAAAAAATTGACAATTGTTTCAATAACTGAATTTAAAACACTAATATGAGTAGATTCCACGAAGTAAGGGTCGAGACAGTTAATTTCATAAACAATTAACTGATAAACTGTGAGCACAAGGGTCCGTTTTCTGTGACTGTGAGGATTTTACGGTATGTACTATACGACGGGAAACGTGAAATACTAAGTTGCTCATACCTGCTTCTGCGTCTGTGCGAATGGTAAAGGCGAAATTTACAGTGGGACCCGTAGATCCGAGTCTGATGGATAAGCGAATCGAACTAGTCGGGCAATATCCATTTCGTACTCTTGAAGGGATTCGTCACGTTTCTGCCTTCGTTTCTTCAGCTGGGATTGGTACACATGTTCTAGATGTTCGTGGCCATATCGGTTGTTCAACCTCTTCTTCAGCTGCTCGAAGTCATCCGTTTCTTCAAGTGGTATCGTCTGAAGTTCATCTAAGGTATCTCCCCGAAGCGCAATTGTTAAGTTCACGGCTTTCTCCTTATTGGGCCAATTATTCACTCTAGCGGCTGCTTCAAACTGCTTTACATAATGGGTCCACGACATTTAATAATAATAATAATAATAAATTTTCCGTCGAACGTCGGGGCCTTGACTCGGGTAAAACTGCCAATGTCTTCTAACTTAGGATGTGTTTCTGTTCCATGACTTAGAGTGAATTTTTTACCGTAGCGATTTTTGAAGATTCGAAGGATGAAAATAAATTCAAATGTATCGCTCTAAACAGTTTTGTTGATAAATCGAACGTTAAATCAACAATTAGATGTATAGAAATATAATTTTATTTTGTTAATCGAGAATCGAAAATTTACTAAAGGTATCTTTAAAAGGGGATATGCAAATTCCCTCCCAAGAAAAAAGGGGTAAAAAATAACGGTTAAATTCGGTCCCTAATTTTGTTTTTACCTGAAACTGTATAGGTAAATTCGGTCCCGGGTAAAATATTTTAAGATTGGACCAGTGCAATAAAACTGTAATATTGAATAATTTTAGTTTTATTAAATTAAATAAAAATATTTACATTGTTGACAAAGTTTACATAAAAGGATTTGATATGTCTATATATTGTTTATACCTACAAAAATATAACATATTACATACAATTATATATTTAATAATATTAAGAAACCAAATTCTCGAAAATTACGAAATAGGTTATAAGACAGAGGTACATAATATTGTATACCTAATACTTTATCGCCACAGTGAAATGAGACACATTTAATAAAATGCAAACGACTTATTTCGTTTTTCGTATATGATTCAATCATTTTTGTAGTAAATTTTTGACGGTTTTTAACTTTACTATCGGTAATTTTAGTATTCAATTGTACACTTTGTAATTTTACATAAGTTTCGATTTGAAACTCTTTAAGTTTATTAATAAAAAAAAAGTTGAGAGGTGTCAAGGGACACCCGGATGGAACGAAGTTCCTTTCGATTAATTAGTGAAGGAATTGTAATAAAATTTTATATTTTTTATGAAATAATCGTCGCGACACCACACTGTTCAATGCGAAATAGAAATGAAAATATCTGGCTTGCTTTCTATAAGAGAGAGAGAGACAGACAGACAGACAGAGAAACATGCGCACGCCGCACAGCTTACAATAGCTCACAATCGCAAAAAGTGTCGTGACAACTTTTCGTAAGAATTTTTTCCGTCTAGCCCCTTTTCACTTCACTTCACTTCGTTCCAAAAAGCAAAAAAAAGAATTTTTCAGAAAATAAAAATTCCTCCCCGGCGGGGAATCGAACCCCGGTCTCCCGCGTGACACGCGGGGATACTGACCACTATACTACAAAAGTATTATTCATCATATAGCAAGCAACTGAAGTATATTATTTCAATTTTTGTTGTAAAGAATCTCAACAATTAATTAACATAATAAAGACAAAAAACTATACTAAGTAATATTAAAATATGATTTGTTTTTGAATTTATTAAAATTATGACGCGTACACTTGCTAAACACACAAAATGTGGAGATTATAAATCGTATGACTTGGTTGGAGAAACATGCGCACGCCGCACAGCTTACAATAGCTTCAAAAAGTGTCGTGACAACTTTTCGTAAGAATTTTTTCCGTCTAGCCTCCTTTCACAACGCGCGATAAGGAACTTCGTTCCAACAAAAATGTTTGGATGAGACTTGTAAAACGAATCGTTAAATTGTCTATGGAAAGATTCGCATGTATTCGTAGTCCGTGTAAGTTCTGCTGAGTTTGTAGCCCAAACTGAAGGAGGGAATAGTGACTCCTCAGATATGTAATTATCTATCAAATAATCGGAATACATTTGAATCTTTTCATCGTCTGGTGCTATTGAGAGCAGATCGAATACAAAACAATCGCTGATTTCTACAGGATTTAAGAAAGTTAGGGCAAAAGTCATTTTTAGCCATAGCCCCGCATCGGAACATTCATCTTTGTAGGCAGATATTAAACCAATTTGCTGAATTTTCCTATACCATGCCTGCAAAATATGAAATCGACATCCGATTATTTGAGCTAATGGCCAAACTTGTTCTACAGCCTTATGGATACCTTTTTCAAAATCGATTACAATTTCAGAAATATCTAATCTAACACTATTTTTGATGCAGATCTCTGTTACAATATTAAATAATTTTTGGTACGTTTCACTCCGTTTGTTGGGCAATAGAGAAAAAATCAGAGGAATATAGTGGCCGTTATAATACCCGTGTATCGTAAAAAACTGACAAAAAAAATGTGGGCAGTAATTAAATGTTCCATCTAAATATATTCGTTTGACTTTTCCGATAAACTGAATATTTGATTTACTTCATTAAAAAGTAAAAAATGTTCACCGCTGGATGTTTCAATGTTGATCTTCGCCAGAGTGTCGAAAGTTTGTTGAATACTTGTTGGCAATTGTGGAAGCAGTTTTCGACGAGCATTGTACAAATTCTTCCTTATAAACGCAACGTCTGACGTATTGATCGTTGAAGGCAGATTTTCTTGAAGCTCCCGGCGGATGATTTTTGCAGGCTTCTCCGATAAATCATCAATAGCCTTTCTTTTACAAGAAGTGCTTACAATTTAGCGGTTCAACTGTTCTACATTTGCATTATGGCAATGATCCTTCACATGCTTTGTAACAGTTACATTGTCCACTTCAGCCATACTAAGCAAATAAGATCTACACTTTTTATTTATACACGTCCACCGCTTTTCGCCACTTTTTAAATTTTTTTGAAAACTATACTTATAGTTATTTATAACTACTATACGCTTTCCTTTTTCACTCAAAATAATATTCATTTGAAAATTGAATAGATGAGGCTTTTACTTGATGAAGATCCATACTGAACGATGAAATAAAACAATATAGTTTGTTTAAATCTTCATATATTTGAACTAATGTTCAATTAAACTTGTTGACGCGTTTCACTAACACAGTAGCTTTGTCAAAACGAATGAAGGTAAAATATAAAAATGTCTTAATATATACAGTGCTAAATCTATTTACTAAGGTTAACAATGGTATTAAAAGATATTACCTGGAAATTCATTCACTACAAACATTCCAAAGCTATCTTCTAGGTAAAGAGGTTCAATAAAGGAGACTGATTGATATCTATTTGGTCGTTAAGGAGATTACCTGAATATTTATTTTTGTTAATCTCTAGGGCTTCTAATAAATTTAAACTAAAGGATTTACCGACTACATGGAGAATTTCAAAATTTGGGTCGCAAATGTGTTGGTTTTCTAATAAATGATTTGAATAGTTAGAATCTAATTTTTTGTTGTCATAGCTACGTTTGTGTTCCGAAATTCTAGTTTTAAAATTTCTAAAAGTTCTACCGATATAAATTTTATCACAATTGTCATTACCACATTTTAATTTATAAACTCCTGATTTGTTTAATTTTGAAGATTTAGATTTATTATTTTTAATGAATTTGGATAAATTGTGATCAGTTTTAAAGGAAATATTCATGTCTAAAGTTTCTAAAAATGATTTAATTTTTAAGGATGGTGTTCCAAAGTATGTTAAGCTTTTAAATTGTCTATTATTTTTATCTGAAGGGAATACTTGTTCTAAAGTCTGTTTTTTTATCTTTTTATTTATGATATTGTCAATTAAATTTGGATCGTAATTATTATTAACTGTTATTTGTTTTATGATATTTAATTCTTTGGTATAATTATTAATATTTAATGATACACAGACTCTTAACAGTCCCATTAAATATTAATAATTATACCAAAGAATTAAATATCATAAAACAAATAGCAGTTAATAATAATTACGATCCAAATTTAATTGACAATATCATAAATAAAAAGATAAAAAAACAGACTTTAGAACAAGTATTCCCTTCAGATAGAAATAATAGACAATTTAAAAGCTTAACATACTTTGGAACACCATCCTTAAAAATTAAATCATTTTTAGAAACTTTAGACATGAATATTTCCTTTAAAACTGATCACAATCTATCCAAATTCATTAAAAATAATAAATGTAAATCTTCCAAATTAAACAAATCAGGAGTTTATAAATTAAAATGTGGTAATGACAATTGTGATAAAATTTATATCGGTAGAACTTTTAGAAATTTTAAAACTAGAATTTCGGAACACAAACGTAGCTATGACAAAAAAAAATTAGATTCTAACTATTCAAATCATTTATTAGAAAACCAACACATTTTCGACCCAAATTTTGAAATTCTCCATGTAGTCGGTAAATCCTTTAGTTTAAATTTATTAGAAGCCCTAGAGATTAACAAAAATAAATATTCAGGTAATCTCCTTAACGACCAAATAGATATCAATCAGTCTCCTTTATTGAACCTCTTTACCTAGAAGATAGCTTAGGAATGTTTGTAGTGAATGAATTTCCAGGTAATATCTTTTAATACCATTGTTAACCTTAGTAAATAGATTTAGCACTGTATATATTAAGACATTTTTATATTTTACCTTCATTCGTTTTGACAAAGCTACTGTGTTAGTGGAACGCGTCAACAAGTTTAATTGAACATTAGTTCAAATATATGAAGATTTAAACAAACTATATTGTTTTATTTCATCGTTAAATATTCATTTACCTACTAATTGCTAATATTTACGGAAAAGAGATTGAGCTCCTCAGTATCGTAAAACCTAATTATTAACCTACCGATAAAAGGGTATATTAATTTAATCTGCTACCTGCTGGGACCGAATTTACCATGCCCCCATTAAAAGATACGCAATTTTTGAAGATTGAGATCTACAAATTCGAAAGGGAAGAGATTTTTTGTGTTTTTTTTTACAAATTTAACTAAAACTTCGAAATATAATGATTACTTAACCATTAATCAATTACAAAAGCTCTTGATTTCTTCAATAGGCGTATTGCATACCTCATTAAAATTTAAGTTAAAAAGGCCTCTGAAAGGTTTAGGAAAACTAATTATTAAAAAAGATTCTGAATTGTACACTGAATCATTTTACAAAATATGTAGAGAATTTCAAAACAGATTAGGCTAGTAATTTAGACTCTGATGTAAAGGAAAAGATTTGAAACAACATATTTTAGTGCATGAGCTGTGGCGAGAAATATATTTTCTAAATATTATAAAGAAATAGACCAAAGTCATGTGTCTAATAATTCATTAAAAAGGGATACTCATGTGAGTAGATTTCATTTAGGAGGGCAGTTAACCAAGATTAAATAACCTCAGATTCAATTACCCAAATTCTTTAGCCAATATGAAAATTTGCTTGAGTTCTGCGACAAATTTGATTCGCTCATAGATTCTAATCAGGATATTGATTTAATTCAAATATATCATTATTTGACAGCATCGTTAGAGGGTGGAGCCGCTCAAGTCATTCGCTCATTAGAATTAAAATTATACTGTGGCTTGGGAGACATTAGCAAACAGATACAATAATAGTAATTTACTAATTCATAATCATGTGAAATCAATTTTATATACCTCAAACTTAAACCAAGAATCAGCTGCTGTTGGACAAATTGTCGAAGCATTTGAGGTCACTGCAAGTTGTAAATCAACCTGCAGAATATTGGGATACTCTTTTAATTTACATTATTAGCAATGAATTAGACAAAAATTCAGTTCGAGAGTGGGAAGAGTACAGGGTTCAACTAGCCACTGTCAAAACCAGCCTACTGTTAGCTACATGATTACAGAGTGCGGCGATGTTGGGGTGTTATTATCTATTACTGATTGTAATGGAGAAAACCAAGTATGTTTAGGCATTCAAATTAGTATTTCAGTTATAGGAATCAACTTAGTTACTTCTACCATCAATGAAAAGTGTACTGTTATAATCCAATCGTTGAAAAACTAATTTGGAACAAGTCTGATGTGTTTAGTAGTTCCAAAAATGAATTATTGTCTAACAAGTCAATCTTTAAACATATATTCATGGATAATTCCAAAAAAAGTTCATCTAGCCGATCCTGATTTTAACATATCTCAACCTATTGATTTATTGAAATTAACTGTTTCGACCCTTACTTCGTGGAATCTCATATTACTGCTTTAAATGGAACTCACTGTTTCTAGCTAATTCCACAATATATTGAAAGAATGTTTCGATTGCTTCGATATTGAATATTATCGTCAGAATGACAGAAGTTACATTTCATTAGATGCCTACCTGATGTTTAATAGTTATTTTTGGCTAGACCAAGAAGTGACCTACCTTGTGATTGACTTAATATATGTTAATAGAAAACAGAAGAAAGAATATATGATATAACAAATATTGAAGCTCAGATATTATTAACCCTACGGGGATATCCTGGATAACATTTTTCCAAATTAAGATCAGTATAACTGTGCAATGATATAGAAAACCAGGAAAACTATATTTGCTGATCTTTACAATTATCACTTAAGAAGACAGTTTGAAAGTGGATAATTCCCTAGATTTATCTGTTCATTGACGACTTCATATTATGGGTTTCTGAAGTGTCTTCTAATTTCCAATTCTTCAAGGAAATCCAGTTCTTGTTTCTTATCACAAATATGTAGCACTTCTAGTTCTGTGTTAGGTGTCAATGAATTATTGATGTTTTGCGTAGTGGGATTTATCTGGTTGTTTTAATATGTATGCTCGTGAGTGTTCACTGTATCGGATTTTCAAATTTCTATGGGTCTGAGCCAAATAAACAGCATTACATTCTGGAAATTTAAGTTTATATATACCTGATCTCTTTAATGGTGATATTTTGTGTTTACCGTTAACAATTTTGTACTTACGTTACTTTCTGTTTTAAAAGAAAGTGATGTATTCGTTGCTAAAGATACTATCTTTGAAATACTATTAGAAATATTTCCTGCACATGCAGATATAGTTTTCCTAGTTTTCTATATCATTGCACGGTTATACTGATCTTAATTGGGAAAATTGATATCCAGGATAACCCCATAGGGCCAATAATATCTAAGCTTTAATATTTGTAATATCATATCTTTTTCTTTTTTCTGTCAACATATATTAAGTCAATAACAAGGTCTATCCAAAAATAACTATTAAACATCAGTCAGGTAGGCATCAAATGAAAAATGTCTTCTGTCATTCTGAGGATGATATTTAATATCGAAGCAATTGTCAATTTTTTAGAATTTTCAACATTTTTTCAATATATTGTCACGTTTAGAAATAACACCCAGTATATGGTAGTCCAAACAAAAGTAGGTCAATGTTTAAAAATATGTTTTGCTAATTACTTCAAAGTAGAGCATAATGTTTTCTAATATAAGAGACAACAAACTCAGCATTTCTGCGAGAGAACACTTTCTTGGTTCGAAAAATATAATTTTTGAGGGCAGTGGGTTTTGAGAAAAACCAGCGATCAGTCAAGTGAATCGAGAAAGGCCTACCTGAGAAGTGGATACCGTGACTGAAGACAAAGTGCCCCTTCGAGTAGAGAAGACGTGCCCTGGGAGGATGTTTATGTAAGTAAATAGGTAATTAAATATATTTTGTATAGCCTGGTTAATTTCAGATTTCAGATAATGGCAGTAACATTGTAGGAGCTTGATCTGAATTGCATGAACTAAACAAATTTTCCTTAAATAACCAAACCTCTCTTCGACAAACCTTCAAGGATTTAGGTGTTTCTTGGAAGTATATAGCTACTTATTCACTTCATTTTGGAGGTATTTGGGAAACGGAAGTGAAATCGGCAAAGGGTCATCTGAATCGTATAATGAAAAATGTAACTTTAATCTTTGAAGAGCTTACAACCCATCTCACAGAAAACGAGTCGATATTGAATTCACGTACTCCATTGTCATTCGCTGATCCTAGTGATCTTTCGGTATTAACACCATCCCACTTTCTTATCCGGCAGCCACTAACAACTATACCGGATGCAAATACTCAAGAAGTTTTAATTAATCGATTATCTAGATATCAGTTGCTGCAACAAATGCAACAACACTTTTGGCAATGATGATCTCATAGTACATCAGCGAATTACATACCCCTACCAAATGTGAATCTAACCACTAACAGCTAGAGCTGAGTGCTTCAGTTTTAATAAAAGAAGACAATTTGCCTCCTCTTAAATGGAAACTAGGCAAAATAACGAAGTTTCATCCTGGAAGGGATAGTGTCACAAGGGTAGCAATTATTGCCACTGCGAAGGGAACAATCGAAAGAGCCTGTTCCAAGATTTTTGTACTACTCATTACTGATGAAGAGGACAACGTTATCAAAAATGGTTTTCTTGTGTTTTAAGTGTTTAACCAAAAAAAAAACTTTTTCCATGAACATAAAAATCCCAACTGCTAATGGACATACTTAATAATCTTCTTAGGCGGGGGGAATATATTAAAACTTTTGATTAAGATATTTTGTATCGTGATCTTATTCGCATTCTGTTGTCATGAAATCAAGTTTTTAAGAAAATAGAAATGTCAATTTTTAATATACATATGTCAATAAAAAGTTAAAAAAACCATAAAAACTCAATTTCTCAAGTATTAATCCCGAGACGGGCAATGACAACCTAAACAATATTATCTTTGTTACCATTTCCCA
Source organism: Galeruca laticollis (assembly GCA_963921935.1). Classification (NCBI taxonomy): domain Eukaryota; kingdom Metazoa; phylum Arthropoda; class Insecta; order Coleoptera; family Chrysomelidae; genus Galeruca; species Galeruca laticollis. Next base: position 127,454,316 of record OY998177.1, read on the forward strand.
TTGGAGATAATATCAGTAGATGGACAGCAGCGGCTCCAGCACTTTCACCAAATATTGTCACATTATTAGGATCTCCTGAGAACTGTTTTATATTATTTTGAACCCATTTCAACGCCATCACCATATCTTTGAAAGCTGCGTTGCCTGGTACTCCCGCTTCTGGATCTTCCAAAGCCAAAAAACCTTAAAAAATCAAACAAAAATTTTAATTTTCATTATGTTATGATACTTTTAAGTATTATTTTGTATTTGGTTGATTTTTCAATTATTATTTAAGAAATTGTTTTTTTTTACCCAATGGTCCCAATCTGTAGTTAATTGTAACTATTACAACATCTTCATGTATTAAGTAATCCGGTCCATAGAGTTTTGTAGTACTGGAGCCAGTTGTAAACCCCCCTCCATGTATCCAAAACATCACAGGTCTCAGTTTTTTACTACAAATCTTTAATAAGAAAGATCATTATTATAACATTACCATGAGATCAAAATTATTTCAATTTAATTTTTTTTTGAAATTAAATGAATTTACATACACTCTGATATTACGACTATACCCTGTATAATTACTTTATACCCTGTGTAATCAAATATTTATTCGACCCAATAATGACATTACTCCACATGCCACCAATTCCTCACCGCCGTTTGATAGATAATGCCACTACACCCTGTATAATTACGTCAAATAAAGAGACCAGTGATAACATTATTTCACATTCTGACTACGCAACATCTACTTCCATCTACTTCCGCACCGCCGTTCGTTCCGTCTCCGCATCGCCGTTTTTCCTGCCTCGCATCGCAGTTATGCCGTTTATCCCACTCCAATATAATCATAACAGATGCTTTCTTTGGTATGATCTTTATTACGACTATACCCTGTACCGTAAAAAATATATGCTAGTGCCTTTATTTATATGATCTTCATTACGGCTATACCCTATATAATTACTTCATCGCCAAAGATCGACACGGAGGCGCAATTAGCCCCCCCGCCATGAACCTTCCGACCCATAGTAAATAACAAAGAAGATGTAGGAATATCGCGTGATATGTTGACAACAACAACAACAAAGAGATTCATGGGTAATTCCTTGTCGATCTTGGTTGTTGTCCTGAAAACTCCGGATCTTCCAATTGAAGGCACAAATGAGCGTTTGGTTTCCTTGCTGAAATCCGTTGTTTTGTGTCTTCCCATGTTTCGATTAACATCTTTGCTCCCAAATTTCACATCCTTATTTGGTTATACCGTGCTGAAGAGGCAAATGAGCCAGAAACATGCATGTCCGCGATTACCACTCTGTTTCAGTAGCCCTTTATTTTGCGTGAATTACCCATGAATCTCTTTGTTGTTATATCCTTATTTGGTTATGCCGTGCTGAAGAGGCAAAATGAGCCAGAAACATGCATGTCCACGGTTACCACTCTATTTCAGTAGCCCTTATTTTGCGTGAATTACCCATGAATCTCTTTGTTGTTGTTGTTGTTAACAACATATCACGCGATATTCCTACATCTTCTTATATATATATATATATATATATATATATATATATATATATATATATATATATATATATATATAGAAATGTTTAAAATGTTGTTTTTATAGTTATATTTGGTTAGTCGTTGTTACATTTGATTCATTCTTAGCATTGTCGGTTGATCATTAGCTTTGTAGCAAGGATTGTAATTTTAATTATATTATAAAAATAAAGTTTATAAAAATAGTTTCCGGTGTTAAAAATATATAATTCTTATGCCTTTTTTATATTGAATGACCTGTATAATTACATCATTCATCCTTCAAACACCCGACCTTTACTCACCTGTCGTAATATTACCAGCTATTACTATAATCACACCAGTGTGTATGTGTGTTGGTTTTCTGTGAATTGAATAATCAAGTACATTATTTACTCTTTCAACAATCCAAATTATGAAGTGTACACACTCTTGTTTTAACAAGGATAAATGAATTTGTAAAGAAGTGTATAATATTTTATTAAATTTAGCCAAGCGCTTTCGACATTACGTCATCATCAGGGCTCTAAAATAAATTACATACACTACAAACTACTGTCCTATCAAACTAACATAACAATAAATGTAACTTACTCAGTCGGTCCAGAGACATATTAAAATTGTCCACATTATCGCGTTTGTCAGTTAAACATGGTAAACAAACAACAAATTACAAACATTTGAAGAAATCAAATTCAAAACGACACCACACAAACCATATCCACAGTGGCCTTTCCGACCTGATCTTTCAAATTATGTCGACCAACTAATGGAATTTTTAATAAAGTTGTTGAAATAAAAGAAAACATTTAAATAGGACTGAAAAATCTGGCTTTGGTCATCACCTCACATTTAATAAGCATAGTTTCTCACCCGGTGATGATAGCAGAATTTTGCACAAATGTTTTTCACGGAATTTCCACAAACTTAACCTACTGGAAGATCTAGAGATATACAGAGAGTGCAGAAGGAACTATTGTTGTATCAACGATTAATATTAATTCAACTTTCACACCTCTTTTCAAGTTGTTCGGGGTGTGCTGGTCCGTGCGATTTGTTTCGTATAATTTGTATCCGTGTTTGTGTAATGAGCTCAATTTTAAATTGTATCAGTCAATTTAATTTTAATTTTATTAACTTTCACTCAGTAATTTCCAATATATTTGTGAGTTTTGTAACTAGACTACCATTTTTCATCATAATAATAATCCTCGCTTTAAGATCGGGTTTTTGAGTCAACAAAAATGTTACTTTTTCTTTTCTTTTATTTCAACAACTTTACAAATCATTTATCCTTATTAACTCTTTCAACTCATAAATTAAGAAAATTGATTGAGTTATTTTTTCAACTTCTAATGTAAATTTGATTTTTGGGGGTCAATTATTATTATGATTGAAAAATAAATCTAGTTGTCGTTGACTACCTATAAAACAGGCTAATATGTCATCTACATATCTATCCCAAAATAAGATATTTTTTGAAATGATACATTCAAATATTTTCTTTGTAAACTGCCCATAAAAAAAGAAATTGAGGATGTCAAATGGGAACAAAAGAAAACGAGAAACGAAATATATCAGATAAGAACGGAACAAAACCATTTCTCCGACGAAATTCTTAAATTGGGAGAGGAAAACACAAGACTAAGGAAAGAAAATGAGCAAATAAAAACAGAAAATGCAAAAATCAAAGAAGATCTAAAAGACATTCAAATGGGCATAGAGTGGATAGAAAAGGACAAGCAACAAAATAATACAGTAATGAGTGGTCTATTGATACAGAAGATGAAGGAATTCTGAATGATCGTATGGAAAAATTCTTGAAACAATACATAGAAGTGGAAACTCACATTAAGTCGGCTAAAAAGATAGGACTAAAAACCGGCTTGATAGAGCTAGGAAGCGAGGAGGACAAAAAAAATTATGAGGAATGAAGCAAAGCTAAGGAGTATGGCACGAGATAGAGTATATATGAGGACTAAACGAAGAAAGAGAGAGAAACAGAAACTAATAAGAGAATTTGCCGATAGTGAAAAAAGAAATGGAAAAACACAAAAATTGGATACAACAAAGTAATGGTGAATGGGAGGAGTGGAAATGGAACAAAAGAGAAGGAAAACTAGAAAAAAAGTAGTTAAAGATAACATAGAAGACAATGTAAAACAAAGGTTAACGACCCGGCATGAAGAAGGAAATGAATTATTGATAACTAACAAAGAGAGTCAACATAAAAACGAACAAAAAAATAAAAAACATAGCAGAAATAAAGTGATGAAAATATGTAAACGGAATGTTAGAGCAATGCTAAGAACAGGAAAGATGCAAGAGATTGGCTTGGAATTAAGAATGTAAGAAACAGATATCGCGGCAGTACAGGAAACAAGAGGGAAGGGACAAGGAATTATAGAAAATAAACATTTTAGCTTTCGGTACTCAGGTAATGAAACACAAGGTCAGTATGGAGTAGGTTCCATGATTTTTGGGGAAGTAAGACAAAAATACTGGAATTTAGACCAATAAATGAAAGGCTAGCATACTTAAGAATTGAAGCAAAACCATCCAACCTGTCAGTATTAAATGTGTATGCCCCATCTGCGAACAGTAACAAGGAGGACAAAGAAGAATTTTATGAAAGAGTAACAGAAGGAATAGAGAATACTCCGAAGCAAGATACATTAATAATTTTGGGAGATTTCAACGCTCAAATAGGAAAGGAGGAATATCTAAACCAAATAGCAGAAAAAGAAACAATACATGAAAGAACAAATGATAATTGACAGCGATTATGTAATCTAGCAGCACAAACGAATATGATTATTAGCAGTACCAAATTTCGGCACTATAAAAATCATAAAATGACCTGGGTATCGCCAGATCAAAAAACATGCTCACAAATAGATCACGTGATGGTAAATAGAAGAAAACACACATCAGTAAGAGATGTCAGATCATACACATGTGCGGACTCGGATGACTTCATGGTTATGGCGAAAATAAAACAGAAAATAAGAAAGATAAATGACACAAAACGTAAATGTCATGAATGGAATTTGGATAAATTCCATAATGTAAACACGCGGGAAGAATATGCTGCATATATAGAGAATTTTCTAACAGAAAATGAAGATGAAGGGGAAACTATCGAGAAGGAATGGAATAATATAGAGAAGAGCTTGCAGACTGCAGCTAGCAATCACCTGGGTAGAACAAAGTCCTGCATGAAAAAAGAAGCTGTAGAGGTGTAATAGAAATGAAAGTAAGAGCAAGACTAATATGGATAAAAACGTACAGAATTGAAGACAGAAAACAATACGAAATGACTGGAAGGGAGAGTAATCAGCTGATAAGGAAAAATAAACGGGAGTGGATGGATAATACTGTTAGAGAAATAGAAAAGGAAAGTTCAAATAGAAATACAAAGAGATTCTACAAAAAAGTAAATGAAACAAATAAAACATAAAAAGGGAATACATGATAAAAGAAATAACAATAGAAGAAGTTAAGGAAATAATAAACAATATGAGAAATGGAAAACCACCTGGTAAAGATGAAATAAGCATAGAGCTAATAAAGTATGGAGGAATCAAACTTCATGAAAGAATATACCAATTAATCAAGAAAATACGGTTTGGGGAAAGGATGCCACAAGAGTGGGAAATCGGACAAATTATCATTATACACAAGAAAGGTGAACAACTCCAATGCAGTAACTATAAGGGTATTACCCTATCAAACGTTGCATATAAGATTCTATCAACAGCAATACAAAAACGATTAGCTAGTAGCCCTCGAGAAATATTAGGACAAGATCAATGCGGCTTCACACAGGATAGATAGACAACAGACGCAATACATACAATAAAACAAATAATGGAAAAGGCACATAAACACCAGATAGACATAGAAATGCTTTTCATAGATTTTCAACAGGCATTTGACTCAATCTAAGGAAACCACCTGTTGGCACTAAAAGAACAAGGAGTAGATGCAAAATTGTGAAGACTAATCAGGATGATTATGAGCGAAACGAGGGTCAGCATATTCACACCTAAAGGAGAATCTGATGAGTTTGTGATTAACAAAGGAGTGAGACAGGGCAACTCGCTATTGGCAACACTATTTAACTTAGCATTAGAATACATAATGAGGAAAATTCATAAAGTGAATTAAAGGTCAAGTGGTGGACAAGTAATATCCTACACTGATAATACAGTACTTGTAACCAAGAGGAGATCTATAATGGAGACAATGTTAAGCGAGATAATTACACAGAGAAAGCGGATGGGTTTAAACATCAATGAAAAACAAAACAAAAATAATGATATTTGGAAAGCAATGTCAATATGGAAAGGTAAAAGTTGGCGAGTAGAAGTTTACGGAAGTAGAAAACTTCAAGTACCTCGGCATTATGATCAATAATAAAGGAAACAGGAGTACTGAGATTGAAGAAAAAATAATTAATATAAATAGAGCCTTCCATGCTAACAAGAAATTATTGAAAAGTAAACTACTCACTAAACGAACGAAGATCAATATATATAAAACGATTGTTAGACCAGTAATGATGTACTGAGATGAAACAATGATACTGGCGAAAAATGATGAGGAGAAATTGAGAAGAACGGAAAGAAAGGTAATCAGAACAATAATGGGCCCAGTAAAAATTAGTGAAGGGGAATATAGGATAAGAATGAACCGAGAAATAACTGATGAAATCAATGGCGAAGATGTTATAAAGAAAATCAAAGTTTAGCGAGTTTAGTTGTTTGAGCCATGTATGAAGAGAAGGAACAAAATATATAGCATACAATATGATACAATGGGATCCTGGTGGTAGAAAAAGATGTGGCAGGACTAGGACATAATGGTTAAAGGAGGTAGAGGATGACCTAAGAAGAGTTGGAGCTGGAAAATTGCAGGAAAAGACAGGAAAAAGGAAGTTGTGGCGCGAAATAAGCGAGAAAGTGTAGACATGGAATATGGGGACTGATCCATCCCAACCAGAGGATCTAGAGAGCATTTTTGCCGCGCAACCCCACTAGAGGTGTTAGGCCATTATTATTATTATTATTATTATTATTATTATTATTATTATTATTATTATTATTATTAATATTAAAAGGAGATTTACATAGCGCTGCTTCTTCTAATGTTGCTTACCAATTTTAATCATCGTCAAGAATTCCCAAAGTTTTTCAGGCTAATTTAAATGTAGGTTGTACAAATAAGCGAGAAAATGTAGACATGAAATATGGGGACTGATCCACCCCAACCAGAGGATTTAGAGAGCATTTTTGCGGCGCAACCCCACTAGAGGTGTTAAGCCATTATCATTATTATTATTATTAAACTGTCCATAAAAATGTTTGCCATAATTGCTGGTATAGGCCTTCGCATTGGCAAACCTCCATTTTGAATATATATCTTATCGTCAAAAGCGAAATAAATCTGATTAATATATATATATCAAATAAATTAAGTATATCTGATATTATTCCTGGATCAATATTTTTAACTTCTAGTAATTTTCTAACCACATGGTTATAATATGAAAAACAATAAATTGACGATAGTGATATTGAATAGGCTATTTTTTGAAATAATATATTATTTCAACTCAATAATTAAATACTGTACATATTATAAATTGGCAAATATTCAATTCTGAACGATTAGCGTGAACCTCTCGTTCCCACTGGTAACTCGCTATAAAATGTATCTGTAGTTTGTTATGAGTGTGAACACATTGTAGTCGCTTACGGCTATTTACTTTTGCACGTTCACACTTCTTGATCTGGTCAAAAATAATTATTAAACATCAGGTAGGCATCACATCAAATGTCATTCTGACGATGATATTTAGAAATATCGACACAATTGTCAATTTTTTTGAATTTTTCTAATTTTTTCATTATATTATGGAATTATTTAGGCACAGTTAGTTTCGTTTAAAAAAGTAAAATGATTACTGATTTTTTCTTACCTCCCTAGTAAATACATTGAGGAATAAACAATCTTCCGATCCAGAATATTCCATAAATTGTCTAGCGAAACATTCGTTACCTTCCTCGGTGGCATCTCGGACACCTTCCCATTTTTCAGCCGGTTGTGGGGCCTGGAAAAAATGTTAGACATATTTCTGATAGTATTAAAAATTATTAAGTAGAAGAACCTCCACGAAAGGTTTCCTAAGCCACGTTCTGTAGAGAAAACCATCCCATATCAGTTCCGCCTACCCAGTAATAAATATACCCGATAATAACTCTGCTTGTTCCAAATCCACTTTCAGTTTCATCAAGTAGTTTTCCTATTTCTAGTTGTATTCATTTTTCTACTAACCTCTCATTGTTTCAATATAATAATCGGATTCCATATTTTCTTATAAAAACCTACTTCCGTTTTTTTTTAAATTTTTTCTATTGTTATACTGAAGATTCATTTCCATAATTTCGTTAATATACATTAGTTTATTCAAAACATCATTCATTCAATCAAAACAAGTATCAAAACGCGTTTCACTATTCCTTAAATATCCCAAATCTCCGCCTAAGTTCTCTTATATATCTAATAATTTATTACTAGAGTATTTAATTAACGTTACATCGTTTTTAATCAATTGAAATATCACCTAAAACCGTTCCATCCCATCTCTATTTTATCATGTGATCTTACTCACCTTAAATCTCAGTTCTCCGAGTGGGGGTTTGGCGTATGGGATACCGAGGAAATTGTAATACGGCTTTCCATCGATGTCACTAACTATTTTTCCTAACAATTTTCCTTGATCCACCTCTACAATCGGATGCAACATTTCACTAAACTGAACTATATTTTTAAACCGATCAAATGGTACATAATTTTATATAAATCAAACACTTCACTTTCTATGATTTTGATAAGCATCACTGGCGAACCTTGGACTGGAGAACACGTTTTATATAAGCAGTGACGTATCATGTTTTTATATATTCAATGATATTTATATGGTATTTTATAATAAAATTATCTTTTGTCCACGTCTTCGTCAATTACTGTTCTTATGTTCATTCATATCACTAGAATGCCTCTTTTTTCTTCTTTCTTTTAATATCGGTTGCATTTTGTTTGCTCATCCTTATACTTTGCTAGATTCATGTATACGATGACATGTCATGAAGTTTTCCCGATTTTGCTATTCAATTTATAAATTTTTCAGAAATTTCGTCTTGTTAATTGTATAAATAGTCTTAATATTTCTTAGTAACTTACTAATTACAGTAAATCTATTTTTTAGCACTTCTTTAATAATATTATAAGTATTATCTGCTTTCAATTCTTCCTTATGATAGATAGCTCCCAGTTTTCCTAATTTCCATCATATTCAAATATTATTTTGCCTCACATTCCGTTCCATATTAAGTCCTTTGCATGAACCAATGTCCTATTACACCTTACTCTAACTATAATTCTCTGGAAAATTGTAATACCACATTGTCTGTTTCATTTTTCAACATAACCCATTACCTACTAACTAACTCATAACAATAAAGTTTTTCATTTACTATTCTATATAACAAATACATTTTATAAAAATTTCAGATTTACTCATCTCATTGAAACTATGTCAATTGCAGTTTTTAACAAATAAATTGAATAATTCAATAAAATACGAAATTTTTTTATAACTGAGTGAAAATATGTAACATACTATCTTCTTGTAAATATAACTTCTGACTTCTACTTCTCTACTAACTAACTATACGTTCCTAATTCTACTTTTATATTTACAATCAATATTGGCTCATTTTAAACCAGTATAATATATACTCCTAACTCACTCTACAATTCTAGGCCTACATGGTTTTAGTAAACCATAATCTTCCTAGTGCCAATCAATCTTTTTCTATTTCCAACAGACAGTTATTAAATACATCATCCATGTTCTTTGCTCCACCTACTACTGGTTATTTAATTTGTTGTTTAAAGTCTTCTGAAAGATATTCTTTAAATTTATCCCACTTGCTGACGAGATCTGATACTTCACAAAATACTAAAATAATTGTAAAAAATTCTCACATTCTAAAAGGAGATTCACATAGCGCTGCCTCTTCTAATGTTGCATACCAATTTTGGTCATCGTCGAGAATCACCAAAGTTTTGCAGGCTAATCTAAGCATGTATTGATATCTAGTTAGCCTAGACCAGTTCCATTCATAAACAAAATATTGCGTTACCATAGCAACGAACAATAACTTATCAGAAGTGTCAGTGTAAAGTTTGACGTCAAAAAAGTAAACCAGAGTTACTAAATAAATTAAAAGAAAAAATATGTTCACCGAAATTGAGAAAATCGAAAAGTTGGAGTATCGAGCCATCATCAAGTACCTGTATTTAAAGAGGTTAAGAGATAAGCAGATTTACGAAGATATGCTTAATACCCTTGGTGATCAATGTCCTTCGTATGCGACCGTGAAAAATTGGACTGCAAGCTTCAAAAGAGGTAAATTTTCCATTGAAGATGATGACCAATCGGGAAAGCCAGTTTTTGTCTCAGCTCCCGAAAATATCGATGCAGTTCATGACATGATTTTATCAGACCGTCGAATTGGGCTAAAACGAATATCTGAAGCACTGAATATTTCATACGAACGTGTTCATCATATAGTTCACGACAATTTGGACATGAGAGAAATTGCTGCAAAATGGATCCCCAAATGTTTGAATGTTGACCAAAAGCGTGCAAGAGCAGAAGCATCGTGTTCGATCTGTGCTCGATTTGAAAACGATGTAGACTTCTTAAACTGAATTGTTACTATGGATGAGACTTGGGTACATTTCTTCGATCTAGAAACAAAGCAACAATCGATGGAATGATGACACTCTGGTTCTCCAAGAAGTTTCGTCTCCAAAAATCTGCTGTAAAAGTTCTTGCTTCAGTTTTGTGGGATTGCCATGGAGTAATCACGATTGAAATTTTGTTTGGTTCTATACTAGGCTAAGAATTTCTCAATATATCCTTATATGTAGGTTGTACAACTCCATTTACAGTTTTTAATGCAGCATAGGAAATAGGAAATCGACTTCTAGAATTTCATGAAGTAACAAACGAAGATGGTAGCACTCTGTATAATTTGGGTGGACCGTGTATACTCTGCCGAAAGCACGCTCTTTTGTAACGCCTGGCCATCGATCCACATCCGCTCCGATTTTTCTCCTTTAAAATTGATTGTTCTTCCAAACATAATATGCCGGTATCTCACAATAAAGGAGACTTTTTGCAAAATTGTCTACTTTACATAGATCGAAAAAAGAAGGAAGTGTCGTTTTAGGTGGACTGGAAAATTTATCATCCAGATTTTATTGATTAAAATAAACTCTTTACCCATTTTCTGTCTGTGTTTCAGTAAGTTACTGTACGTTTTATTGTTTATACATGGCGAAATAAAGTTTAAACTTCCACAAGGTCCGTGGATCATGTTACATTTAATTATTTTGTAAAGCTTCGCGTCTAATTCCGGGTTGAGTATCTCTGCGCAAATAACATTATCAATCATGTCAGGAGAAATACGATCTATTTGCCACAGGAGGATATGTATTATGCGGAAGACCACGTTTTGACACTCCACTGTATAAAGGAATTAGCATCGAAATTACCCGAATATTTGCCCTTTCATTAATAGTTTCATAACTTTTTTAACTTTCATGCGAAATATCCCAGCGATGATATCATGTCGGACATGTGGATTCTGCCCTTGAAGCAAACATTTTGAAATATCATCCCATAGAGGATTGCACGTAAATGTTATAAACAGATCAGGGCGACCCTAGTGGCGAACATACGTCATGGCGTGCATATATCTTGGCCCATCAGTAAACGAAGATGGCAATATTAACATTTGGCCTAATTGATCAGCTTAGTACATCTTGCCTACCAATAGCATCTAGCAGTTTGCGCGTAGTTTAGCCTGATTGTTTCTTACACAATTGAGCCTCTCTGTCTCTATTTTAGCATATTGAGCCACTGCATATTGGCTAAAGAGAGTACAAAAGTATAATAGACAGTTTTCTTCATTCTCCCTAACCATAATACGATGCCAATAAAAACAGGAAGCAGAAACTGTTTTTTTAAAGGCATTTTATATATGTGATCCCGCTGTAGTATACCAATCGAGTAACCGTCTTCTCCGTGACTAAATATTAAGTGGTACTGCAAAACTTCGTAGGATCGATGAATTTCACTTATTCGTTGTAAATTGTTACTGCGGCTTCCTAAAATTATATTCCTACTATCAAATTTTTGGTCTACTATTACCAGAGCAACTTCATTTGTAGTCGGAATATTATAACGACCTGTGTAGCTTCCAGGCGGATTTTTTTCAGCATGTATAACAACTTTGAACGACGCGCAAGATGGAGGTATTTTATCAATTGTACTTTTCAAGTCCCTAATGTAGGGATAACTCTGTGTAGCATTTTTTGTAGTTGCTTCATTAAGCTAGGTTTTATGTTTGTTTGTTTTTCATCTTCACCAATATTAAAAATCAGCAAATATTTCGTTGTATGGTCGGATTCTGGCAATAAACTTCCAACTAAATGATAAACTTGCCCCTGTACTATAAAAGTTGGCATAAATCATTTTTCTCACATTTGTTTTCCACCAAATGATGTCATCTGAAAACAGTTATTATATTTACGAATGTTAGGTATAAAATGCTTGTGATCAGGATGGAGATCTCTTAGCAAACTGAACAGGGGTTCAGAAGGTTTACACACTGCCTCAGCTGAGTTATTTGATATTTAGCTGCAGCTTGTTTGTGGGCGTTAGGATGAATCTTTTGATATTTAGCGACTGCTTTTTTGTGATCTTCTGTGCTGGGGTTGCAATTAGAATATTTTTTCTGGGCCTTTCTAATTCAATTCTTTCTTGTTTTGCCTGTGTATCTAGCTCTACGTTTCTTATGTTTCTTTTGTGGTAGTGTACACTCTGTTGCAGAAACTGATTCTGTATAATTAATATTTACTATAGGATCTAGTTCTGCAAGAGACAGATAGGTTTCAAAATGACCACTTGATAGATTCTGTGAAAACCGAAGACATTTCATCGGAAGACCGCGAGTGCCTGCATCCACGTACAATTCGCCATTGAGATATACTTCAAAAAAGAAATTATATATCTTTCCTGCCGTGACTAATTCACATAACCCACCGTATGTTTAGGTTGAATCATATCCTCGTAATATTCGTCTGCAGTGTTATAGTTGTCACTGTTTCTATTGTGTGATATAATGGAAAATTCATGTTAATTATTTATAACGTAATTAACAATTTCTCGACGTACGTTGAAGGCATTTCTTGATTACCATACATCAAAAAAGAAAGAGATCGAAATAGGCAAGCACCATCTCCAACAATGGGCACTACAATTTGCTGTACCTGTTCTCCGTTGATATTTTTTAATTCTATCATCTTGTTAAATTTACTAAACAGAAAAATCTTGAGTTATTTACACTAACGCCTAATAAGTTTCGGCAAACAAATTAAAAAAGAAGTAAGCTGCGATCTTTGATAAATAAATAAACGAAAGCTAAATTTTAACTTATGAAAGAACTACGCAAGAAGCAATACTTTTCTACAACCAAATTTAAAAAAGTAACATAGATACCGTGGAACAGAACTGTCATACGGTACAGCGCCTTCTAGCGGAATTTCTAGGAAATAAAATCCGCTGGGTGTGGTTAGTTCTTATGCATCCGATTTCCTTTCTTAGTGCTCACTTAAGTCAGTTGAGGGATATTTCTGCCAAATTTCTTGCTTCTAGGACCGCTAGGCCTAAAAATATGAATTTTAACCCCCTTTTACACCCATAGGAGTAGAATTTACAAAAATTCTGTCTTAGTTTGTTTTTTTGATTTTTTTGTTTTAAAATGCTTTTATTCAATAGTTTTTAATATACAGTTAACAAATGTAATCAGAAATAAGAAGGCCGATGTTATGGCATTCCTGGTACGATTGTTGTAGATCGTGATTGTGTGTATATATGCACTATCCATTTATTGTCGTTTGAAAATGTACTTTGTCCCGTATTCATAATATGACTCCACAGCTATTTCGACTTGTATATCCCTGGAAAGCAGCTGAAAAACAGGGTTCTTTCTTAGTGCTCACTTACGTCACTTGAGGAACTCCTCTACCAAATTTCATTCTTCTAGGCCTAGCAGTTCTGGAGAAGTGGAATTTCAATCCCTTTATTACCCCCTTAGGGGTGGAATTTCCAAAAATCCTTTCTTAGTGCTCATTTACGTCAGTTGAGGAACATGTTTGCCAAATTTCTTGCTTTTAGGACCGCTAAGCTTAGAAATATGAATTTTAACCCCCTTTCACACCCGTAGGGGTGGAATTTCCAAAAATCCTTTCTTAGTGCTCAGTTACGTCACTTGAGGAACCCCTCTGCCAAATTTAATTTTTCTAGGCCTAGCGGTTTTGGCTGTGCGTTGATCGATCAGTCAGTCAGTCAGTCAGTGTTACATCTCCATTTTTGCTTCTATTTTTTTAGTAGTGTAAACAAGTAAACATTTTTAGTTGCTTTCACTTGATTGAAACGTTTGTAAAGAATTTTATGATTCGATACTGTGACCGCTCTGTGTCATTAAGTGACAGTTTCTAGTTCGCATATATTCAAAGAGTAAACTTCAACTTTTCGAATCTCAGAATTTATTGGACTTTGTGCGTCTCAAAGTAACGTGCTTTTTCTAATAAGTGCACTGTGTTGTTAAACATTAAATCCAAACAATGACATTTTTATTTAGAGTTTTAGAGGCTATACCTGATAGCGATAACGAGTATTCAATTAATAACTGGAACTACGTTGTCCGTTTTTCATTTTCGGCAACCAGTTTTACATTATGGTGCATCATTGGTTGTCTTCCTTTAAGAATAGTAAACTTCAAACAATGGTAATAGACCTGTTGCTTTTGACTACAAGGGCAACAACATTAATTCTCCTATAGTAATTAACACTCCAACTTCAAGAAATAATGTTGCTTCTCCTAGTTCATACGTTGATGTTGGTAAATCCACTCCAAAACCATATTTTACAAAGAAAGAGCAAGTAATAGTGTTTCACCCAGTAGATAGTCTAAAACTGCTCGACTATGCTAAAGCTATTGGTGACATAGTAGGCACAAAGAATGTAATTTTTGCCTGTAGAATATCCAACGATAGGGATCTGTATATATATATATATATATATATATTAAACTATATATGATAAATGCTTACTTATTTTTGATTATGAAATTTAAATGTATATGTTTATAATTTAGATTTTTTGTTTAGTTTGGCTAGCTCAGTTAGTTATTATTAATTGTTTGGTAATTTATTTTAATTTGATTGTTCGGGAGCATGAAATCCTTTTTCTCTTTGAGTCCTGGCTTATTGTATTGTTATAATTGTTTAAATAAAAAGAAAACACATTATTTGAAATAGATTTAATTTTCAATGCAATATTTTATATTTGATAAAAATAATATGCGACGCCAATGGTTATATTGTACCTACTTATTTATTTTAATAATTTCATCAATGCGCATGCGTGAAAAACTAGTCATGCGCTTTAACATAAAACGAACAATTCTGATACGTAAGAAGCATCTATTCATATTATACAAAGTTTGATGAAGATGCAAACAAGTGAATGGTTCAAACACATAAAAGAATTTATATATAAATCATAGTTATATATGATACAAATTGCTGTGGAAATAAAATTGTTATATACATAGATAGAAAAATAGAAATTATATACAGATGGAAATAGTTATTACATTATGAAATTTCAATCACCAGATTTATGCAATTACAAAATGGCGTAAGTAAATATTTTAATTTATAGAAAATTCGGCCTTTTATTAAATTTAACGATTTATGCAATGAATTCACTATACAAAGTCTGTTTCTTTCTTTTTCAGATCGATCATATTTGCAAAAGTTTATCAATTTATGAAATTAAGTACTTAATTGGGTATTTTGAGTTTTTACACTGATTATTGGCCAATAAATGATTTAAAAAACACTGACCTGTTGCTCTTGAATTGGGATGAAAGTCTCTGGATCCCAGGAACACTCGACTGAAGCTCCAAAAAAACCAAAATTGATGATAATTTCTTAGATTCTTGTCGAAAAACTTGTTACAATTGACTGTGAGTATTACTAATATTGTATTTAATAGTACTTTAGAAGTTTAAATGTCTTAAACCGGGAATATCTTAAAATTTCAGGAACACTATCACACACACTCCTCGCTTCTTAACACCAGCTTCCCTTCTTTTTCAGCGTCCCCTCGATTCTCTACTTTTTTCAACAAACAGTCTTTTGTTCTTTTTCAAGTCACTATTCCAAAGTTTATTTATTGATTCACAATTTGTTCTGTCATATTTTATAACCAATAAGATATTGTCTTTTGCAATCAGATTAATTGAAACTTCTATCATTTATTAAAAATTTCATACATACACTCTTTTACATTATTAGTTCATTTATAGAGTTCCTATGAGTTTTTTCATCATACAAATAAATTAAAATTGGTTATACATAGATACATTTACATGGTACAACATTCAATATTATTATTGATAATATATCACTGTTACACTCATATTAATTATAAATATAAATTCTCTTATGTTATTTGTCTATAACTCTTTGCATTATATTATTTATAATAAACTTTAACAAATTACTATTTATTAATTCAATGTTTATTTTATTTACCATATATCATTTGTCTATATGTCATTATTTGTTTATCTATGAAATCTATTGAATTATATTCTATTCAATATTTGTATTTGTTCTTATTCTTAAATTAATGATTATAATGAATTAACTATAATAATATTTGTTTTCATTTCAGATGAACAGCTGATTATGATATGGAAATTATTCTTCGTCTTAGGCAACTTTATTTACATCATTACATTGGTTAGGCAATCTCTATATTTTGTGTTAATATTGAGGTAATTCCTTATTTATTATATTGTTATAGGCTATTATTTAATATATCTTTATTTGATATGTTGTTTAAATTAAGAAAAGTGTTTCCTTTTTACTTGTTTTCTTAAATTATATTATTTTCATATATATTTCATACTAGCAACATATTTTTATAATACTAATTGTCTTATTATCTATGATATCTGGTTCAATATATATATATATATATATATATATATATATACATATATATATATATATATATATATATATATAAGATGCACGAATAGTGCGTGACATATGAATAATAAACAACGAATAGATCAGTGGGTATTGCACGCAAATAGAAGAAGGGGCTACTGAAAAGAGTGGTAACCGCAGACATGCATGTTTCTGGCTCATTAGCTGTTATCGGTACGGTACAACCAAGAAAAGATGTGAAACATGGGAGCAAAGGTGTTGAATGAAACATGAGAAAATATAACAGAATTCAGCAGGATAGTCAAACACAACATTTGTGTCAGTAATATTAGAAGATCTCGAATATTCGAGACAACAACCAACATAGACGCGGAGGTGCATATAACACTCCCGTCTGAAACTTCCGACCCAGATTAATAAAATAACAAGATGTACGAATAGTCCGTGACATATGAATAATAAACAACGAATAGATTGCACGCAAATAGAAGAAGGGGCTACTGAAAAGAGTGGTAACCGCAGACATGTTGGTAGTTGTCTCGAATATTCGAGATCTTCTAATATTACTGACACAAATGTTGTGTGTTGACTATCCTGCTGAATTCTGTTATATTTTCTCATGTTTCATTCAACAACTTTGCTCCCATGTTTCACATCTTTTCTTGGTTGTACCGTACCGATGACAGCTAATGAGCCAGAAACATGCATGTCTGCGGTTACCACTCTTTTCAGTAGCCCCTTCTTCTATTTGCGTGCAATACCCACTGATCTATTCGTTGTTTATTATATATATATATAAATATATATATATATATATATATATATATACAGTTCCTCTATTTTAAATGTAAAAGAAACACTGAAATAAGGAAAACTATTTATATTTGTATGCAATACTTTCGATACACACTGTATTATAGGTATAATCAATAATTTTGAAAGATTCGGTATACAAATCAAATGTGACATTTTAATTTTCGGATGACGTTTATGTAGAATATATTTAATGATAGACAGAATTATATTACATTTTGGAGAATATATTTGAAATTTTAAAATACAGATGTCCCTGCTATCAGAATTACAATGATAATAAAAGAATTCAAATCTCTCTTTGTTATAGGGAAACATAAATTAGTATTTTTTTTTAAAAAAAGGAATTTTTCGTAACCAAAGGAGAGGAGATTTATTTATTAGAAGTAAGTTTAGTTAGTTGTGTTTGAAATCCCAAAGAGGCAACATCGTAATTAGAGTTGTCTCAATTTTTGGTAGATAGTAGAAGTTGTATATTTATACAACCAGATTCAAAAGCCATTTTCATTATAAAGCCAGTGCCTGCATAATTCGAATAAGAATTGCATCGTGTGTAGTGAATGTGTTCCAGATTTCTAAATAAAATTTAGAAAGATTCCTGAATTCTAAGATCAATTAGAATTGTACGAGTTGTCCAGTTATTAGTTGGTGAGTCCGATCCAGTTTCTTTACAATAATTTCTCGAGAAATAATAAGGCCTATTTTTAAATTAAATTTGACATAGATGCATCTATTAGATTTTTGATTGCAAACAAAATTAATAAATCATATAAGGAAATTCACATAAGAGAAGAAATGTTTTGAACTAGAAAAATTTGAGTGAAGCTTGTTTGACATTTATCCATATCAAGATTTAGATCGACAATTGGAACTTTTATTAAACGTTTTTCATTAGGTTAATTTATAGCATATAGGTTGTAGTAATTTTAAGTTTCGTAGAAATTACGACTGTTGTTTCGTTTAGCATAAGTTTGGGGAATATTAATTTGTTAATTTGTATTAGAATCTAGTAGTATAATATAGAATTTTGCATTCCTACTCACTATAGTTTTTTTATAACATTATTTTAGAAAATTAAACATTTTTCATTAAATAAAACTGTCGATCAAATCAGTGACAGTTGGTAATTTTCAGTGACAGAAATATTGGAAACGTCATCAGAGATTTAAAGTGCCTTTTATAATATTAAACATACAGTTACTATAGGTTCTGACCAATAGTGAAACAGATAATTGGGAGATACGTAAAAATTTAAACAAATTTTGAATAATTAATTTTTTAACAGTTTGATCCCACCCCGAGAGAAGAGTAATAGGTCGATTACATATATAAATTCATTTTTAGAAATACTAAATTAATGTTTATTAGAGCCGGGCATATTTTTGACAACTACTGTCATAGTAGAAATTTCTTACATAAAGTTTTAAGTTGTATTTACAAGAATTGTCGCTGCGACAATATACATCAACGTGAGGTGAATTGAAATTTTTCTTCACAGGAAGGTTTACATTAAAATTAAATAATTATTCATCATTTAGAGAATTAGATAATATTATAATTTGGCTTCCAACGCGGGGCAACTATAATTAAAAGAAGGTATAATTGAATATATTATAAGTTGTCACCCAAACGTGGGGCAACTATAAAATAACGATATTGATATATAATATATATATATATATATATATATATATATATATATATATATATGTATATATATATATATTTCTATGGTAATTATCGACCGTACTATTAATCTAAGCAAACGGTGATGATTATCAGGTATGCGGTCAGTATAAGAATTAAAACTCTATATTCCCATTCTCAATACTTCGCCATTGTTTAATACCTTCATCAGGAGACACTACAATAATTAAAATAGGAATAAAATAACAATGAAACGAACATAAACACTTACAGATTTTAAGAGTCAATAAAATTTGATATACACCATGTCAAGCTAACAACTAGACTAATTACTAATTTACAAAAACGGTTCTAGTGTGAATAGGTAAAAACAAGATAAACATTTTAACTTAAAAAGGGGAACAATAAAATGAGTAATCTGAACATATAAATATCTGGGGTGACAAAACAATTTTAAAATGAATTTAACAGGCGACAATAAATATCACTGAGTTTATTAGTGTCAGATTTGAGCTTTTGCATGTTGATGTGATACATTTCAAAAAATAAACGATTCTTGTAATGGTCAACTTTCTGCAGAATTTCTGTCTCGTCATAATTGAATGTATGTCCTGTTTTTGTAAAATGATCAACTATTGCACAGTTATTCTTACCTACTCGGCAATCACTTCTGTGTTGGGTAATACGGTTTTTTAACCATTGAGACGTTTGAACAACGTAGCAACCTGAGCACTGCGTGCAATTTATTTTGTAAATAACGTTGGTTTGGTACATTAAAGGTGTTTTATCTTTGACTTTACAAAAGAGGAGATAATTAGTAGTTGAACTGTATTTGGCAACTCTGAAATTGGTGAACTGTTTGAACAGTGGTAAAATCAATTGAGTTAAACCATTAATATACGCAAGTCTTTTAAATTGAATGACCTGTTGATTGCATTTGTCAACCTGACCATCGTAAAAGTCTGTGTTATAGATTAACTTTTCTAAAATGTGCTTGGGGTAACCGTTGTTAACAGGAATATCAAATAACGATCTTAAGTTATTATTAACAAATTTTTCATCACTAACGTGTAGGATTCTATTTTTCATTGTTAGAACCAAATTGTACGTCTGACTCTTAGGATGATCAGAGTAGAAATTCAAAAACCTACCAGATGATGTTGGCCTTTGATACCAATCTAACAAGATAATGTTATTATCGGATCTTATCACTCTGGTGTCCAAAAATGGTAAGCTGGCCCCAATCTCTAGTTCCATAGTTGTAATTTTATTTCTATTTTAATTATTGTAGTGTCTCTTGATGAAGCTATTAAACAATGGCGAAATATTGAGAATGTATATATATATATATATATATATATATATATATATATATACACATATTTGTTCTCTTTTTCATTTCTCTTCGTTTTTGTAATAGTGCTTTTGTTTCCGGAGTTAGTTTTTTGTGTTCACCTCGTTGTTGCAGACCTCCCACTTCTACGGCGCAGTTTCGAATTGTGTCTATCAGTTCAGGGTTGTTATATTCCACTTTTTGTAGTCTTTCTTCTAGTAGTGCTTCATATTGGTGAGAGTTCTCTTTCAGCCTTTCGTTGTTTATGTTTTTCGTTGTGTTGGTTTTGATTAGTCTTGACCTTCCTAGTTTTATATCTAAGACCAGTCAAGCTCTAATTAGTCGATGGTCGCTTCCTGTAGTGAACTTGTTGAGCGTGCTTAGATCTTTTACTGTGTTAATTTAATTGGTGAGGATAAAGTCTATTTCGTTTCTGATAGTTGCACCGGGGCCTTCCCACGTCCATTTCCTGTTAGGGTTCTTCTTGAAGAAGGAGTTTGCCACATACATGTTCTGAAAGTGTGCGAACTGTATTAATCTCTCTCCTCTTTCATTCCTTTCTCCAAATCCATATTTTCCCATTCCTTTTTCTTGGTCTTTCCTGTGTCCTACTTTGGCATTAAAGTCTCCCATTATGTATTTGAAGTGACTATTGTCGTTGCTGAGCGCTTGGGTTATTTCATTATAGAATTCTTCTATTTCGTCGTCACTATGGCAGATCAAACATTCAAAGAATTGAATACACCGAACTGTGCAAGACGATACGAAAGAAAATCGCAGAAGATATCAGAAATTACAACGAGAAACTGGTACAAACAACAATAGAAAACCGTAAAGGCTACAAAAATGCAAAAAGGGCACTAATAATAGGGAAAAGACAGATAGTTGCATTAACTGATGGAAACACAAGAACCACAGACAGGAATGAAATAATAGACCTAGTAGCCAAATTCTATGGAGACCTATACAAGTCCCCTGAAAATTTGGAAGAAATAATAGAACACTCAGAAGATGCCATACCAGAAGTATTGGTGGAGGAAGTAGAAATGGCACTAAAAAGCATGGAAAATGGCAAAGCAGCGGGAAACGACGGCATCACGACCGAAATACTCAAATATGCAGGAGCTAAAACATGGAAGTACCTTGCCAAACTATACACGAACTGTCTGATGTCCAGGAGCATACCTAAAGAGTGGAACAGCGCCCTTATAGTGTTGATCCACAAGAAAGGCAGCAAAGAAGACATTAAGAACTACAGACCAATAAGTCTACTACCAGTGACGTACAAGGTATTCACAAAGAGCATTCACAACAGAATACAAAATACACTAGACTCGGCCCAACCACGAGAACAGGCTGGATTCCGCAAAGGCTTCAGTATAATAGATCACATCCATACCCTCAAAGAGGTTATCAGTCGAACCAAAGAATACGATCAACCACTAGCACTAGCCTTCATCGACTTTGAGAAAGCATTCGACTCTATATATCCCAGAGCAGTAATAAATTCCCTAACAGAACAAGGGGTCGACAAGCCATATATTGAGACCCTAGCAAATATATATAGGGAAGCCAAAGCGAGAGTTAGGATATATGAGGGCACACCAGAATTCCCCACCAGCAGAGGAGTTAGACAAGGAGACGCAATATCACCAAAGTTATTTACAGCAACACTAGAAAGCATCTTCAGAAAACTGGGCTGGAACAACACAGGTCTGAATATAGATGGAGAATACTTGAACCATCTAAGATTCGCTGATGACATCATCCTGATAGCGAGTAACCCTGGCGAAATGCAACAACAAATAACTGAGTTGAATGCAGCAAGCAACGAAGTAGGCCTTAAAATAAATCTGAGTAAGACCAAGATAATGTATAACGAACTGATAAACGCACAAGAAATAACAATTAATGAAACTGCCCTGGAAATAGTAGAGGAATACATATACCTGGGTCAACTAATACACATATCAGGCTCTCTACTTCCAGAAATAAACAGAAGAATCAAATTAGCATGGAGAACATTTGGACAGAACTCTATCATCTTCAAGTCTAGAATGTCACTCCGTTTGAAAAAGAAAGCGTTTGATCAGTGCGTACTACCAGTATTAACATACGGCTGTGAAACCTGGACCCTGAAAACTGATATCATTAGAAAACTCCAGGTAACGCAGAGGTCTATGGAACGATGCATGCTTGGAATAACAAGGAGAGATAGAAAAAGGCTTGATTGGATCAGACAAAAGACCCAAGTGATAGATGTCATAAATAGAATCAGATCCCTAAAGTGGCAATGGGCGGGGCATCTCGCTAGAAGGACAGGCGATAGATGGACCACAAAGATAACGCAATGGTATCCCCGAGGCGTGAAAAGACCAAGAAGACGCCCCAACTTAAGATGGGACTACGACATAAAGAAACTCGCAGGATCAACTTGGGGCCGCATAGCTAGCAATAGACAACAATGCGCCCACATGGAAATAAAATATATAAATATGTAATGGGAGGCTACACCATAACAAAGTGGTTGAATAAGCTGCATATGATGATGATGATGATGATGATGATATATACATATATATATATATATATATATATACATATATATATACATATATATATATATATATATATACATATATATATATATATATATATATATATATATATATATAAATAAAATTGAAACAGTGGTCCAGTTGATTACAAATAACTCTGTTAGTCATATTGGCGAACAGGAATTACTTATAAGACGACTAGTGACACCTGCAAAAAGTGTTTTGATCTCTATTGTGTGCCCTCTCATTTCTCCCGACTTAATTCGATCAGCTCTGAAAGGCTATGGTTTATAATTTACTTCACAAATATGTTTTCTGAAAGCTGCAATCCCAGGAGATGAATACAACCATATTATTTCTTTTAGAAGCCATGTCGATACTGTTCAACCTTCTGACAACTACGAACTACAAACTACATTTGTTATTCCTTTTGACAATAATTCTTCCAGAATATTTTTATCCACTGATAAAATGTAATATTTCATTTGTAAG
Organism: Galeruca laticollis; assembly: GCA_963921935.1. NCBI lineage: Eukaryota > Metazoa > Arthropoda > Insecta > Coleoptera > Chrysomelidae > Galeruca > Galeruca laticollis. The sequence continues at coordinate 127,477,857 of OY998177.1, forward strand.
CAGTCTGGTCACATTGCAAGTGTTTGTTCAAATACCCACTCAATACCTCCTACCGATTCATCAGTTCCTTCCGCCGATATACTTCACCCTTCACCTCCAACTGAACCAGATGCATCAAGAGCTTCCACCCAAATTACATTACACAATGTCTATGTTTCATGAAATAAAAGTAATACTTCGATATGATTTTGTTCTTTTCAGTACTGGATTTATGGTTGGAAAATGGAATAATTTCTCGAAGAATATTGCTCATAACTTGGATTAGATCTTCTTGTTCTGGATTCAAGCCAGAATTGTTCACAAAAAACGTAAAATATTTTATATTTTCATGATAAATTTGAATCTAATAAAGCGACTAATGTGAAACGTCATACAACCAAATCGCTGCAGTCACAGCCAACTTTCCAGATTTTATGTTACCACGTAAAATTGTCAAGGATCATTATTAAAACAAATAAAAAAACTGTACTTTTCTAATGAAATTGACTGTCTCGACCCTTACTTCGTGGAATATGCTCAATTAGTGTTTTTAAATGAAACTCAAGGTCTCTAGTTAATTCCACAATATAATACAAGTTATTGAAAATTCTAAAAAATTGACAATTGTTTCGATAAATCAATATCATCGTCAGAATGACAGAAGTTACATTTCATTTTATGCCTACCTGATGTTTAGTAGTTATATTTGGCTAGACCAAGAAGTAACCTAACTTGTGATTGGCTTAATATATGTTTATAGAAAAAAGAAGAAGATATGATATTACAAATATTGAAGCTTAGATATTATCAGCCCTATGGTGATATCCTGGATATCATTTTTCCAATTAAGATCAGTATAACTGTGCAATGATATAGAAAACCAGGAAAACTATATCTGCTGATCTTTACAATTATCACTTAAGAAGACAGTTTATTAGTGGAGAATTCCCTAGATTTAACTGTTCATTGACAACTTCATATTAAAAAGCGACTAATGTGAAACGTCATACAACCAAATCGCTGCAGTCACAGCCAACTTCCCAGATTTTATGTTACCACGTAAAATTGTCAAGGATCATTATTAAAACAAATAAAAAAACTGTACTTTTCTATTAAAAAATAATATTTGGAAATAAATAATAGAATTTGTACAAATAATAATACTTAATATTACATAAATGCTAAATCTTCATTCATTCCTTAGTGATGAGCAAAATACCAAGACTACAAGAATTTGTTGTGGTTGTTTTATCACTACTATCCCATATCTTGTTTTATGGAAATAATAATTTACGGTAATATGAGGTGGCGTCTTTTGCCATAATATTGTTATTCTCTTCATTTGCGTATATTGAAGAGACAACCCCCAAAAAGATATGTATTCTTTATCAACTTGTATCTCACAAACAAAGATAGAGAAAAATTGCTCTTATTCACAACACATCCTGTATAAATAACCTAAAATCACAAGTTTTAATCTTAGACCCTACAAGCCCCATATAAACCTTCCCAAAATTTCACCCTCCTATCCTCCAAATTACCAGTAACTGTAATTTTTTCATTTATATCAAAAATGTTGTTAATACTGTCATCTAGCACCGGATCCCAAACCGCATTATCCAAAATTTCAACAGGATCTGGTGTAGGGTTGCCACATCTGGCGAAATCAGTCCAAAGCTTAATAAACTTCTGTATATGTCTGTCCTCTTGGCTACCTTTAGCGATGGTGGGAGTAATGTGAGTGCTGAACAGATAAAATAGGTCGTCAGCATGCGACACGCCCTTAATACCTTTTACCGGAAGTTTCTCTCTGATGTGTTGGAAGAATGTCTTTAAACTAGATCCACCAGAAAGTTTGGTGAGTACAGATAACGCCAGCATCGTTTTGAGATACTTTACTTCGCATACTTTTCTGAGGAAGTTTAAGGAGCTCACTAAGCTCATCCTGTATACGTAAACGGGGGCTGCGCCATGTCGTTTCATCAATTTTATGTTTTTTTGAATACCGTAAAGGAACTGTGTATCGCTTATCATCTGAAACAAGAAAATTGTTACTACTTTGAAGGTTAAGATTTATATTTAAAATGTAAAAAATCGAGATTTGCATATTCAGGTTCAACAAGTAATTTTTCATTCTCCCCCCTACGAAAATATATTTTTTTATTTAAATAGGCAAGCGAAAGTAAAACATGCTAGGTTATCGGTAGCTAATTATGAAAAACTTTCGTGCCCTAGACAACGAACAAATAAAATGTCAAATTACTTGTCAAATATTTATTTAGATTGAAAATTAAATGTAAAATCACAATTGTTGTATGTTCCTGAAATATTTAACGGCAAATGTTGATTGAAATCTTGTTTGAAAGCAACGTCACTGGAAATTTTGACTTGCTTGTCGATTTGCGCAACATTATCATTAAATTCTATTTCTGAATTTTGGCTTTCCTGAATAGATATCAATTTTGTGGGCATGATTTATCTTGCCTGTCGATTTGCGCAATATGATCATTAAATTCTTCTGAATGTTTGCTCTCCTGAATAAATATAGATTTTGTGGGCATGCTTTTATTAGCAACTTCTATTTTATGAGTCACCGAATCTGCTATATATCCTTCCGCTACCACTGGTGACCTCCACCCCCCGAGCCTTTTCATATCTAAAATGTCCACACCTGGGGCATTTGCTAGTAATGTAGAGTTCGTTTTTCGAAACGAGTGGTCGGTGTACTGATTTGGGTTTGTAATTATAAGAAATGTAGCTATGTCGTACGGAAATTTTGCTTTCCAACCACCTGATTTACACATCTGCCTCGCTCATAACGATAAAAAAAGCGTTCATATTGCGCCTTTTTTGGTCGGAGTTGCATATAACGATTAACAAATGTCACCGAATCTTCTGTTACTACAAATCTTCTTTGCATATTATTTTTTGTAGTAAGAATCTGCACTAAAATAACACAATTTTTATACGCCACGCCTTCACTTTTAAATTATATAATCACGTCAGTTTGGCATGTCCCAGCTACTCCAAAAATCGCTACCACTTTTTTCCATTGAATATATTTTATCAGGAGCTTCTAACAAAAACTTTGATATAACACCTTTTGTAAATACCTGAGATTTTCGAGGTTGATATCCATCATTTTTTCTTTTCATGAATGCCTTCAATTGACCAAATTTCGAAATATTTAATGAAATAGTCAATTTCAACATTGAGTATTCTGACCATAATGTAGCAGGGGACAATGTCTTTGATTTTTCTAAGAAAAATACCAATAATACATCTTCAGTTATTGTGGACACATCTTTCGTTTTACACCATTTGATCAAATGTTCATAGGCATGATTATAACGATCTTAACATTTTTTCGGTAACAAACTTCTACACGCAATGATTGCTGCTTCTTCAATGTAATTCATTTTTAACTAGATTCTAGCCAAATATTAAACTCAAAAGATGTAGACTTTATGGAAGGATAATTACTTAACAACTGTCAAAATATTAGTTTTTGTTGACACGAATGTTACCAAAGTAACGTTAACCCACGCCTTCTACCCATTTTATTGCAGTCTACAGAGAATTTTTTGCATCTTTAAATTGTGTGTTTTAATAATAAAATCGGGGGGAAAATGAAAAGTTTAATACATTTTTAGGTGCTAGCAGCTTGTAATGTAAATAACTATTAAATATGTTATCATGCGTAAAAGCTGAAAATGTCAGTTTAACTCAAGATGAAATAATTAAAAGAATATGCAAGTTATTGAAAATTATTTATTCCACAATTTATTTAGTAATTAAACGAGACTTTGTGATCGAACACGATAAAAAACGTCAGCGTCGCATATTGATAGATGTTCAACTTACCACATATCTATCGTTGATGTTTTTTTCCGAAAGGTCTCTGTCTTCGTAATAAAATTTCTGCATTTTTTGTGCGATCTCTTTAGCTTTTTCCGATTTTTGTGTAATATTCAGATCGTAGGGTATATCTCTTTCTAAATTTTCCGGAAGATCAGCGTCACTTCTGGTTCTCCTTAACAGCTCGTACAAAAGACCTTCCATTGACGTATATCCTATGATACAAGGAACTTGATGGTATTTACCAGATTTCATTATTTCTTCCGGATTTTCTGATAAGAACGCCCCTTCGTGGGGATATTCCACTACGGGGACGAACGGTCTTTGAAAACTTGCGAAAAATGCCTGAAACCAAACAAAATATATGAGTATAAGTATTTTTTTTTAAGTTTGAATAATATTTACATCTTCTATTTTGCATTGGGCTGTAACTAAACTTTTGGCACTCGCTCTACATAGCTTTTGGAAAAGGGTTTTTTCGTCGACGTCTTTGTACCCCATAGCTTTTGCTATTGCTGTGAAATTCTTTGTACCTTTGGCCCACGGGTTGAATGCACAACCGCTTTGCATAATCGCTTTATGAAATAGTCCTGAAAATAATGGAAACGTATGTTTAGTACAATGAAACGTGATATAATTTATTTCATTCAGTACCTTTTGAAAGTGGAGAGAGTAGAAGATAATGAACTGAAGCGCTACCGGCACTTTCTCCAAATATTGTAACATTGTTCGGATCTCCTCCAAACTTGTCGATGTGCTTCTGTACCCATTTTAGAGCTAAAACTTGATCTTTCAATCCTGCGTTACCTGGTACACCTAAGGAATGATCAGCCATACTAAGGAATCCTGTAACAATAATAAGAAAAATTCAGTACTAATAATTCTTGAAGGTAAACTGTTTTTGCGGAAAAAATATTTAATTGGGCCACACGGTACATAATATACAATATTTTAACAACACTCTTTCAGTTATTTTAATATCAAATTAAATTTGAACTGTGTGAAATCTACGCATATTACTTTAATAATGAAAATGATATAAATAAAAAAAAATGACAATTGTTTCGATATTATTAAATATCATCGTCAGAATGAGAGAAGTTACATTTCATGTGATGCCTACCAGATGTTTTATAATTCATTTTGGCTAGACCAAGAAGTGACCTATCATGTAAGTAGCTTAAGGTTAGATCCCCGTCTAGAGTGGCCGTCTCCCTGAACGACCCTATGACCAATAAACTCAGCCCAAATCGCAGCAGAAAACAGTAAAAATTTGTAAATTTGTAGATAACTAGCCAAAGACGTACTAACATTTTAATCACGAAAACAAATATGATTTATTTCTTACATTTTATATACAGTTTTATTTTTCAGATTTCTTGTAGAAGTGAAATATTTCAACTTACAACTTAAATCGTAGTAAGGTCCAAACGGTGAATATGTTAACAAAATTAACAAAATTCATACATATCTCTTGATCTCAACAAAATTATTACTCAAGGAGACAGTAAAAAGTGGAGAACTCCCTAGATTTATCTGTTCATTGACTTCAATTATTCAAGGAAATCTAGTTATTGTTTCTTATCACAAATCTGTAGTACTTCTAGTTCTTTGTTAGGTGTTTAATGAATGTTTAATGTCAAGTAGATATTTTGCGTAAGGAGATTTCTCTGGTTGTTATAAACTGTATGCTACTCGACCCAAAGAGATAGCATTACACTCTGAATATTTAAGTTTACATAGATATATCAGACTTTTTTAATGGGGATATTTTTCATTGCATTTAACAACTTAGTACTCAAATTACTTTCTGTTTTAAAAGAAATTGTTGTATTTGTTGCTAAATATATTATCTTTGAAATATTATTAGCGTTTTTACCAGTATATATGATGGTTTTGTAATTTTTGATCCCTTAAGTTTGTTTCCCCACCATTTTCCGTCAACGCAATAATCCTGAGAAGATTCTCGTCAAGAAAACCAAACCATTCGTCCTCTAGAAGAGGACAGCGACTTACACAAAAATTTAGACTCTACTTGTGAACGTGTTCATTGGTCGCTGGGATATTTCTTACAAAAACTCTCAATTTTGACAGTAGTACGATGCTAATGTCAAAAATGAACCGATCAATGACACACGAAATATCCATACGATCAATGAACACGTTCATCTTTTCTAAATTAGCAACTGGGTTGAAATTCACAAATAAGTAGAAAAAGTTTGATTGTGATGGTGTCGTTGAACAAGACTTGGAACGAGCATTCAAATGAGGTATTACTTGCTATATGATCCCATTTAAAATTATCTTACAAAATGGCGGCAGTCCGCCATTTTGAATGATGACGTGAGGAAATACCATCAAAATCGTAACATTTGTACCCCATATCTGGCACCCAAACAATTATTGATTGAAGTTCTATAGTTCATGAAATAGATATGGGGGAGGGAGCCTTTAGATGGGCACTATATGTAATGGATAACCATTGGATGTGGCATGTGGTATAATTGTATAAATTAATCTATAAAAATTATATTTGATCATAGGAACTGAATCACGCGATATTTCTACATCTTCTTTGTTAAATAAAAAATCTCAACCAATATCTGTCTGAGCTGTCCAAGCTCTTCTCCTTCTTTGTATCTAGGGCGTACGTTGCAAACTCGCGACTTAAGGGCTACAATCAATTTTCATTTTTTGGGGATGATAGGAGTGGTAATTTATGAACCTGTTGTTACACATTGGTTTTCTGTACCAATCTGTGATTATTGTGTTATCAGAAGTTCCAATGACTTTCATGTCAAGAAAAGGGACCTTGTTATCTATTTCCATTTGTAATGTAAACTGTAGGTTAGGATTATAGTTATTTAACATGTCAAGGATTTATTGGATACCATTTTGAGGAACATAGACTATGATATCATCGACAAATCTGTTTAAGAAGGGTACCTGAAAACTTAACAGTGGTAGAAAATTATCAACCAACTATGTGATGGATGTCATCTTCGGGTTAATATAATAATATAAAGATTATTACATTAGTCGAGGCAATGAAGCACGAAAAAGGCCAAAGATAGGAAATTTTTTAGGATAGGACGGATCGGAATGCGGTTTTTGCATTCGCTTCCAAAAATTATTTATACCTTTCCTACCTACCTCCTACCTATTAGAAAACGGAAGTTGCATTGCTGCAGCAAAAAATGCATTTCTTGAGAGGCTTTTTGGCAAATTTAATAACTTTGTAAATAAGAGTCAAAATTGGCTTAAGTCGGGTACGCAGGGGTTTTTGAGGTCGCTGATCATGATAATGATGTTCAAATTGCCCCGCCGAACACCTGGAGCTCAGGAATGCCGACGAACCTTATCTTCGTGGGACTATCCCGAAATTAATGCAAGGAGAGAAAGTCGGCACCCGGGGTTTTTTTTTGGGTCGCTGAATTCAAATATGGCACCGGCGAATACCCCACGGAGACCTAGTGCGCCCTAACCCGGCCCTGAACGTCATCCCCTGCGAATTTTCTCCTGTATATTTCCCCCCCCCCCATTAACCCCCCTTTTCATGTGTTCTATGTACGTGTCGAGTAATTCTCCTTAAAACGTACTTGGCAGTTTTTCGCAATCGTTTATAGTAAAAAAAGCCCCAAGTCCCAAGTACAAAGTCGGTTCCTGACTACCTCTAGACCCCCAAATGTGATCTCTTACGCTGGGATATTCGTTTCTGGAAATTCGAAAAAAAATATTTTTTTAAATTTTCCCTGTAAATTTCTTAAGATCAAAAAATCGGTTTATTGGCTCTATATACCAGTCGGATTTTCTCTTTCAGATACAATTTTTTATTTTTCGGTTCGTCTTTTTCAATTGTGTCTGGAAAAACCTCGGGGATGACTTCTGGGCCAGGTTAGCGCGTACCGGGTGTTCGGGGGGTCGTTTTCCACATGAAATTCAGATTCAGCGCCCACAAAACGCCTCCATTACGATTTTCGGTTCGTTTTTGTCGATATTTCGAAGAAAATTCTCGAAGATGACATCCGCGTTCAGGTTAGGGCGCACCAGTTGTCCGGGTGGTGTTCGCCGATGGCATATTTGAATTCAGCGACCCAAAAAACTCCCGGACGCCGAGTTTCTCTCCTTCCTCGCATGAATTTCGGGATAGTCCCAGGGAGATGACGTTCGTCGGCGTTCCTGAGGTCCAGGTGTTCGGCGGGGCAATTCCATCCTATCCTAAAAGATTTTCTTACATAATGCTTCATTGCCTTGATTACATGTAGAGTCCAAATGATGATAATATTTATAAGATGAAATTACATAAAACACAATATGAATTATTACCCATTTTCTCATTATTTGACATAACATAAAGGTTTTACAAATTTTTACAAATTTTTACATATTTGCTTGGACACTTAATAAGAATTGGGTTTTCTATAGATTACTTGTTTTTTATCATAATTATAAAAAGGAAGAATATTACTTATGATAAAAAATATGTAATCTATTGATAAACCAATTCTTATTTAGATCACTGTCTAAGCAAAAATGTGATAAATATGTACCTACTCATGAAATTTTGTATAAAACTTTTATGTCATGTCCAAAATAATGAGACGAAAAGTAATCATTTAAATTGTTTTTTATGTAATTTCATGTTGTAGATTTTATCATAATTTTTAGTTATACATGTAACAATTTTGAGATTATCATATTAACCAGAAGATGACTTCATAAGTTGAAACGTACGACGTTGATAAATGTTTTTTTGTATGTATATTTGACCTTTAATCCAAGAAAGTAATTAAATACAAACACAAGGTTGGTTACTTCTTGGTCTAGCCAAAAATAATGATTAAACATCAGGTAGACATCACGTGGAATGTAACTTCTGTCGTTCTGACGATGACATTTAGTAATATCGAAATAATTGTCAACTTTTATAGTTACATTGGGGAATTATTTAGAAGCAGATAGTTTCATTCAAAAAAATAATACGAGTAAGATTCCACTCAGTAAGGGTCACAACAGTAAATTTCAGTAATAAATCTTCGACAGAAGACCTAACCGGACTATACAAGAAGTTACTAGAAAAACGTAGCAAATCATCCCAAAACATCTGGTTTAACCAAGACTGCATTAGAAAAGAAGTAATATCAAATTATGTAAACATAAAATGCCATAATAAAACACCTCAATAACAGAAAATGATAAAATGTGCGCAACAAGTCTGGCTTAAAGAGGAAATTAGAAAATTGTTTATAATAAGAGACCTTAGAAACCCACATAATAGTTGTACATTCTTAACTCATGTTCCAATTACATCCAGAAAACTTTGACTGTTTAGATGACAAAACCACAAAAAGTGTCAGCATAATGAAGCATATACAATTTTAGAAACGAAACGAAAGCTGATAAAAATTAGAATACATACTATAATTCAATACTCTAATCGTCATGAAAGGGAAAGTACTTACATACCAACACACTTTGTACCACGATTTGAAAACCTCATTTTACAAATAGTGAAATAGAATTTTTAAATGAAGACATAAAGTACTGTATACTGCGAACATTAACTAATAATATTAAACAAATATTAGCTACAGAATCAGAAATAGCTTTAAAATCTAATTCAAATAATTTTCTTTAGGAGAAATTATAATTTGCTAATTATACCAGAAATATTAAACCCTCCAATGCTAAACGTCGAACAAAAAATGACATTTTAGCTCATAATTACAAAATCTGACAAAGGTAATGCCACTGTCGTATTTAAAACTGATGATTATAAATCCAAAGTAAAATTTTTATAGAATTCAGTGATTTCCAAATTCTAAGAGAAGGACCAACAAAAAATTCAATTCAAATGATTATGAAAATAAATGCATCATAAATGAGAATCCTTAATCTCCTCAATTATATGGAACCATTAAATTGCATTAAGTGGGTTTTTATGTTAATACTACTAATAATCAATTAGTCTAATGATTATTTGTAAAACAAGTGTCACAATGACTTGTTGTGTAGTACGAGTGAAGTTCACGAGTACTACAAAGAGTCATTGTGATTCAAGTTTTATACAATATTTTTTATAATTCGCATTTATTTAATATTTTAAATAAAATAGAATTACATAATCTCTATTTTTAAACCAGGAGGAGTGGTTTGAATTTAAGTTGGCAATTCTGTAGATTTCTGATAGGTCAGATCACAGATGGTTTTATTCAGCACTTTTGACATATTATTATCGAATAATTGTGTAAATTGTGAACAATCTTTCATTTAAGCAAAAAGATGATTATTTGTTTGAAAAAGATCTTCTTCGTATACGCTTGCGATCTATTTATATTATATCATGAAAGTAATTATTTCTATAATACATCTTCACATGGATATCTGGTAACCAGTTTTTGTCGTCTCTGTGTGTACATTTAATTCTAATCGTTCAATCGTTTTCAATTTATTGTTTTAACAACATATTTTTGAAAATACTCCAAACTAAGTAGCGAAAATAAAAATATAAATTGATACATAATTTACGATGAACCTGATGCCCAAGAATAATGAAAAAAATGTATATACAAGGCTCGTTTTTCGCGTGTGTATGATGTGCTTTTTAATAGTTGTTAATTATGTTTTATATTTATATGTGTGTTTATTATGTATAGTTTACATACGGCAAGTATACCTATATGTCCTTTCTGTATATTATTGAACACATATTTGATATTCTTACTTTATATTATGATAAGGTAGGGCTTAAAAGATCAACGAGAACGTGACAAAATTTAAAGAAAAATAAACTCTCACTCATAGTATATTTATTTAAAATATTTCTGTGGATTGACGTAAATAGGGTTGCCTACCTTCATGCAGAGTTTTACATCCACAGTAAAATCATACATCTGTTTTCTTTCTAACACCTGAAAATTGGGGAGCTAATCGACACACTAGTAGTAAGTTTATAGAAATAAATATATTTCATTTATTGAACATTCAAAACGTTAAAATCCGTTATTAAATTCAGACCAGCGTGCAATATCTAGTGGATATATAGCTTTTATATATATATATAATCTGAATTTTGTTCTTCGACATAAAATTATTGAGTGAGGTTATTCTTATGCAAAATTTAAAAAGAAACGAATATGGTTTGTTAAATGATTGAAATTACTATGGAAAGATTGAGTTACCTTCAGATTATAAAGAGAATTATTCTATATGAGCTCATATTGTTAATAGGTAAGTTACTTAGATTATTTCTTATTATCTACAATTTACTATTACACAATTCTTCAAAAAAACTTTTCTTATCACCAATAACGTAATTTCTGTCTCTTTATAGTTATATGCGTTCGATAATTCATTGAATTGAATGTTTGTAAGTACGGAAAATGTTCTAAGGATATGCACTTTCAAGATATGATGTTTAATATGTAAATAAATGCCTCACAGTTTAGTCCTGGTTTAATTGAGGTAAGTTCTGCATCTCTTATATCTTTTTTTATCTGTTATTTTATTAATTTATCATGTTTTATTGCTCGTACTCCAATTTTTCAGCTACTCTCCCCGTAATTTGAATATGGTTTTCTTTATTTCAGTTCCTTTGTTCATTATTTTCCACAGCCTTCTTTTTACAAAATAATTATGACATCTCCCTTTGACGATTCGAAATATAATAAGCCATCTGTCAAATTCGACACATGTTTATATAGATCTTTCAAAAAAGCTCACTTGATCTTATGAAGTAATTTGAATTTCCTGTCAATCCTTATGTACCAGGATGATTAAAAAGTTACATATGAAACGATTGAATTAAATAAAAATATGTCAATCATGAGTAAATTCACTGTAGAGTTCATCATCAATATAAATTATCAACATGTTCAAAATATCTCTAACACTATTATACAATAACTCTTCTAGAATTTATTTTGAAAGTCTACTGTTTGTTCATTAGCTGTTCGGTTCAATTTAAACAATCACACTCTTATAATTGAATATAAACACTTACAATTAAAGTTTGATGATTGTTATTGAGTCTCTGAATGTTTGGAATATTTAATGACTTATATTTATTAGTGAATTCAAATCCATTCTGTGCCACTGTGTCCTGACCATATCCTGTCAAATCCCATCAATTTTCTTGGCGCTTGTTATAATGAAAGTATAATTTCTACCATATTGATCAAGTATTTATTTTGTTTCTTATTTATACTTATCTAGTTCTACTTATTTTTGTACTATTACATGGCTACAATCTATTTCTAATTTCCTATCTTATCTCTGTAATGTTTTATATTATTATTTACTACTTATTGTTTTAAATACCATGATTTTTTTATTAATGAAAGCAAGTGATATATTAGTATTTCTTAGTTATCTCTCTATTTAATCCTAGCAACGTGTGATTAATATAACCTCACTTGCATTACACCTCAATTTGTTATTGTAATGTTTTTGTTATTTATTTATTTAAAACGTAAACGGGTGAGATAAATTTTAAACACTTACTGGCTACTTACTAATTTATTTAAACACTAACTCACTAACACTTAGTTTATATGTACTTAACTAATCACTTAAATTTAATTTATATGCACACAAACTTAATTATTGATTTATATCTACACTTTTATATTCACTTATTTACTGTTTATTTGTCAAGATCACTTTATCAACTGCCCTGGTCCGCTGATCGGTCCTTTTTATATACTACTTCCTTTTTTTACTAGAGAATTCTGGACTGCGGCTTACACAAAACAAATGCCTTTCGCGATATTTCTCGATTGCCGGCTCAATCCTTAAAAGACCTTCCGAGAACATGTCTATAAAAACTGTCACAATAAATCCCAATAGACCTTCTCAGAATTCGGCGCGCTCGCCATTTTTTTTAACTCCGTTAACATAAGGTTACAGGACCGTACTTAGTATCTGCTTCGGTGTGCGAGTTCGTAAAATTATGTTTACTATTCCGTTTGAGTTTATTTTTCTTTTCTTCCCATTAATTATGTTCTTCTTTGGCTTCATAATATTTCTGCACTGTTTGATAGATAAGCATACATAAACAGTTGTTGCATTATTTGTGGGCCTTGAATTACCCATTTTCCAAAAATGGAATAATTCAGAGGACACCAATACACAGGCCAGATGATCCAATAGTTGTTGTCCAATGGCCCCAAGTGTATCGTTAATTCAAAAATACGGTGCCCAGTTTAAATGTCTCCACAGCTCGATATTATGCACACGACCCCACAGCTATGGTAAAACGTATATATGTGTGTGTTGCTTGATGTTCTACGGATGCCACTGCGTAAATAATAATGATTTGAAAATGTTTTTGTGAAAAAAATAGGAAAACAATGTAATGCAAGTGTGTTAAATCTAATTGGATTCAATAATTATAAGTAGATACATTTTCAAAACGTATATTAATTTATAGACTGACGTGCATACTGACATATCTAAAACTACAACAACTAAACTCGTAACTATTAACTACGATCTTCATATGTTTAACATACAGCAACTCAGATCGTTATATATAAAATATTCTATTGTCAATAATTTCAATAAAATGGCCAACAAGTTCAAGTGGTTTACAGTTGTATTCAAATTCTAGAAGAATAATTTAATACAGCGAACAATTTATAAATACATGTATTGTGATATTAAACAGGATGTTTGTTGATTTAGCAATTTGATTTACGTGAAGAAGGTCAAAAATTTTCTTTTTAGGTCTAGTAATTGTAGTGTCGCCTGTGAACACAGCCTTAAGCTCTATATATCTATGTCAAAACTGTCAGCAGTCAGTTCTTGTTCTGTACTCGTGAGATGTTGTTTTATTATTTAGCGGGTTTATTTCCATAATTATAGAAAGTATAAGTAATCATCGGAGTTTTATTTGCCGACCTTATAATTATTTGGCGACGAGTAAACTGTGAACGTTGTTTTTAAAACACAGCATCTTGTATTTTTACGGAAAACCGAGCTCACAATTTTGGAAGCATGTCAATTATTTGGCGACGAGTAAACTGTGAACGTTGTTTTTAAAACACAGCATCTTGTATTTTTACGGAAAACCGAGCTCACAATTTTTAAACATGTCAAATGATGAAAACTATGTTGCACCGGCCCAGCCGACCATTACAGTTGTAAATAGTGGGAGCATTTCGGCGTTAGCAGTGTTTAAGCAGGGCGACGATTTCGAAGTTTTTGAAGAACGCCTAGAGCAGTTTTTTACCGCAAATATCGTAGAAGCCACAAGGAAAGTTGCTGTTTTATTTATCTTATTAAGTGAGGAGGTCTACAAGATATTAAGAGATTTGTGTTGCCCAGAGAAGCCTAACAGAAAAGAATTCAATGTTTTAATGCAATTATTAGGTACACATTTTAAACCAAGGTTATCAGTCTACTGCAGGAGAATTGTTTTCGATTCCTTAAGACAGGGACAAAAGTCAGTTAACGACTGGTATTATTTAAAGGTTAAAAATGCAGCATTACAATGTGATTTTGCAAATTGATGTACAGAGTGCAGGATAAGTTTGTAACAGGAATGAGGCCAGGTCCAATACTTGATCGCTGATGTGAGGAAACCCCAGCCAGGAAGTTGGAGGACGTGTTGGAGGTAGCTTTGAACAAGGAAGCAGCTTTAAGAGAGCAGTGCAGGTGCAGTGTGGAAGTGAATAAAGTGCAAAAAATAGTGAAAAGACAAGTGGTTTCTCAAAAAATAGTGCGATTCATTCTGAAAAGTTAGAAGAGGATGAGAAGCAGGAACAATTAACTTGTAATTATTGTAATAAGAGTAAGCATAATTTTAGCAAATATTAATATAGAAAATTTATTTGTGAAAACTGTGGCAAAAAGGTCATATAATGGCAGCTTGCAAAATAGAGAGAAATAATTTAGTATACGAAGACAATGATGAAATTTTTCCACTGTCCAATTTGACAGATGCTCAGAATATTGATTTTATAAAGCCATTATGTATTCCTGTTTTGTTTGACAAAAAGATATCAGCACAGATGGAACTCGACACTGGAGCTGGTATTTCTTGCTTACCCTATACGTTTTATTTCGAAAGTTTAAGCCATATTCCACTAGACAAAACGAGTACTAAATTAAAAAATATTCAGGGGAAATAATAATCCCAGAGGGAAAAATTTCAGCTGAAATTTCTATTCAAAACGTAATTTTACTGTGGTTAAGAAAGCTACTAAAAGTTTGTTAGGTCGTGATATTATTAATGAATTTAATTTATCATTAAGAAATTCAGAGGTTATAATTAATGATATAGCAGTCCAGAGTCAATCTGAAGAACTTGACAAATTATTGTTAAAATTTTCAAATCTTTTTAAAAGAGAGTTAGGAACCTATAATGGTGAAAAGATTAGTTTAGAAACAGAAGAAAATGTAAAACCAGTTTTCCATAAACATCACCCAATCCCATTTGCTTTCCGTGAAAAAGTGGGGATGGAACTGAAAAGACTAGACTCAGAGGGTGCCATTGACAAGTTGTAACAAGCCGATCGCCTGTTACGATTTCTATCGGACTATGGTATTTTAATGTCGTCGTACTAATGTTTCGAAATTAAAAAACTTGTTTCTCTTTCAAATTTCGATATCGTACATTGGAAAAGTCTCTTCCTGTCAGTAAAATTCATGAGTTAGTACCTACATCGTTGGGGTTTCACATATTTGCTGCTCTGCAGCCCCTGGGTAGGCCCTATGAAAATACCACACAAAGAACAACACAAAACCGGCCGGGATGGATTCAGGATCGCATCTCCATCGACTAGGACCTAGCTGAGAGCTGAATAATTTCAAAACCTCACCAAGATAAGTCTTATACTCAATTCATGGAAATCTAGAATTGGAGATTTTTATTGTATAACGACGTTCGTATTCGTCTTGTATTTTGAATATGCAGTTAATGTGAATTTATCTATTGAGTTATAAATAAATATAATTTGCTGAACAATTTATATTTGATTTTCAGCAATTTATATTAACTTGGACCATCACGTTAAAATATTTTTAGTATTTCGGTTTGTTAAGTTAAAGTAAATATAAGGTTTTCCAGCTTTTAACCTTTTTAGTTATTTTGTTTAATTTAAGTATCGCTTAAAAAGCTGGTGGCGTCCAATTTAATATTGATTGTTCACCCCATCCCAGTGATTGCTATAAAGATACATTAACTGGAGTCGAATACCACAACCTTAATTTACAGTTATTACTTTAATTACTTTGCAGTGACCTTTAAATTTGTTTACGTAAATCTTCCTGATGATGTTTTCTGATCAACATCCTGTTGATCCAAATTTACCTGGCCATTATTACGATTTGCGAATCAGATCTACTTGTGTTTCTGATTAGTTTGGTTGTTCTGTATTAATATTTCTTGACGTGACTATTTTTTATCTTAATTTTGATTTAATATCAAAATATATCTTGAGTGTTTTTTATTTTTTGTTGTCAACAATTGTGTTAGGTCACAAATACATTTTGTGTCTATTTATAGTAAAATTTACTTTTCTACATCCGTATATGTCATGGTACCTCTATACATTATCTTTTGCTACAGTTACCGATGTGCAAAAGCACATATATTTTTCTCTTACGCCTTTGCTTTATTTCTTGATGTATCTTGAGTACATTATTTTGTATCTTTCTCTTATGTTTTGCATAATACAATTGTGTATTATATTTGTGTCTATCGTATCGCTTTTGTTTTTGGGTTTTTGAAACACCAAAATTTCTGTTCTGTAGAGAACAAACTTCCGTGAATGTTTCAAATTTTCTGAGATTTTCTTGCTTTATGCACCTTTAGAAATCAGTTTAGTTTGGAACGACCTTTATACTCAAATATTTTCTGAAATTTCTTACTTTAGGCACATTTTGAATTCAGTTAATTTTGTAGTAGTCCTTTATCTTTTTTGTTGTGTGTGTACTGAGAAATTCTGTTTTGCTTGGTAGCGTTTTTGTTCTCAGTATACGCTTTATTTTTATTGTCCCTCTATTGCTCAAATATTTTCTGGACTTCCTTGCTTCAGGCAAATTTTGGATTTAGATTATTTTGCAGAAGTGCCTTTATTTGTTGTGTGTGTACTGAGAAATTATCTTTTTGCTTGGTAGCGTTTTGGTTCTCAGTATACGCTTTAGTTATTTTTATCGTCCCTGTATGTTGATACGAGAATAACACGTTCTTTTTGTTGCACGACAATTTATAGATTATTTTGGTGTACTGATACAAACTGATAGTATTTTATTAAGGCATATATTAGTTTTCTTTTCGACTTGTTGACAAAACTATGTTTTTTTGGATATCCTTATATGTGGTTTGGAATACAATTTATAATTTCGTTACTTTCATAGCGAAAGTGTTTCCGATTTATAATGTTTTCTTCCATATATCTTCCAATTTCGGTTTTGAGTATTCTGTGTGTGTTATCGCTAAATTCTTAGCACTTGGTGAGTTTCTTCTCTACAAACTTTCCGATTGTAGGAAAGGAGGGAAATGCCAAGGCTTGTTATTTTTTTCTCTTTTTATTTTTCCTTTATAATTACGTAATGTATTTTAAAAACACACACATTTTTAGTCACGTTAGAAAATTTTCTGATAATTCTAGTTGGGGAACGCCATTAGTACCTGTATTAAAAGCGAATGGTAAAAATGTGCAAATTATAAAATTACAGTAAATAAATTTTTAAAAGATTTCAACCATCCATTGCCCCGTATTGAAGACAATTTTGTTGCATTACAAGGGGGACAAAAATTTACGAAGCTTGATTTTCTCAATGCTTATAATCAGTTAGTTTTAGACGATAAAACCAGTAAGTTGTTATTATGTAGCACACCGCTAGGTAAATATAAGATAAAAAGGTTACCTTATGGAACTAAGGTGATATTTTTGCGATATAGCGTCTTTAAGCGGATTAAAGCGATTCATTTTCGCGAATAAGTAATGACGTCACGCTTAAAAACGCTTGAAGCGGAAACTGGCGTGGTCGAGAGTGCGCCAGAAAACTTTGAAGCGGTTCAGCTGTTGTTGATATCATTGACAGAATAAATTGGTAGAGAGTGGACCGATGGTGTGGCTGTTTTTTCTTTGTTATTAGTAGGCAACAATTTGAATTTATCAACAAAATCATAGATAACAAAAATTTTTATTTGAACATTATTTTTCCCAAACAACATTTATATCTCTCCGGGGTTGTTGAGAGGTACCGTGTCTTATGAACACCTTCTATAATAAAAAATCTCAAAAGAAATGGACATGGATAAGTCCCGATGGACACACAAAAAACGAAATAGATTTTATAATAACAACAAAGAAAGAAATTATATAAGACGTCACAGTGTTAAATAGGTTCTCCATCGGTAGTGACTATCGAATGGTACGAGCGAAAGTCTGTATTAATACCAAAAATGAAAGGAAGAAGCTTCAAAATGATTCCAAAAATAATAATTGGATACCTCCTCAAGACACACCAGCGTTTAAAGATGATATTGAAGATGGTCTCGATAGAAGCGAATACACTGAAGGTGAAACCGTAGATATAGAAAAATTAAATACGGCGATAATAAACACAATTAAAAAAGCACGCAAAAAACATTGTAAAGTGAATAAAAAAGAACAGAAGTTAAGTACACACACGCTAGACCTCATGAAGAAAAGAGCAGATCTAAGAGATAAATACGGAAGAAACAAAGAAAAGTGGAAGGGGCTAAATAAAGAGATCAATAATTTCAGACATACGAAAATATAACACGGAAAATATAAAGATGGTCATTGAAAACAATAAAAGTCTAAAAGTACTGAGGAAGAAATTCTCTGAGGGAAAGAAGAATATATGCAAACTAACAAATAGGCATGGAGAAATTTTCACAAATAGAGAAGAAATCTTAAAGATAACAGAAGAGTTTTACTCAGAAATCTATAAGGGAAATGGAGAGACGAAAAATAAAAAACGCCCAAAAGTCCAAAATCAAGGATCGGAACTTATGCCTGAAATTATCATAAACGAAATAAGAAAAGCTTTAAGTGAGAATAAAAATGTAAAGTCCCCGGGAGAAGATGGAATAGTCGTAGGTGCAATTAAACTAGGAGGAATAAAGTTATTAACAACATTGAAGTCGCTCTACAACGAGTGTCTTAAGAAGAAATCTACTCCAACACAATGGAATAATGCAATTATCACTCTTCTTCACAAAAAAGGAAACACTACCGACCTTGGAAATTATAGACCTATTAGTCTGTTATCACACATTTACAAATTGTTTACAAAAATAATTACGAACAGATTAAAAAATAAATTGGACTTATACCAACCACGGGAGCAAGCTGGATTTCGGTCAGGGTTCGGAACCAACGACCATTTTCAAGTTCTGAAAGTCCTAATAGGAAAATCAATAGAATACAATAAGCCACTGGTTCTAATATTTGATGATTACGAAAAGGCGTTTGATACCATAAATCAAAAAGAAATGCTTCGAGAATTAGCTGATTGTCGAATAGATCACCGATACACAGACATGATAGAACACATATATGAAAAAGCTACTGCCTGCGTAAGTCTTCATGAACATACCAAAAAGTTTAAAATAAAGAGAGGTGTTCGACAAGGCGACACAATCTCGCCAAAATTATTCACCACACTACTGCAATACATGTGTAAACAAATAGATTGGGATGGGTTAGGAATAAACATAGACGGCGAAAACCTATGTCACTTAAGATTCGCAGATGATATAGTCTTGATAGCGGATGATATTCACAAGGCGGAAACCATGTTGAGACTGTTACACAATATTTCAAAGAAAATGGGTCTCAAAATAAACATCTCAAAAACGCAAGTGATGACAAATCTCGTATTGGCAGGAGGCATATATTTGGAAGGAAATCAAGTCCAAGAAACAACGTCCTATAAGTACTTAGGTCACGAGGTAAGCATAACCAGAGATAATCAGGTAAGAGAACTGGGAAGAAGAATAGGATTAGCATGGTCTGCTTTCGGAAAGTTAAGACATATCCTAAAATCCTCACTGCCCATATGTCTAAAGAGAAAAGTTTTCGACCAGTGTGTTTTACCTGTGTTAACATAAGGTGCAGAGACCCTAACTCTAACTAAAAAACAAGCAACTAAAATAAGAGTAGCTCGACGTGCCATGGAAAGACAAATGCTGGGTTTATCCCTAAGAAATAGAATACCGAACGCAGAAATTCGAAGAAGAACGAGACTAGTTGATGCCATAGAGAGAATCGCATTCATAAAATTAAACTGGGCAAGTCATATATCTAGATTAACAGACAATAGATGGACTTAAAAGATTATGGAGTGGAGACCGAGACATGAAGCATTTCGAAATAGGGGAAGACCGCTAACACGTTGGCATGACGACTTGAGACATATCCATAAAAACTGGATGCAAGCAGCACAGGATAGGAAGATATGGAAGCAATCAAGGGAGGCCTATGTCCAGCAGTGGACTGAAGGGGCTGGGTGATGACGATGATGATGACCGTGTCTTTAGATATTCGAAATATAAATATCATAATTTAGATAACGGCTTATCCATTCTTCCTCATAAATCGACCTAGTGTGATGGTCTTTTAGAATTGAAAACATTATTTGCAAACTTTTTATTCTATTCGAGAGCTGATTTCTTATTAAAAGGACCACCGAAAAAGCTGTATCCTCACTGAGGGGCACCATTAAGTATCTCCTCCTTTTCATTCTAAGATCACGCATTTTAACAAAAACAATATTATTTTATTTAGGTATATTAATATTGTTTTGCTTACTAAAGATTCACAATTTTAGAAACAAAAATAAGTTTTGCTTACTACAGATTCACAATTTTAGAAACAAAAATAAACGTTAAGTATGTATGTGTGATTAGAGAAATGTCATTGTCATATGCCAAAAAATATCGCTAGATATTTCCATTTTTGCGAGGTTAAGCGTGAAGTCACCGTTATGACGTAACGCTTAAGCGACACTGTTAATCCGCTTAAAGACGCTAGATCGACAAGATATCACTTAAATCAGCATGCTCGATTTTTCAAAATGTTGTTGAGAAAGTATTACAGGGGTGTCAGGGAACGTTAAACTTTTTAGATGATGTGGTGGTAACAGGACGAGATGAAAACGAACATTTTAAAAATTTAGAAGAAGTTTTAAAAAGATTAGACAGAGCAGGGTTTAGGTTGAATTCAAAAAAATGTGAATTTTTCAGAGAAAATATTTTTTATTTGGGGCACAAAATTTCAGCAAACGGTTTAGGGAAAGATAAGGAGAAAGTAAGGGCAATTGTAGATTCACCCGTCCTAAAAATATCACTGAGATTAGAGCATTTGCTGGAATGGTAAATTATTATTCTCGTTTTTGTAAAGATCTACAAGGTAAGTTAAAACCACTGTATGATTTGATAGGAAAAAGCAAGGACTTTAAGTGAACCAAAGGATGTGAAAATGCTTTTCAGTATGCAAAGAATGAATTATCTTCAGACAACATTTTAATCCATTATAATCCTTATAAATCTACTCGTTTAGCTTGTGATGCTAGTAATTATGGCATTGGGGGTGTTCTTTGTCATGTTTTACCAGATGGGTATGAGATACCAATATGCTATATCTCTCGGGTACTAAACAAGGCTGAACAAGGTTATTCCCAGATCATGAAGGAAGCTCTGGTTGTTTACTGGTCAGTCTCTAAATTGTACCAATATCTAGCAGGGAGGAGGTTTGAAATTCTCAGTGATCATAAACCATTAAAATCGATTTTTGGTGAATATAAGAGTTTACCTAAAATGGCTGCTGGTTGAATTCAAAGGTGGTCTTTATTTATAGCTAATTTTGATTACATTTTTAAATTTGTTCGAGGAACTTATAACTCAAAAGCAGACGCTTTGTCACGCTTACCCTTACCTGAATGTGAAATAAATGATTTGAAAGAGCCAGATTACGATTATTTAAATATGTTTGAAGGTCTAATACCAATAGATTCAATTAAATTACGATCAGAAACCAGAAAAGATCCTATTTTAGGTATAGTGTTTAATTTTATTAGATATGGATTTCCTAAAAGCACAGAAAATGAACTTTTAAAACCATTTTTAATAAGGAAAAATGAACTTTCCATTGAACAGGGTATTATCATGTGGGGTTATCGAGCTGTGGTTCCAACTAGCCTGAGAAATCAATTACTGGAGGAATTACACAGTAATCACGAAGGTATGGCTAAGATGAAATCAAACGCACGTTCTTATTTTTGGTGGCCCTCACTTGATAACAATATTGAGCTACAAGTAAATAACTGTAAAATTTGTTGTCAAATGCGTCCAAACCCACCCAAAGCAAAACTCATTAAGTCACAGAATTGTAACTATATTAATGAGAAAATTCATGCGGATTTTCTAGGTCCAATCAGAGGCAAAACGATACTTATCATAGTAGACACATATACAAAATGGCCTGAAGTTTTTATAATGAGTAATACTGATTCAGATAACACTATTAACAGATTTAGAGAATGTTTTTCGAGATTTGGATTACCACGTATAGTTGAAACTGATAATGGAGGTCAATATACATCTGAAAATTTTATAAATTTCTTGAGTCACACACATCTCCACCAGTTCATCCCTCAACAAACGGGTTTGCGGAAAATTGTGTTAAATCCGTAAAGTTGGGGCTAAAAAAGGCTTTGTTAGATGAAAAAAATAGGAATGTATTAATAGAAACTTTAGTTTACAGGTACCTATTTTCCTACCGAAACTCTATACATGCTACAACTGGTACAACACCTAGTAGTTTAATGTCCAAAACAAAAATACGGACACGTTTAGATTTATTGTCCGTAAAAGGCAATCAGTCAGTTGAATGACAAATTTTAAATTATAAAGGGAAACGAGAGGAAACCTTTGTAGAGGGGGATAGAGTTTGGGTTAGGGATTATAGAAATCCTAATAGGAAGACTTGGGTTGAAAGTGTAATAGATGAGGTTTTGAATGACAGAATTTATTTTCGTAAGCTTGTTAATGAAAATCTAATATGGAAAAGACATTTAGATCAAATTAGACGTAATAGGTCAGAAACAGTAGAGGAAGGAGTTCAGAAAAACCTTATTGACAAATCTAGTAGTGAATTTTTGAATGTAAAACCAACGGTTGACTCATTACCTGATTCAACAGTAATCTCGAGTGTTGCTGTATCAAATGTGACATTCAAAGAACCGGTTGGTGAGTCAATTGTTAAGCTAAATGATAATATGGTTCAGAAAGATGCTGAAAAAAATGAAAACTTTGATTGTAAACCTAGTCCTATCAATGTTTCTGCAGGTACACCTAATTCTAAGAATGATTCAAATAAATTAAATATAACTGAAATACTTAGGCGTATTGTCAAACCACCCCAACGTTTAAATTTATGAGGGGAGGTATTGTAGTGTCGCCTGTGAACACAGCTTTAAGCTCTATATACGTATCTATGTCAAAACTGTCAGCAGTCAGTTCTTGTTCTGTACTCGTGAGATGTTGTTGTTTTATCATTTAGCGGGTTTATTTCCATAATATAGAAAGTATAAGTAATCATCGGAGTTTTATTTGCCGACCTTACAGTAACAATGAGCACATTTGCCATTTTTGCCTCAACAATTTCGCTGTTTTGCTGCCCTCGGTTGCGTGTACTCCATTTGATTGTCATTTGCTGTCTAAAGGACGATATTTTGGTCATTTTTTTGTAAAATTTCTCGAAGAATCCTCTTTTAAGAAGGATCTTTCAGTGGATTTCAAACTCGAAATAGACAACGCAACTTACTTAAAATTTGACAAATATCTATTAATATATGATAATACATCAAACTCCTTTATTTACGAGTGTAAATGGCTTGAACAAAATCCAGAGAAGCATGGAAATGATGCAACTGTAAAGATAGAAAGCGAAAAGCATGGATGAGAGATGAAACTAAAGGTACCGATATAAAATTAAACTATCTCGACCCTTACTTCGTGGAATCTACTCATATTACTGTTTTAAATTAAACTAACTGTTTCTACATAATTCCACAATTATCATTGTGGAATTATCTAGAAACAGTAAGTTTCATTTAAAACAGTAATGTGGTACTGCTCTAATTTTTAGAATAAAGAAGTTGAAGTGGAACTGGGCTATGCACTGTTAAATTAAGTTCACCTAGGGTAGGTTGAATAGCCACGACCAGGAGACGACTGTCAAATACTTGTCAGTAGGATTGAAATGATGAGTTTTGCGGGACTGTACTTTCATAAAGTTAAATAAAATATAGTCTAATATTCTGGTGTCTCTAACACAACAGGCACCTTACCAGAAGAAGCGATTACCAAAAGGCAAGGCAAGTGCATCTAGAAAGGCTGATGATGATGAATTATATCTAATATCTTCACCCCATCTTTTTCTCAAACCATAATTAAAGTACTGATAAATTCTACTTACCAAATACCCCAAGGCGATAATTGACTGTAACGAATACAATATCCTCAGTCATTAGGTAGTGGGGGCCGATGAGTTGGGATTTATTTGATCCGTACATGAAGCCTCCACCGTGAATAAACACCATGACTGGCTTCTTTGCAACAGGTTGCATATTTCTTCTCTGAAACTAAAATTGAATGAATTAATTTTCTCAATAGTTAAAACAGCTTATCGCTTAACAGTAATAATCTTCAACATTTGTTTTTTCTCCTTTCTCTTATTTTCTTCTTCTCCGTTTATATCATTTGTTTTCTACATTACTGTTTATTTACTGTTGAATATCTTCTTGTTAATTTTCCTTTTAGTAGCAATTTCCAATATATAGGAAGAAATATTAGGATTATTGTAAAGAGAAGTTGTAAGTAACAAAAAAATAAAAGGTAAATTTTTAGAGTACGATTTTATAGGCAGTGTTATAACAATAATAACAAACATGAAATACAGAAGAATTCATTGGTGGACGGAAACATATAAAAATGTAGTGGCTGATCAAAACAAAAAATGGAAACATACTGTTACGAAACAACACACTGGTATAGACCCTAAATCTGACTCTGTCTAAGCCAGGTATGAAAGTTAAAATTATGGCGGATACGCAGGTTTTTTTTCTATAACTGTTTACGACTATCTTATCTAAACATTGTTTTTGTGACCAGCCTTATCTAGAAAATGCCAGAAAACCAATTGTTTTTGAGTAACCCGCAGTCCGGAATTTTCTAGTAAAAAAGGCATTAATACATATAATGGACCGATCAGCGGATAAGTTAGTGGATGAAGTGATCTCGAGAAAAACAAAAATACACCGAACAGTAAAGTGCTAATATAAATTATTAATCAAGTTTGTGTGCATATAAATTAAATTTAAGTGATTAGTTGAGTATATATAAATTAAGTGTTAGTGATTAGTTTAGTGTTTAAATAAATTAGTAAGCAGCCTTACCGAGTGTTTAAAATTTATCCCACCCGTAATAAAAACTTTTAATAAATAAGAAAAACATTACATTGGTGTCAGAAGTGGGATAATATAGATAAATTGCTACGTAAAAATGGCCAAGAGACTATGTGACCACAAAGTGGCGGAACTAAGAGCAGAATTGGAAGATTACGAGCTGGAAACGTCCGGTAAGAAAAGTGAATTAGTAGAACGACTTAAAAGTGGCACTGGAAAATGATGGCTTTGATCCAGAAACAGTTTTATTTAATGACGAGGCTTCCACCTTAATCTCGTCAATTTCTGCAATGGAAGAGAAGATTTCAACGAATGTAAAAAACGATATTTCTGCCATGGAAGAGAAGATCTCAACTAATGTGAAAAACGATATTTCTGCAATAAAGAACGATTTTTCTGATATGAAGAACGATATTTCTGTTAACATGGACAAACTTTCTGCCGATATCTTATTAATGAAAAATGACATTGCCGTTGACGTGGAAAATGAAATTTTGTCTCTTAAATCCGATATGGAGAATGAAATGACAACGATGGACGAAAAAATCAAGGAGTTAGAGAGTAAGATAACAGATTTAAGAACACAAGACACGCCAGCAGAACAAAAGAAGATCGAGATAAGCAAGCCAGCAACACAACCCAAGACAGAAGATATTAGCAATTTTGCCCGAGTCAAGGCTCCAACGTTCGACGGAAAGACATCGTTGACCAATTATGTGAAACAATTTGGAGCAGCCGCTAGAGTGCATAATGGGTCCGATAGGGAGATGGCAGTAAACTTAACCATCGCGCTTCGGGGAGATGCCTTAGATGTACTTCAGACGATACCAGTTGAAGAAACGGATGACTTCATGCAGCTGAAAAAGAGGTTGGACATGCGATAAGGTCATGAACATCTAGAACATTTGTACCAATCCCAGCTGAAGAATCGAAGGCAGAAACGTGACAAAGCACTTCAAGGATATGAAGTGGATATTGCCCGACTCGTTCAATTTGCTTATCCGTCAGCACCAGAGAACATGATATAATGTCTGGGCATCCAGGCCTTTATTGATGGCTAACGTGACCCCGATATGCAGAGGACGCTTCGTTTAGCCCATCCGTAAAAACATTAGTCGACGCATTGACAGCTGCTCTAGAATATGAAGCAGCCACGATAGCTTCGGGATACAACAAAGGTAGGACCATACAGGAAGAAGGTGACGATGACAGACTTGACCAGATCATCTACTTGTTGAAAGGTATGGTAGACAAGAAGCCGAAGAAGGTCAAATGCAGGAAGTGTGGCCAGCTAGAGCACGTACGCAGTCCGTCTAAGCGCCCCAAGACTCGTGAAACCCAAGAACTCCAGTCACAGGGGAAATCAGACAGGGGCGAACATCCAGCTGATGTGAATCACCGAAAAGCCAACTATTTGCCTAGACGGTCATGCCCTGTAGACTATTCACAATGCGACAAGTCGAAATCTAAGGAAGTTGCAGTTTCAAGAATTACAGTAGACAATGAAGAATGGTCACCCACCAGGATCAGAGAAGATCAGGAGAATGATCCTCACCTGAAGATGATCCGGCAATGGAGGGAAGAAAATCGGTGACCTACCTGGCAAGAAGTGTCAAGATTTTCACCGAAACTCAAGGCGTATTGGGCTCAGTGGGACTCCCTTGTCCTGGAAGAAGGGCTGTTGAAAAGAGTCCTTGAAAACGATGATGGTTCCGAGATAAGGAGACAGCTAGTTATCCCGAGAACGAGAGTAGCTAAGGTACTGAAGAAGTTACACGACAGTCCATCGGGAGGTCATCTGAGAGTGAAGAAAACCCTTCAGCGAGTCCGTGAAAGGTTTCATTGGATAAACAGCTCCGACGATGTGAAGGACTGGTGTAAGAAATGTACGAATTGTGCTACGAGTAATGGACCACATCGCAAGAGAGAGGCACCTATGAAACAGTATGATGTTGGAAGCCCTTTCGAATGGATTGCTTTAGATATCGCTGTACCATTTTCTACGACAGAAAATGGTAGCAAATACATACTGGTTGTAATGGATTATTTATCAAAGTGGGTGGAAATTTACGCTATCCCGAACCAAGAGGCCACAACTGTCGCGGATGTATTGGTGAAAGAATTTATCAGCCGATATGGAGTGCCCTTGGAAGTCCACAGCGACCAGGGAAGAAACTTCGAAAGTCATCTATTCCAGGAGAATTGCGAGAAGCTGAGAATGAAGAAGACCAGAACAACAGCATTACATCCACAGTCAGATGGAATGGTCGAGAGAATGAACAGGACTATTGGAAAATACCTGTCCAAAGTAGTATCCAGCCATCAGAGAGATTGGGACCAGTATATTTCCCTATTCGCATTGGCTTATCGATCTGCCGTCAATGAGTCCACGGGTGAAACACCTGCGAAAATCCTGTTTGGACGTGAAATGAGGCTTCCTTGTGACCTGGAATTTGGCTGCCGGCCTGGAGAAGATCTAGCAGGCGAAGACTACGCGATCCAATTAAGAAGAAGGCTGAACGATATTCATGAATTAGTTCGAACAAATCTTCAAGTTACCAGCGACAGAATGGAAAGTCGGTACGACACGCAGGCCACAGAAGGCGGTTTTAAAGAAGGGGAGAAAGTATGGTTACACAACCTGACGAGGAGAAAAGGTTTTTCTCCAAAATTACAAAAATCTTGGGAATGTCCATACTTAACCAAGAAAAGGATCAATGATGTTTTATATCGCATAAGCAAGTCCCCAACGGAAAACCAAAAGTAGTTCACCAAAACCGACTAGCGCCATTCGATGGAGACCATGACCTGGAGAAAGGAGTAAACCATATTCGAGATGTGTCTGATCACACCTTCGATGAATTTATGGGCGCGTATGGAGGTACCGGGAAAGCTAGATATGTAGTCACTTCGGAACAACAACAAGATCTGTTCACTCTCCCGGAAGATTATTCACTGGCATACAACATCCCCGCTCGTATCAAGAACGCACGAGGGTTGGCAACCGTCTTTCGAAAGAAGTTCGGGCAATTAAAAAAACTTGAAGATCAGATTCCAGCCCCTGGCAAGACACTGAAACGGAAACATAATTCGCGGTACGTCTTTTACGTGGTAACTAAAGATGAATTTAAAGATCGATCTACCTACCGCGATGTGTGGGAAGCACTTCGTAACTTCCAAGACCATGTGTTAAATCCTGCGTGAAGAAACTGGCTGTACCTAAGATAGCGAGTAACCAGTTGGATTGGCGAGTTATCAGGAACATGGTGGATATTATCTTCCGAGATACTGGTGTCCAGATATTAATTTGCAGCTACAACCCCCGTTATCAGTATCCGATGAAGACGGTGCCCTGCTATTTCCATAAGAACGGAAAGTGTAGAAATGGGGCCAGTTGCTGATTCAAACATCCAGTCTCGGCTACACAAAAGTTCCAGGAGGAACTTCCATTTGAGGAGGGGATAAAGTTACAAAACAACATACTGGTATAGTCCCTAAATCCGACTCTGTCTAAGCCAGGTATAAAAGCGCATACGCAGGTTTTTTTTCTATAACTGTTCACGACTATCTTATCTAAACATTGTTTTTGTGACCAGGCTTATCTAGAAAATGCCAGAAAACCAATTGTTTTTGAGTAAGCCGCAGTCCGGAATTTTCTAGTAAAAGAAGGCATTAATATATATAATGGACCGATCAGCGGATAAGTTAGTGGATAAAGTGATCTCGAGAAATAAACAAAAATACACCGAACAGTAAAGTGCTAATATAAATTAATAATCAAGTTTGTGTGCATATAAATCAAATTTAAGTGATTAGTTGAGTATATATAAATTAAGTGTTGGTGATTAGTTTAGTGTTTAAATAAATTAGTAAGTAGATACTTACATACGGAAAAACGAAAGCACTAGAAGGATAATTATAAACGACAAACATATCAAGTAAAAAAAATAATAAAAGCAGAAAAAGAAAAATAATGGTAAGCTTTCGGGGAAAAGGTGAAAACAGCATACATGGGTAACCAAACATCAATTTTCGTGACGTTAAATGATATGAGACAAGGAAAAAAAGGAGCGACATCAAACATAAAGGATAAAAATGGAAACATTCCAAGAACCGAGGATACAATCCTGGAAAGATGGAAGGAGTAATTCAAAGAGCTTTTAAAAGGGACGAAAACAAAAATCAACAAGATACAAATACACAAGCTAGACAAGAAATTTAATTAGATCTCAATGAAAAAGTAAGCGAATAGGAGATCAACGATGCTATAAAAAAACTTAAACTAAGGAGAACACAAAATAACGCGATCTTTATTATGAGGCAACTAGGAGAAAAAAACATAAGAGAAGACAGAAATATAAATTGGTGCTAATTACATAAGAAGAAAGAGCTGACACCATATAAATAAAACGATGTCTCTTTGTAAAATACGAAGATTATAAAACTTTGTATTATTTAAAAAGACATTCTTTGTTTAAACGTTGTTCAATAAAGTTCTAATTATAACTGTAAAATTGTTTTTCAAAAAACCCAAGTTCGAAGTTTTAATATATAATTTGCTTCACATACCTGACAGAATCCTGAGATCAGGTAAAAAGAG
The DNA here is from genome assembly GCA_963921935.1 of Galeruca laticollis. Classification (NCBI taxonomy): domain Eukaryota; kingdom Metazoa; phylum Arthropoda; class Insecta; order Coleoptera; family Chrysomelidae; genus Galeruca; species Galeruca laticollis. The sequence goes on from OY998177.1 coordinate 127,507,744, forward strand.
AATACATGGAAAACTCTAAGGAATAGAATAGTGTCTGAAACTGTAATGAAAGGAATACAAAGCTTAAATAAACATGTACATAAATATGTAAGATAAATCAGAAACATATGAAACCATATTAGGGGTAAAACTACTGTTCTCATTAGTAATAGATGATACAATTACAAAAGCAAAGAAAAAGTTAAGCAATATAAAGTACTACACAAGAAAGTGGGAAAGGTACTATTGGAACACTGTTGTTCGGGTGAAATGGTGATTGTAGGTAAAAACACTTTGACGTGTCTCGGCATTTTTTGCCTAAACGAAGAAAATTTGAGGCTTCCAACCCAAATAGTTACACTGTTTATATTAGGACAATCACAAGATAAGTCACTTCTTGGTCTAACCAAAAATAATTAATAAACATTAGGTAGGCATCACATGGAATGTAACTTCTGTCATTCTGATGATGACATTTCGTAGTATCGTAACACTTTTTTATTAATTTTTCATTACATTGTAGAATAATTTAGAAACAGTTGGTTTCGTTCATAACGTTAATATAAATTTGGTAATATACTCACATTTCTCGTGTATATGTTCAAGTTCAAACAATTATCTTCGTTTCCGATGTAATGTTTGAAATATAGATCCAACGAAGGACATTCGTATCCTTCTTTCGTACCATCTCTGACGCCTTCCCATGGTTCTGCTGGTTCAGGGGTCTGAAACAAAATATTAATCACTATATTTTGCGCTTCACCAACCTATTGGTATGATTGACGATAAGATTTTGAATGCAACAGACTTTCAACAGCGTTTCGAAAAAGTTTCTTATTTTTTGACGTTTCATTCAGTAGTTTAAATCACATATTGACGATTAAGAATGATGCTGATCTAAATGGGTTTCTAATAATTTAAAAATGACATGGCGTCAGAAACTATATTTACGATAACATTTTATCTATAATAAAAAAACTATAAATATTTATAATTCTCAATAATGACGTCGCAGTCGCACCACATGTGACGTTTATAATTATCTCGAAAAAATAATGTTGGGAAATTGAAGCACATGTGCCGAAGAAATCGCGTCTTATCTTTATTTAACCTTATATATGTAACTTTTTGTTTAAACGATCCTAATTTGTTTTACATCATGTTGTTTATGTTCCGCGTATCGATAAGGCTCTTTCAGTACTACGTAAATTTTATAGCCATCTTAAATGTTATTAATAAATAACGTATGTTATATTTTATTTAACATAAATTAGTGTGAGGTATAGATTATTATTTGGATCACGTCTATCCTATATCGATCTAGACTATAATATGTAGGCCTCGTCTAAATAAAAACACTATGTAGCAGCGTTGGGCAAAATCTGATTTTTATTAAAAAAACAAAAACTATAGATTTTTTTTATTTTTTAAATTTGAACATTTTGATTCCTTGAAATTATTTTAATGTATAAGTCTAAATATTATAATACAATTTGCAGCTCAAAAACTTGTGACAACGCATTTGTCACGCTTATTGCAAGAAAATTCTTGTCGCGATTTGTTTTCCTTCTGTCCTATAGTCCTATATACTCTCTATACAGTGCCGAGTACTGCCGAGTGAGGCACGAACGCGTTTGTTGTGCTTTTTGCAAGAATATTCCTGTCGAGGCTTTGTTTTCCTTCTCAACCTATAAATTGACGTTGCCAACAATTTCACGCATTTCGCTAGTTGGGTTAGGTAAGTGAAGTGAAAACATCTAAATAAAGTGAAATGAGTGGAACAAAAGAGGACCCGATATGGCAGTTCTATATTAGGACAACAAATCCAAATAAATTGGGGTATAGGGCTATTTGTAGAAAGTGCAAGAAAGATATTTCAGGGTTAGTCCAAAGACTTAAAGTACACCACGATGTTTGTAATTATCAAGAGAGGTATACAGGTAATTCAATTATTAATTTAATTTTATTTATATTTAAAAAAGATTTTTATTATTAACCCGAGAATGATCGCATGGTTAGATTTTGCCTAACATTTTTTTAGTTTTTTGTTGATTCTCCAAGCACTTGATATTTTATTTTTGAGATAATTTAGTGATAGTTTTGAGACATAAATATTAGTTATAAGTTAAGTAACATAATGTAATTTTTAATTATATATTCTGAGATATTTTGAAATATTTTTTAAATATATACGTATTATATTATAAATAGATACATTTTTGATAAATAACAGAATACAACAGGGTAACAAATGTTTCTATGCATTAAAAGACGCATTTAAATCAAAGATATTGTCTACAAACATAAAAATTAAAATATACAAGACTAGACCAGTCGTACTTTACGCCGCAGAAGCCTGGAATTTAACAAAAAAAGAGAAGAACACGTTAGAAATCTGGGAAAGGAAAATACTACGGAAAATATACGTCCCAATTAAAGAAAATGGAGTATGGAGAATATTAAGAAACTACGAAGCTAATCAAAAATTCAATAGCCCAATAATAACAAATGAAATAAGAAGTAAACGATTAAGGTGGGCAGGACATGTACAATGTATAAGTAATGAAATGTGTCTCAAGAAAATACAGGAAACTAAAAGACAAGGTCGAAGAGCAAGGGGACGACCGAAAACTGAATGGTTGAATGGTGTAGAAGAAGATCTTAAAGAAATTGGAATAAATTACTGGAAGAACAAAGCAAAAGACCGGAAAGAATGGGAAAGAATAGGAGAAGAAGCAAAGGACAGACTTCAGAGCAGAAACTAAATCACCGAATTAATAAACTCCCTACTGATTTAAAGCAGTAGGGTTGGCCAAGCGGCTGGCCACCGCTGCCGGAAAAATGTGGCTAGGAATCCCAATAGGGAGACTATGGACCTCAAGGTCTGAAAGTCAATGAGAAGAAGAAGATACATTTTTGAGATAATTTTAAAATTATTTTTTTCATATATATTATTTTTAACAAAGATAATATAGTATTCGGTGTTGAACCTTTGTACAGAACAGTTGTGCGCTCCAAAACGATTAAGTAGTTAAAAAGTAATTAGTGTATATTTCAAAGTAAACCAAAACAAGTAAGAATATCAGGTTAACTTTTTATAAAACGTTAGTGAAACAACAATTATTAACTAGAAGGGAATTTGAATATAATATCAGATATAAATAATCGAAAATACTTTGCCAGATCCGTATTAAGAAAAACTTAAATTATACTCAAAAATGGATGACAACATATCTCAAATAGGGTGTACACCAACTGATAACACAACCCAACAACCCAAAACATATTCCTCAGTAGCAAACCAACAAACCAGAACAAACAATTTCCCGTCCAGAAATCAAGCTATACTATTCGACGCAATCGAAAACACTAGGCTAGAAGACTACCTAAAGGCACTATGCCAAACAATCCAACCAAATAACATAAGTTTTTGCTCAAAGCTATCCAACAACAGAATATGTATTTATTTGGCAAATGAAAATTTAGTGAACACATTCATCAACAATCACGGTAAAATCCAAATAAACCAACAAATACTACAGGCACGTCGACTAGTCACTCCTAGCCAAAGATTAATATTATCCAATGTCTGTCCCTCTATCCCCCACTAAGTCCTTGAATATGAACTTAAAAAGCTAGGGATTAATCCTCTTTCACCCTTATCTTTCTTGCGAATAGGAATCTCAGCCATCCCATTTCAACATATCCTAAGTTTTAGAAGACAAATATTGATATCTCCATTCAATAACCAGTCCCTTCCCGATTCATTTTTAATCACATATGAACAAACCTCATATAGGATATTTTTGTCCATTGATAATCAAGAATGCTTACAATGTAAACAAAATACTCATACAACAAAAAACTGCCCAAATAGAACAATCACTTCAATACACTTTAACCCATCAACAGGATCCTCACCAGAAAATCCAGCCGACAATCAAACGGAAGAAGAAACAAACATTTCACAATATCAACAGGATCAATCAAATAACCAAAACTCAGAACAAATTTGCGAACCTCAAACAATGAATACCCAAGCAGTTAAACACATCGGAAATAGTAAAGACAGCACACCGACAGTCAGCAGAAATGAAATCGAAACAACCAAACCACAAAATAAAAGAACATCAACAGAACGTTCCCCATTACCTACAACAACTGAACACCTACCTACATTTGTAAAACCAACAAATAGTGAAAAGAAAATAAAACAAACCCAAGAAAAAAAACCAAAAAAATCAATAGGAAAAATGCTAAGTCACACTAAAGCGCTTTTCAAGAATACAGATATCAATTATCCTCTAACCTATGAAGAACATAGATTTTTTTGGAAATTGTGAAGGGTGTACAGATCCTCTCAGTATCGTGAAAATGTACACCGAAGAAATAACGGAAGTCACAGACCTACTTACCATAATATACCCCTATTTAAAGGATAAAAAAATGAAGATGAGATGCACTCGAATTAAAAATAAAATTCTCAAACAGATAAACCCTGAATACCAAACAGAACTGGACACAGATACCTCTATTGAAACCTATTAATCTTGTTTACCTTCACTTCCTTAATTCAGTTGAATATAAATGGGTACTATACCCACCTAGAAAACATGCAATTAATGATTTCAAAATACAAACCCATGCTAATATGCCTACAAGAAACCTATTTCAAAAACAATAGAATCCATAATCTAAAAAATTATAATTGTTTCGCTAAAAATCGAGAATATGCAAGAATAGCCAGTGGAGGTGTAGCAACATATATTAGAAATAGAATAGATGCAACATCAATTCATCTAAAAACTACTATTGAAGCAGTCGCCGTTAGAGTGAAAGATGAAATGACCTTTTCATTGTGCAACATATACATTCCCCCGAATCAGGAACCTACTACAGAAGAACTCACTGAGCTGCTGAGCCGAATTCCAACTCCTCAGACAATAGTGGGAGACTTTAATGCCCATAACTATATCTGGGGCTCTACTAAGCAGACACCTTTTGGAAAAAAAATTGAAAATCTATTAGAAAAGTACAATCTTAACCTCCTAAATAACGGCCAAAAAACCAGACATGACATAAGAACTGGTGAAGATTCAGCAATCGACCTAACAATATGTCACCCATCTCTCTCACAAATACTTAAGTGGGATGTATCAACGTATTTATACGATAGTGACCACTATCCCATAATAATTAGCAGCGAACCGGAAAATACACCGGACCCAATAACAAAATGGAAAATAAAATCAGCAAATTGGAACGAATTCCAAGAGTTTATACAAGAAAATCTCCACGAGTTAAAGGAAGATGCGGATATTGATCAAGAAGTACACTTTATCACAGAATTAATAACGCAATCAGCAAGTAAACATGTTGGATGGTACGAACACAACAACAAACACCAAATGGTTCCCTGGTGGAACTTGGACTGCAAAGAGGCTGTGAAGAAATCGAAAGAAGCTTTTAACAGATTCAAAAGAAGCAAGACGGAACAAAATTTAATTGAATTCAAACGATTGAGAGCCAAAGCCAGATACACAATAAAAATAGCTAAACGGGAATCATGGAAAGAGTATGTTTCAACAATAAAAAACTCCACTCCAGTGTCCACAATATGGGAAAAAGTAAAAAGGATATCCAAAGCAAAACAATCCAATACAATAAACTTTCTGGAGATAAATAACACTATTTATAAAAACCGAAATGAAATAACAAACATCTTATCAAGTGAATATCAAAAAAACTCAAGCAACTCAAACTACACATCAGATTTCTTGAATCATAAAAACAAAGCAGAGCAGCAAGAAATTGACTATAATAATAATAACCAGCAAACGAACTTTTGGAACTATGCAATAACCATTGACGAACTTGAAAATTCACTCCAAAACTCTAAAAACTCAGGTCCTGATAATATTCCTCTTATTTTTCTAAGAAATCTAAGTAAACAAAACAAAGAACATTTACTAAAGATATGTAACCTAATCTTAACAAAGAAAGTATATCCCAGAGCATGGACAATTTCCATTATAATTCCCATTCCTAAGCCAAGTAAAGCGAAATCAGATCCAGAAACATATAGACCAATTTCACACACCTGTAGCATGGGAAAAGTTCTTGAGAAGATAATTAATAACAGACTTTTATGGCACCTAGAATCAGAAAAACTAATTATACCCGAACAGTATGGTTTCCGTAAAAATCGCTCCACGTTAGACAATCTTATCGATCTAGATTCTGAGATCCATGAGGCCTTTGCAATAAAGCAGCACTGCATCGGAGTATTTTTTGATATTCGTAAAGCCTACGATACAGTCTGGAAATACTCAATAATCAAAACTCTTTACGACTGGTCAATACGGGGCAACATATTGAAATATACATCGAACTTTCTAGATCAACGACAGTATCAAGTACGAGTAGATGGCGTATACTCACAGCTGAACACGGCATTCCACAAGGGTCAAATCTCAGCACGACAATATTTCTCATAGCAATAAATTCAATTATAGCAAAGTGTAAATCACCCGTGGAATGCAGACTATATGCAGATGACCTGGTTATCTATTGCAGAGGGAAAAATATGACTACAATACATAAAACCATCGAACAAACAATAGCTACAATAGAGGATTGGTCAAAAACAAGTGGACTGCGTTTCAAGACGATAAAAACCAAAGCATTATGTTTCTCGAAAAGGACTCAACCACAACTTGAAAACTTGTACCTTTATGGACAGAAAATAGAATATGTGAGAGAAATAAGTTTCCTAGGAATGATACTCGACCAAAAGCGGACATGAAAATTACACATTCTGACATTGAAGAAAAAATGCCAACCTGCAATTAATTTACTCAGATAACTCGCATTCAAAAACTGGGGCGCAGACTACTCAAGTTTACTACACATCTATAAATCATTGATCAGATCAAAACTTGACTACGGAGCGATTGTCTATAACTCTGCCAACAAAAGCCTTCTTCGGTCAGTGGAAGTTATACAAAACACAGCTCTTCGCATCTGTTTGGGCGCCCATCGTACAAGTCCTATCCAAAGCTTACATTGGGAGACTGGAGAGTTACCGCTTTCTTACCGAAGAGAATATCTAAGCATCTCTTATGCTGTCTCTGTAATATCAAACAAAAGAAATCCAGTAGCCCACAACGTCTTATCTGATCGTTTTAAAGTTAAATTTTTATCCTGCTCAACTACTCCTCCTTTCTATCACAGAGTCAAAACATATTTAAACAAAATAAATTAACATTTCTCAAACATTTATGACGTCCCATCAATAAATTATCCTCCTCCATGGACAATAAAACTCCCTATCCTAGACCTAAGCCTCGCCTACCTTAATAAATCAGAGACTCCAACAGCCAGAATAAAACAAGAATTCCTAAGAGCCTTAAATAAATACGGTAGCATTTATAAGGACTACACAGATGCTTCAAAAAACCAAGATGAAATTGGGGCCGCCTTCTACTCCGAGGACTTTTCGAAATCCTACATACTCCCATCCTTCACATCTATCCATTTAGCTGAATTATTCGCCAATCAACAATCAGAAAGGAACGATTTTACCGTACATTCTGATTTGAAAGCGTTCTACAAGAGCAAAATCTACGACAAATAGCAGGAAGAAGCAAGACATAACCAACACAAATCATACGAAGTCACTACAAATTCTCACGGCTGGAACTGTAAAAACATAAATAGAAGAGAACAAGTGATCCTTTCTCGTATTCGAATCGGTCATACGCGCATCACACACGACTACTTACTAGCAGAAAAAAATAAACCAATGTGCGAAATGTGTAATAGTGAGTTAACCGTGAAACACCTGGTAATCGAATGTGCGAAATACGACAAGGGACGGAAAAAGAATCAACTACCATTATCACTAAAAAAACTATAACAAGAAAACGAAGAAACTAAAAAACTTATAAACTACCTAAAAGACTGCAAATTAAGTAACAAAATATGAAGACTATAACCAAGCTACAATAAGTGAACTTCCATCATTTCAACTCGCTAATAACCCTACGTGGTTGATGCGATTGATATATAAAAAAAAAGATAATATAATTTTTAAGTATTCATTCATAGATATTTTAGGATATATATTTTATGAATACAGAAATCAGGGATGGAAGTTATTTTTAGAAAAGCTGTCCCCAAAAGACAATTCACTGTGGAAAATAGCGCGAATAATATAAAATCGCAGAGAGGAACTAACTAAAATTGTGTTTAATGGCAAAACTTTTACGCAAAAAGCTGATATCGCTGAAGCCTCTGGAGAGTACTTTCAAGATAATTTTGAAAATAATATATTAAATACTCAACATCATCTTAATATAATTCAAACGGTATCTGAATACTTAAACAATGCGAAATCAATTAATAACACAAACTTAGCTACCACTTCAGAAATAATTAATACTATAGCCTTCCTCAAAAAGAAAACCGCACCAAGGGTAGATGGTATATCAAATATCCTACTTAAAAGTCTGCCGAAAAAAGCAATTGTGCAAATCACGCATATTGTTAATTTCATAATTAAAAACAGTAGATATCCTGATATGCTCAAGATTGCCAACGTTATCCCTATTATTAAAACCAACAAACAACCGTGTTATGTGGATAGTTACAGACCAATATCACTATTAAATAATATAGCAACGGTGATTGATAAAATAATTCTTAAAAGAACTCAACAATATGTCGACAAGCTAAATATTATTCCCGTAGAACAATATGGGTTTAGAAGTGGTCATAGTACCGTTGCTCAAATTATTAGAGTTTTTAACCATATGAGGGAAGAATTCTATAAGCAAAACAAAGCTGTCATGGTCACCTTAGATATTCAAAAAGCGTTTGATATTGTCTGCCATGAGAAACTATTATACAAATTAATCAAACTTAAATTCCCAGAATACATAATAAAAATTATTAACTCATACATCAAAAATAGAAAATTTTATGTCTGTGTGAATGAAGGTTTAGCGGGGCCATTCTCCATACAAGCTGTAGTTCCATAAGGTTCAGTTCTTTCACTTTTGTTATATTCCCTTTTCACCCACGATTTACCATCCCCCCCACAGATCCTAACAGCCATGTATGCAGACGACACTTGTTTTGTCTCATCTGCATCTACACTAGTCACTGCATTACAAAACATCAATACACAGATACTCACATATATGAAAGATAATAAACTTGCAATCAACCCTTCAAAGACAGAGTACTTGTTACTCCCAAGGACAGGAAAAAACAATGGCTCATTGCAACTACAGTTGTGTGTAGATGGGCAACTTATCACACCCAGTAGCACATTAAAGTATCTGGGTTACACGGTGCATGACAATACAAAAGCCAATGCACATATTGTGACACAGGTACAATGCAATGAGCAAATTGTATCCGCTGATTTGCAAGAAAAGTTATTTTTCAATACACAACAAACTCACGATATACAAACAAATCATTAGACCTATTTCAACATACGCCGCACCAGCATACTATAACACCACTAAACATAACTTTCATACACTGCAAGTGGTGCAAAACAAGTGCCTACGCATGGCAATACTCTAGAAAAAAGTTTATCCAAAACTTCCTAAAAATTCATGATTACATGAACAAGCAGACTTGCCCACTATCAAGGACTTCATAACAAAAATTTCAATAAACTTTTATAATTATTGTCTACCCAATAATCTTCGTGAAACAGTCTAAGCCGCATATAGCGCAGAAGACACCCGTGATAGTGGGTGAAGGCTTCTGCATGGTAACTTATACACATAACTAGTTGTTAAATCTCAACAACCAAGCACATCGAACTAATTTAATTACCTCTATTCAAACATATATTTCAATACTCAAAACATATAACCCAGTGAAAATAACATCCGTTATGCTACCGCTCTTATAACTTAAACACTGTTCATTTTGAAACCCTGTTTTTCAGCTGCTTTTCAGGGATATACACGTCGAAATAGCTATGGAGTCATATTTGTGAATACAGGACAAAGTAAGTTATAAATTGAAAATAAATAGATTGTGCTTTCAGCAAGGTGCCATGTACTTACTAATCGCAGACTGACATGACTACACCAGGGCGGCGAGAACATCGGCCTGTTGTATATATTTTTTAAGTATATTTGTCTTGGCTGTAATTATAAATAACCAATGTTAAAAGATTGTGAATAAAGACCTTTTTAAACAAACAAACGTATTAAATAGAACACCTACCTCACTCCTCGGTAAAGGTCACTGTCGGTAGTAACAGGTTGTTGTTGTTGTGTCTACATATAATTATTTTTAATTCGATTAATAAATTAATCCGTAAACTAATAATAAGCCTTTAATTACCCGCATCAATCAATAGCTGCCTTTTTCTTTGCATTTCTTTCCTTTTTTGTGCTCCTCCTTATGCACTGATTCTTTTGATTTTTATTAAAAAACGGTTTGAGTCTCATGCTTCTAACATTTAAGATAATGTTTTTGTGTAGTTTTTCAATTAATTGAAAAAAAGCAAGACCATATTTCCTATTTAAAATTTTTAGAGTTGTACATGTCCTTCGAAGAGGAATCAAAGTTGGGATGACATTTTTAGGTTGAAGAATGTCAATTTATAAATTAAATTTAACTTGTTTCGGTTTTTTTTATAATTATATACAGTGACCGAATTAATAAATTAAATTTATACTGGTTGTCTCCCTATTCTTCTATCTAGCCAGAATTATCTCGTTGTTTTTCACTATAATACAGCGCATTTGTTTTTAGTCGATACGTTGGTTATCATAGTTCATGTTTCTAATTGCCAATTAAACCATCAATTAAAGTAAAAAAAAACACATTTTAAAAAACGATAATTTTAAATTAGTATGGTAACTATGTATATTCAATGTTAAACAGAACAAGCTACTTGTTTTTAAATTGCCTTATATACATAACAGTACCTAAATGCGATGGATTATTTTGTGTCACATGTTTTATTTGCCATTGCCATTTATTACACATGTTTGAAATGCGTCACGTTCAAATTATAAGTTATTGTTAAATAAATGCACAATTTAATTTAATATAAGCGTTTATCTGACTCGATGATGATTTTGACGAGTAGCTCTATATCTCACCATGATATACGAAAGGGCTTAAAATTTACAAGAAATGCAAAGGCTAAACAAGAACCGGTTTCCCATTTCATATTTTAGTAGCGAAAATAATTTGTTCAAACATCAGAGACAAATTAGGATATTAACTTCGTCCATTACAATTTGGTTTCGGGTCTAAAGGTGGTTGTGAAGCAGTTGCACATGCCGCAAGACGTTACGTCTCTAATCATCCAGACGTTAATAATAAAGTTTTTCTGAAAATTGATTTTAAAAATGCTTTCAATGCAATGCATCGCGATCATTTATTAAAACTAGTAGCAAATAGTCTTCCTGAAATCTTTCCTTTCATCAATCGATGTTATCAATTCCCTTCATATCCCTTATTTGGCGAAAACGTCATTTATTCGGAAAGAGGCGTCCAACAAGGGGACCCTTTGGTACCTCTCATTTTTTGCATATGGATACACAAACTTATAAGCAACGTTGACACAGAATTAAATGCTTGGTACCTTGATGATGGTTCTTTAGGTGGTAATACTAATTCCGTGTTCAAGTCTCTTGTCTATATTATAAACAATTCCAAGGATATTGGTCCTGAACTCAATTTCAGCAAATGCGAGTTATTTTTCTTAAAATCACCAAATAATGTAACCATTGATAAATTTAATTCTGTAGCACCAGGCATAACAATTACCAACAGACAAAATTTATTTCTATTAGGTGCTCCTTTATTAAACGAATCCTTTCTATCAGCTTTCAATGAAAAACTAACCTTTTTCAAAAAAATGTCATCTCGTTTATTCTGGTTACCGACACATATTGCTTATTACCTTCTCAAGAATTGCCTATTAATTCCAAAATTAACATATATCTTAAGATGTAGTCCGACCTGGTTACATAATGATATCTAAATCAATTTTGACAATACCATTCGTCATTCATTAGAGTCATTAATTAACATAAATTAGAGGACCTTTCTTGGAAACCAGCTTCACTACCTAATTCATATGGTGGTTTAGGAATTCGTTCAATCGTTTCAGTAGCTCTTCCTTCTTTTTTATCATCATTAAATAGTTCAAAAAATTTCATTAATTACATTCTGCCTATATTTTTCCACACACAAGACCCTTTATTAAGGAAGGCAGAAACTATTTGGTCATTAAAGTCTAACAAAGTTGTACCCGATCAATATTAAACGTTTCAAAAATCCTGGGATATACCTTTATTGAACATTGAAAAAGAAAATCTGCTTCAGAAAGCTATCAATTTACCAGACAAGGCTCCTTTGAATGCAGCATTTTCAAAGGAATCAGGAGTATGGTTGAACGCTATACCGTTGGTCCTAGGTACGCTTTTAGATGACGAAAGTTTCCGTATTTCTATTGGTCTCCGTTTAGGTTGTCAAATTTGTGTAAAACATCGCTGTCATTGCGGAGCTGATGTTGATGAATATGGTAGACACGGCCTAAGCTGCAAATTAAGTGCCGGCCGTTTTTCACGTCATTCCGCAGTAAATGAACTAATCAAATGAGGCCTGTCATCTGCAAAGATTCCCTGTTCGTTGGAACCGTTAGGTACTTGCCGCGACGACGGTAAACGTCCAGATCGTATGACCCCCATTCCATGTCAACACGGCAGATCAGTTATATGGGATTTCACTCTCACTGACACTTGGGCTCCGTCCCATGTCCGATCCACATCTACTTCCGCAAGCGCTGCAGCTTTACAAGGCGAAACTTTTAAAATCAATAAATACAAAAATTTGGAAAACATTTACATTTTTATTCCTGTAGCAATTGAAACCTCTGGTGTTTTCGGTAATGAAGCTTTGAAATTCATTAAAGAAATCGGTAAAAAAATATCAGTAGAAACCAATGATTCAAGAGCAACTTTGTTCTTCATACAACAAATAAGTATTGCAATTCAAAGAGGAAACGCTTCATCTATTCTCGGTACGTTTCCCCGTTCTAGGCCTCTAGAAGAACTTTTTATGAAACCTAATCATGAGAAACCTAATTCTTCTACCACTTTCAAACTTTCTCACATTACCGATCCTAAAACATGTGATCTTTCCTTTTTTCGAAATTCTTATATAACATCTTCATTCTCTTCTTCAGAATGTGTGCCTTCTGACAATTTTATAAATTATGCCTCCAACAAGCTTTTGAGCCTCAGTGTACGAGAAGATATAGATAACCACCAGCCAGATGACGTCCCATTCATAGGAATACTGAAGAAGATGACTATGCTAGAGAATGATGCGATATAAAACTGGTTTACCCCCAATAGAGTTGAAGACATCAAATAAAAAGTTAAACGGTAAAAAGGTAAAGTCCCACCTTTATGTTTAATAATTTTTTTTATTAGTTTTTAAATTGTATATTTTCATTGTGAACCAATGTCTTATTTGGTTTTTTCTGCAAAATTTATTTATATATTTATATATACATTGTATTCTTATTAATGCATACATCAAATGAAGTTTTAATTTTTAAATTTTTTTTTATAAATTCGCATTTAAAATTCTCTTAAATTACGTAAATTTTAAAATGGGTCAGTGGTAACAAATAAATCTGTTGTTTAATCAAAAATTGATTTGTCGGTACTGCTAAAAAAAGTTTAATTATCGCGAATTTTATCACTATACTTATTTTCGTATTGGGGTTAGATATTGTAAAAAAATTGATAAAAACAAGTCCTGTTTTCATTTTTATTTACTATAAAAACTGTCAGATCAGAGAATAGTTAAACTTGCATTATAATAAATATATTTTAAATTATCAATTCATTCTTAAAGTCGTATCGATAACAGTAATAACATTAATATCAAATTAGTAGGTACTTTAACAATTATTAAAACTGGTATCAATTAAAGATTAGTGTTTTTAAATGAAACTCACGGTCTCTAGTTAATTCATTTAAAAACACTAATATGAGCATATTCCACGAAGTAAGGGTCGAGATAGTTAATTTAATTAAATATTATTCCCAATAAACAAATGAAATATTTTCTTAGAGTTGTGAGTAACTGGTTTAACATGTTATTTGAACTATTTTGATTTATCAGATACATTTAAATGGTAAAAAGGGGAAAGTCCAAATTATTTTGATATTTATGATTTTTTAATAGGTTCAATGGGTTTTTTTAGTCTTTAATTTTTTGTTAATTCAAAGTAATCCACTTCCACCCAAGGTGATTTACGGTGATAAAACAATATACAATATTGAGTTTTGTTCAGTAAATTTTAACGCTTTGATATTATGGAAGATGAGAAGAAAATTGAAATAGACTATTCATGGATAAAAGTTGTGTTGATTGGTACAGTTCTATGATTATAATATTTACTCTAAACTCAGACTGGACAACATGAAAAAATAAGTTCTGTGAATCATTTGCAAATCAAGGTTGGAACCAAGTGACTTACGCTCTGTTATTTAAATACAAGGATGGTGTTGGGGACCTGAGTCGGCCTTGCCCACTTTTCTGTGTCCTATCTGCAGGCCGAAGTCTGACCTTCAGGTATCACAGACGCCTGTCGTGAGAAACCAGAAATAATTCGTAAACACGGTCAATTCTACACCTATTTATTTTATTTTCTTCATTTACAATATAAATTATTCTAGTTTTATGCTGGTGACAAACACATTATGAACCACAACAAATTACTGAGTTACTAAACTTTTAGAATTAAAAATTATTACGAGTTTTTTTTACGTGTTTGGTTCTGTCGATTTTGACAGCTCTCCCTCGACAATATTCGCGGCACTCTCGCCAGAAAATCGATTTTCTATCCTCGGGACAAGTAGTTGCAGCACCGACCGGTGTGAGTTGGATGGGCGCGGATTGTTAATCACTGTTGTCCAGCCAATTTACAGCATCGATGTTAAAAAATGAAACTAAAAAGATACCAAGTATCATACAGATGGTTCGTTGGTGGACTATGCCATAAAAAAGTAGGATATGAGGAGATCAATACATACAGGAACACTTGTAGATGTTATTGCGGCAGGTTTGCCAAGGATTGTACTGGAGAAGATAAATAGAGAATCATTGAAGCATACAGTGGATTTATTCAATGGAGTGAGAAAGTATGAACATTTGGTTAATAAAAATAGGACTGGGGCCTACAGAATATATGAAAATAAAAAAATGAATAACGAAAATGAAAAACGTACTCCATGTAAAACATGCAAAAAGTTAAATAAAGGTACTCGTTACCATCCTGAGGCTACATGCTGGTTTAAGGTTGAAGATGATGATAGAAGATCTATAAGATATGTAAACAATTCAGTAATTGAAGCAGAGTTAAATGAAACAGAACAAAAAAACTGATAGTCGCACCATTAATAAAAGTCAAACTACTATTAAATGATAAATTGGAAATATATGGAGTATATGATTCAGGTTCGAATGTTTCTCTCATTAATTATAAATTATTAAAATTAAAAACTAAGAAAAATAGTTTAAACGAAGAAAGTTTAGTTACAATTAATGGTGTTAAAAAGACAAGTGGTTTGACAGATATAAAGATAAAATTTTTTAAAGAAGAAGAAGATGAACCAAATTTCAGATATAGGATTAGACATAATAAAGAAATACATGCTTATACAAAATTAGGAGTTAAAAATAACCCAAAAGCAATACTTACATGAAGAGAAGAGAAATAAAAGTTAATTATTTAGATGAAAAGAGAAGGGAAGAAATTAATAAACTAATACAAAAATATAAATCAATATTTGGCAAAGACAAGTATGATGTAGGAAGAGTTAAAGAATATGAAGCAAGAATAGATTTATTACTGGATAAATACTGCAGCAAAAGGCCATACAAATGTACTAGAGAAGACAAAGTGAAATAGCGGAGCAAATAGCAAAATTATTAGATAATAAACTTATAGGAGAGTCCTTCAGTCCATTTGCAGCACCGATAACTTTGGCATTTAAGAAAGAAGAAAATAAAAGGTCGAGACTATGTATAGACTTTCGAGCAAACAAAACCTTGCAAGCCGGAAACACACCCGAAGTTTGAAGACATTGACAGTTTTGCCCAAGTCAAGGCCCCAACGTTCGATGGAAAGACATCGTGGACCAATTATGTGAAACTGTTTGAAGCAGCTGCTAGAGTGAATAATTGGTCCGACAGGGAGAAGGTAGTGAACTTAACTATCGTGCCTAGGGGAGATGCCTTAAACGTACTCCAGACGATATCTCTGGAAGAAACGGATGCCTTCGAGCAGCTGAAGAAGAGGTTGGATATGCGATTGTACCAATACCAGTTGAAGAACCGAAAGCAAAAACGTGACGAAACCCTTCAAGAGTATGAAGTGGATATTGTCCGACTAGTTCGATTCGCTTATCCATCAGCACCAGAGAACATGATAGGATGTCTGGACACCCAGGTCTTTATTGATGGCTTACGTGACCCCGAGATGCAGAGGACTCTTCGATTAGCCGATCCCAAAACATCGGTCGATGCATTGACTGCTGCTCTTGAATATGAAGCAACCACGTTGGCATACTCCTCCGCAGTAGAGGTAATGAGATTCGAAACATTTTCAATTTGCCAACATTTTCTGAGGTCGTGGTAAATCTGACAAGTGGATATCAATGAAGTGATTCGTTGATTTCGATCACGTGTTTGGATAGGATTAATAATTGTCCAACCAAATATGGTGCTGATAGCAACCAGGCCAAGAGAGCTAGGAACAAAAGGTTGAGGTAGTAATAACTGGGGGTAGACGTCAGCACCCAAAAGTAAGTCAATTTTATCTGAGCGATGAAATTCAGGATCAGCCAAAGTTAAATATCGAAAAGCACGAGCAACTTTGGTACTAATGTACCGAGGAGGTAAATGATCAGTAATATGAGAAATCATTGATGGGTTTATGTCAATATGATTTGGAGAACGTCTGGAGAAAAGTTGACATTGGATAGTACCGGGAGAGGTAGAGAAGTATCCGCCAATGCCTGATAAGGAAACTGGCAGATCATATATCTTTTGACTCAACTGGTTAGATATACGCTTTGAGATAAAGGAGAGTTGTGATCCGGTGTCAATAACTCCCCGTACGGGAATGTAACCTTTGCGCTCATCTAAGATGCGTGCACGGAAGGTACTTAAAAGTGACGCCACAGGCGTTGTGGTCGCACAACTAAACGAGAGCGTAGAAGCAGGTGCGGGTTGTTCGACAGAGGAGGTAGATGCAATATTGGATTCATGATTAACATGATCCGAGGTGCAATTGGACGCGGAACTGTTACCTGAATTGTCCAATTGAAAAAGGTGCGAGAGAGTATGATGATTACGAGAATTGCATTTACGGCAGCCAGATGTAGATTTAGATTGTGATTTCAGGTGGGAACCTAAACAGTTGAAACAACGTTTGTGTTGCTTGATGAAATCGATCTTTTCATCTCGAGAAAGAGGAAAAAATGCGGAACAGGAGGACAATGAGTGTGTCTTGTGACAAAATATACAAGAGAGGATTTTTGAATCTAAGTGAAAAGAACGATGTGAGTTTGAATCTGAAGAAATTGAATTGCGACTGACAATGAATGAATTTGATCTAGAAGTGACCGTGGTACGAGTAATGGGGTTAGAACTTGCGGGGGTAGAGATTATTTCCAATGTTTTGATCTGATATATTACGAATTCCAACAAATCATCAAATCGCGGAACTCCTTCTGAAGATTGTCGATCTTCGAAGGCTTTAGCGGTACGAGCATCAAGATTATTTAATGATAAAGTTAACAAAATGAAATTGGCTAGATCATCGATGGATAATGCTCTAATAGCATTTACGGAATTTTTATGCGTCTCGTGAAAATATTTCAAATTACTGAGTGAATTAGAAGAAATTGGTTTGAATTTGAGAATTTTATTTAAATAGGCTTGACCTATTCTGTGGGGAGATTGATATCTGTTGACCAGTGCCGTATAAGCTAATTCGTAAGCTGTAAGCTAGATTGGAGCGTAAGAAGTGGAACTTTTCGATAGGGAAGAGAGACGTGCTATTATGTATAAGGGATTGAACAGTGCGAAGAAATCAGGCCATTTCTCAATGTCACTAGAAAAAGTCGGTAAATGAATTTTAGGTAATGCAACATTACTTTGAGAGCTCTGACTGACGCTGATGACAGGAGTAATAGTTGGAGTCGGATTAAGTTGTACAAACTTGGCTCTTATTTTAAAAGAATGGTGCGAAAAGTATTGGAAGGTGTTTCTGCATCGACGTTTTCCGATGGGGGTAGGACACAGTTGAGATCACTGATCTTATCATTGATAAGTTTAAAATCATCTTGCAATCGCGCGGTATCATCATGATATATCTGGTCAACAGAAATTTGCTCATAAGTGCAATCTTTAACTGCATCCCAGCTGCTAGTAGCATCGGAGAAAATCGTCGTTTGTCGCCTTGCTACGTATTGCATAATTAATTTACGATTCTTTTCGTCAGCAGCCATTTTGATAAACGTAAATTAACTTACAATGAACAAGAAACAGTTGATTAAGAATAAGAAATGAAAGATATAAACAACTCAAGAGAAAATGTAATAGTTTCAGAATGTATCGTATCGTAAACGTAAAATATTTTGATATCGAATAATCACTAATTAATTAACTCGACATCTAACAGACACAATTTATGGAATCAAAAACCAGTGTATAGACGACGGCGAATCAATAATAAAACAAGAATTTGACAATGATGAAAAACCAGTTAAATTATCTTTAGTTTTCATTCAACACGAGTCCAATGAACGTAGTAAATTTGTTCCAATTTTAAAATAAATTAAATTTTTAATGGATTCAAAAAATGCGGTGAATGAAAGATATATGAAAATACTATTCGGAAATATAAGTCGATTCCCTAACTGCAATATAGAACAATGTCTCGTATTGGACCAAAATGTTAGCTCTAAATACAATGGACTGTAGTTGTGATGGATATGAAATTAGTAGATCGTCAACATATACAATAGACTCTAATTCAAATGTACTTATCAAAGTAACAGTGTCTGCAACACACTATCAGTTTCCACAATCGATCGCTTTGACTTCTAGTGGAAAGTCCTGGCATTTGTGACACTAACTAAAGTTTATTGCAATGTCTATATTTGCGAATAAAGAAGTAAAACAAAATAAACTAGACACACGTCGCGGTTTTAACTAATTTTCAGTGGTTTAACAATGAAAGAATAATGTACTCTGCATAGAAATTTAATGAAAAGAATCCATGGGCCGCGCGCCGAATTTTATGGAAAATCAGAGAGTGGCGCGAACAGTAGTAAATTTTCGGAGGACAAACTCACTTCCGCATGTTCCTATTATCCCACAATTGATAAAGAAATATTACGACTGAACTGTCTGTTATTTGTTCAAGAAATGATTGCAGAACAATAAATGGCGCACTACCTCTAGTAAACTTTTTAATACAAAACAATCAAGGAAATATGTTGAAGGAAACTAGAAAATTATAAGAAATTGTGCTAACAACTCCCATGACAATATCAGAGGCCGAACGATGTTTTTCAACATTGAATCGAATTAAAGCATTTTTTAGATATTCAATGACCAAAGATCGTTTAACAGCTCTTTCCATGCTTTCTTTTGAAAAAAAAATATTTCCGAAATAGACAATTCCAATGCCAAAGTGATTACATTTGGGAACCGAAAATAACGTCGAATAGACTTAACTTATTAGAAATGATTTTTTGTTAGCGAAGTAGTGCTCAGTGCGTGACTCTTATTTTTCTTCTGTGACAATTGACAATCGTTCCAGAAATCCCATATTTCAACATGACAGGCGGAGAATGGACGATAAAATCAATGGGAAACAACCCCTTTACAAGGTAAACTTTTTTTAAAAATTGCAGAACACCTTAAAACTTTTACCACGAACCGCCATTTTACTAGAGCCAGTACAACGGCTCCTATAAATCCAAACTTACTATATTCTTGGAGAAATTTCGGAAAAGTTACTTTTAATCTTTATAAACCTTTTAATGTCTGAAATATTTTTATATTTTCAAAAAAATTTTTATAAAAATTTGGAAAAAATAATTTATTCCTCAAAATACGAGTGAAATGTTGCGAAACTGATTTTTCGGCCGAAAACAACTTTTTAAATCATGGAGGGACTACTTTAGCTTTTATTTCTGGTATAAACTAAGCAATCTAGAGAATTTTGTTAATAATTCTATTTAACAAAGTGGCAATTTTGAAAAATTACTATATTATATTATAATTTATTATTGTTATCAACCAGTATTGATAAATATTAAAGTTTTTATTTTATCTCTATTGTCACTGATAAAAACTAAACCCACTCAACAAATTATGATGCTAATTTGTACTTTTTAACATAGATATTTACTTTAAAAATAGATTTAATCTATTGCGATATTTTTCAAAGAAAGAAAAAGGCGCACTTTCACCAATCTGTCTTCGTGCATTTAGAGATAATAAAACTAATAATCGAAATCAACAACTAATTTCTTATTTATAATCAATTATAATCCATAACATTAACTACTTTCACAACAAGGTCATTACCGAAAGAGTACTCACCTTAAATCTCAATTCTCCTATAGGAGGTT
This sequence comes from Galeruca laticollis, assembly GCA_963921935.1. Classification (NCBI taxonomy): domain Eukaryota; kingdom Metazoa; phylum Arthropoda; class Insecta; order Coleoptera; family Chrysomelidae; genus Galeruca; species Galeruca laticollis. The sequence goes on from OY998177.1 coordinate 127,528,443, forward strand.
TCGCGTAAGGTACACCGCTGAAACTGTAAAAGATCCCATCGTGATAATTTTTCTGCAATTTCCCACGAATTTTTCCAACATCTGTAACAACCACTATTTCATCGGACATTATTTTTATTATTCGAAACGTTCAACACACTAATTTAAAATTCGATGTGTGTCACCGCTCTCTCGCTTTTCGTTTATTTTGTAGTAGGTCGTTTCATCTATCAGTTCTTTAAATACGAGTTTCTAGAGATGGGAACGGTTAGTTACGGTAGTTTGTTTTTGGTACCAATCGAAACACAGACAATATAGCTATTTCGGGAATTGCTTGTCGATTAACCTATTAATTGACGGGAATGTAACGAAAATAGAAACTAAAATATTCCTAAACTCAAACTAGAAGACGCATTTTATGGAGAATACACGCCTATTCTAAGAGGCATTGAGATTACTTCAATTTCTTAAAATCTACCATTCAACAGTCATTTTTAACGATAAAAAGCTACCCAGCTGTTAAATTTCTAACACAATGGACACGGACACTGAAATGATACGGTCAAACAACGATTCAAACCTTTATAATGGTAAAATTTACTTAAAAATACTAATAACTGACAATATCAAAAATAACTGTGACGGAACATGAACACAAAGTCTAAAACAATCTTGACATGTCATATTTCGTCCATGATGCGCTACAATAGCTCACAGTTCCCAACATTCTCCCATCTAATTTTCTAGGACGGCCTTTACTACACGTCCACGGCGAGTGACATGACAATTTTGGACTTTGGAAGGGGAAAAATATTCATCATCAGTCGAAGAATAATCCTAGGCTTCGAGTTCTTCTTCTTCATCTAACGGCAAACCATCCAAAGCAACTTCATGTGTTGGTAGCATTGGTCCGAAGACCTCAACTTCAGCTGGCGGGGCCTCGACGTCGATCTCCAATGGAAACACCCTCTGAAGCGGTCAAATCCATTAACGTGTGGTTAGGTTAGGTCCTAACCATCCTTCAGATGTAGTACACGGATATTCCCGTCAGAGCCAAGGATTACCTTCACAACCCTGGCTAGTGGTCAGTCCTATCTTTTCATGTGTCGTCAGATACAACCAGGACGGCATCTCCAATACCTGGTTCTCGTGTACCTCTTCTATGAGTTCATGCCAGGGAACCATGGTAATCTGTACTAAAACGTACGCGCAGCTGATCACGCAGAGATTGGCGATACCTACCGCAATCTTCTGTAGAGATTGCAATAGTCGATGGTGTCACAATCTGGAGTCTCCCAAACTTGAATGTCTTGCAGGAACAGCGCTGGCGTCAGAGCCAAGGATCTCCATTTTGCGCAGAAATGTAGGTGATAGGTCGGAAATTAAACCAATAAATTTAATTAAAAAGGAAAATTGGAATAAAGAAGTGAAGTTACTTACTCGCCAGGTAATACTAGGATGAATCCACAAATTGTCCATACAACGAAAACCAGTTGAACATATTAAAATACAACTAATTAATTAAAAATGATTATCAAAAATCCATCCCCACAAGGGATTAATAAAGATTAAAAATTACAAATTTAACATGATGTGGTGAAGTCGGCCGGCTGACAAATCCATTTGTGCGCACAGAATGCTAAGGAGCTAAGTCCCGTTGACATAGAACTATTGATTCTATGGTATACGAAAAGAAGCAGAATTTCTGATAGCCAAAACCACCGAAACAAGAAACAGATTAAGAGGACAGTCTAATGAGAACACACTCTTAACCTGAGTCAAGTTACCGTGATAAAGAGTAACAAAATTCCTTCTTTTTTTTATCATGAGGCACAACATATAAGACAAAAGGAGAATCCCAACTCAATTCCATTTTTAACACCGGTCTAATGAGAACCAATAACAGTAAAGAGCTGAGAGATTTATTGAATTAGTGAATTAAGCAGTTTTTATGCTAATATACAAATAAACCTCAAAAAATCTGTAACACCATCGATCGCAAAAGATATCTATTAATTTAATTTGCTGATGAAAATTGAAAGATCAAAATTATTTGTCTATGAATTCCAAACATGAAACAGTATAAAACCAGGAAAGACTCACAAACCACGCAACAAGAATCAAGTCGAGAGGACAGTTTAATGAGAACTAACTCCTAATCCGAGTCAAGCAACCGTGATAAAGAGTAACCACATCCCTCCTTCTTATTTATCGTGAGGCACATATAAGAAACAAAGAGAACCCCAATAATAATAAAGAGCTGAGAGATTTTATTGAATTAGTGAATTAAACAGACCTTATGCCAATAAACAGATAAACCTCAAAAAACCTGCCAACAAAAGCGGAACGCTTCGAAACAATCAATCGCAAATAGATATTTATGTAACCAGTTATGAAATGCATCATTTTGTGTAACGAGTAAAATTTTTGCTGGACGAGCGAGCTCCGCGTAGCGGGGCGAGCGAGGTCCCGCAAAATGACACGAGTTACACAAACAAGCATTTCATAACGTTTTATACAAGATTCTATCTAATTTTGACAAAAAGAAAATTTAATTTATTTTATGTGAGTCCTTTTGACAAACAGAAAATTTAATTTATTTCTGATTTGAAAACAGCGCATTTTGATTCCTACAAATTATGCAACCAATATTACATAAGACAATACTTTTATTTTATACATTAATTTCAGACTTTTCTTTATTATTTTACCATTAATAGAAAATAAGAAAAGGATTGCCACAGATATTCTTGGTGAATCAAGCACCTCAAGTTCAAGATCAGTTATGCATCACGAAATTACATCAACTTCTAATTCTGCAGGGGTTAACCTAACAAACTGATCGAAATGTGTCATCAATATTTATAATGCATAAAATGAAATGGGAATTATTCTAGTTGTTCTTATTGTTAGTAGTTCCCTTCAGTTCTAGTTGTTGTTATTTTTCTATAATATGACATTAAACTTTCTTTTTTTCTCTCTTATCTTTATTAACTGGTGATAAAATTGATTTTTCATCACCAGTTACATAATATTTTTCATTATGTAACTGGTTACGAAAAATGTGACGTTTGCCAACGGAAGTCAGTTTTGAAAAATGTCACTCTATATGTCAAAATTAGATAAAGAACTTTATAAAATTCAATATTTGATGAAAATTTAACGATCAAAATTAATTTGTCTATGAATTCAAACAAGAAAAAGTCATTCAATGAAGACAGGAAAGACTTACCAACCACAAACCACGTAAGAAGAATCAAGTCGAGAGGACTGTCTAATGAGAACCAACTCTTAAGAACCTAACTCAAGCAAATGCGATAAAGAAGCCTAGCAAGACCCCTGAAGTGTTGACTAAAGAGGAAACCCCAATTCGTTAATTATTAAGACCGGTCTAATGAGAACCGACCACAACAAAAAATCGAATGGAAGTCCGTGAACTCAATTTGTCTAAGAGACTAAAGGATTGAGTATTTTGTCTATGGAAAATAACGTCAAGAGGTTAATAAGTTGTGTGATGAAATACTAACATGACCGAATCCAATGAAAGAGAAGAATGATGGTGAACTTATATCAATCTTTAAGGGTCAATCAATACCAAACACAAAGAACACAACAGGATGTAGTTATAGAATCTAACAACTTGTCAACCTTAATATAAGACCCAAATTAAGGTGATGGTCTAATGAGAACCCACCCTTCAACCGGATTTAATTAATATGACCAAGGGGGGGGGGGCAAAAGGGGGCGAATCAGTTTATATAAAATCTAATGAATGAAACCAACAAGAATCCCAACCAACAACCCACTATGCAAATAAATATTACAGTTATGTAATTTCAACATCACATTGTGATGATGTTCTTCCTTTTTTTCCTCTCGTTTTCATCACATGCACATCTATACAACCGCTTATGCCCAGCTTGTGGCTGTTAACATTTGTGATGTTTCAACTTAACTTCACAGCGATGTTAAAGCGCTGCCTTTTTACATTACTGAGATGTTACTAGAACTTCCTCAAAATGAAGTTTTTATAACGAACTAAAAACAACATTTCTGTTACATTCTGAAATGCCTTTTAACATCTTGTCGATGTTAATGCAATGTCTAAAAAATAACATCTTTTCAATGGTCTAAATGCGACATTTCAAAAACAATACAGTGTATTCTCGTAGATGTTGTATGGAAATTACATAAACCTCTAAATAATATACCTCAATTATTCTGGATGACATCTTATAGATGTTTCTATACCTAATCAGCAAATACAGGGTCAACAACTAAGAACGCCGGCTGTCGGCCATATTTCAAAAAATAGTCATAGTACAACTTTAAAAAAATACCTTCAGGAAAATGACCCTGAAAAATCGCTGGAAAATATTTTTGAGTTCCTAAAATATCTCCTATGGGGTGGAATTAACACTTAAAAACATAATACTGTGATTATCTCCAAAAAAGACATACTAAACGTATTCTAGAAATACAATGTTTGATATGTTGTTGAGATTACGAAAAAATGTAGTTCTTCCTTTTTAATAAGAAATGCTTAACAAAAATAACAAAATTGGACAATTTTGTCAACGCATTGTGAAAAAGTCCACAATTTTCCCATTTTTCTCGGAAATTTCAAATGTAATGAGGCATTTTTTAAATTCTGATGAAAAGGGGTTAAAAAATAGGAATCTATTCCAAGATATAAGATTTACAATATCAAATATAAAAAAATGCTTCAATTTACATTTGAAATTTCCGAGTGGATACAAAATTATCTAATTTTGTTATCAATCTTATTAAACAGAAAAACTTTTAAATGCAGCTACAATCATCAATATCGGTTAAAACACGAAAAAGTTATACATTTGTTCATAAGTTTGAACCTTCCCCACCCATTATTTGAAGAATAATGGCAAAAAATCTCCTTAATTGAATTTATTCATAATCTCATCAAGATTTCAAAAATTGTATTTTTAGGACACCTTTAGTATGTTTTTTTGGAGTATTATGTTTTCGAGTGTTCATTCCACCCCTAGCGGATATTTTAGAGACTGCAAAATATTTTCCAGCAATTTTTCAGGATCCCTTACCTAAAGATAATTTTTTTGAAAGTTGTACCATGATTCTTTTCTGAGATGTGGCCTACAGTCGTTCTTAGTTGTTCATCCTGTACATTTAAAATAAAATAGCAAAAAAATAATAAAGGATTTAAAACGTTTATTCACTATTAATGAACAGTACAGTTTATAATTAATTGTATCCAATTGAGTATCCAATAGCTGTGTTTCTACAATAATAAATAATTGAATGCCGTTTGTTGACTGGAGCATTCAGTATCATAAGTTACATATTCTTCAACTAGATTAATATAGGTACCATTGTAAGGGACAAATACAGCTTATTTCTTGTGTTCAGTGAATTTTCAAATGGAAATGAGCTTTTTAACAGAAATTTCTGTTTTCAAGGTCTTAAACAGTCTCTAATTGTTCACAAGAATTGTTTGTAATAATGTTAAAATTTTCTAAACCTGCAAAACTATATATTGATGGATAAGACTACTACTAAAAAAACTAATACTAGAGATACTTGATTCAATATTTTTTATATTACTTAATACAATGTTTGTATCAGACTATCTGAAATAATTACTCCCCTTTCATTACATAATAACCAACTATTTGTTTTTTATTTCATTTGTATAAGTAGCTTCTGAAACATCTTGAACATTGAAAATGTTTTCTTCTAGATTTAAATATCTGCGAACATATGATCATGTTTTATTATTAATAATAATATCTACCCTATTGCAGTATCAAGTTTTTTGTAGGGTATAATGCATATCTACGATTTGAAATATTGTGAATTGTTTTCAAAATATACTTACTAGGTAACTAAAATATTTTGAAAATTGAAAAAACCCTTATTTTGTAATATAATGTTAGTGTACAATTCCGCCACATGGAATTTCAATGTATAATAGCCGATTAAAGTATTGCATGAGTATTAAGTTTTAATAATTATGATTTTGGAATAGGTACTTACCGATAACAATTGTTGTTCGTCCATTATAACTAAGTATAGAAACTGTAGCTTAGTAGGAACTAACGAAAACGAAGACCACTTTATTCAAGTGCTACTTGCAAAATATGTACTTCCTGCAAATAAAATATAACTATAACACATAACTGAAAACCATCCGCCATATCATGCTTGTCATTTTTGTTTCCACAGCCACAGATAACTACTGTATGTTTCGTTCATCAGTTCCTCTTCTGTTTTCTTTTTTTATGTTGCTGTGATGTTTAATATGAGATATTACTGAGAGTTTTATGAACTAACGTCGTACAGACGTAATAAGTACGATGGTAATAAAAATTATTTCGAAAGATGTAAAAGTAACTGCAACATGTGATCATCTTAGAAACATTTTAATTTGTAATATTACAGTAACGTTCTGTATGTGACATTAGTGAGAAGTATACAAATTAACACCGTATGAATGTTTCCTATAGGAAGTTACTAAAAAGAAGTTCATAGGATGTGTATGTAACTAAGAATTCAAGTATTACTGTGTACTTCAAAAATATGTTTTATTTACATGACATGGATGTTAATAGAGTTGGTAATAAAATTAAGATATCTAGGAGATATCTTATTAACGTTTTAAATAAACATCACGAAAAGTCTCTAAAAAGAACGTCACAAAAAAGACTTGTTATGTTTCTTGTTTAGTGGGAATTGTAATCAAACCGTCTAATGGGAACCTGACTCAAAAGTTCAAGTTGAGAGACTCGAAGAGGAATCTATTAAGAATGGGAGCAAGACTCAGCTTCCGACAAAACCAAGTGAATGATTAAGTTGAACAGTGATCCTGAAATGGAAAACACATAGAGTTAAAAGGAAACAAAAATTAATTAAAACGAAGCCTCAAAAGTTCATGCCCAGAACATTTATATCAATAAAAATAACTAAAAGTGTTAAAACCGTTAACAATTGCCAAGAAAATAAGAATAAGACAAAAGAGTAGAGAATAGGAAATAAATAAATTAAATGTAAAATAAAATAAAACAAGCGAAGAAGATTTAAGAAACGATTAAAATTTCTGAGACCGGATTAATAATCAAAATCAAAGCTTCCTGTGGAGAGGGATTTATGATCTATTCAAATTAACTTGAGTGTTCAGACAGAGGCTATTAACTGACAATTCATTATTTATGGGTATGTCCTCAAGAAAATCCAATCTGTTATAATTTCTAAGAGTAACCCCATGTAAAATTGTCGAATTCCTACCAGTGCTAAAGTTGTGGTTGTTGAATCTTAAATAATGTCCAAAAGCAGAATCTTTACTTGGATACAAATGTTCCGATATCCGAGTATTCAAAGATCTATAAGTTCTACCAATATAAGTTGCCTTACAATTACCACACCCAAGCTTATGAATTCCACTTCTCGAAAGCTCATCAATTCTATCCTTAGAATTCACCAAATGTCTACTCACTACGCTAGACGTTTTGTAAGAAATGTTTACATCTTCTACATAATTGTTAGTAGGCCTGGCTATTTTGTTTGAAATGTTGTTATTCAAGTTTCGCTTTCACATTCACAAAGTACGGTGTAAAGATCTTCCAATTTCAATTAGGCTTTACACAACATGCGACGTAACACAAATTTCACCATTTGCACCATCCGCTCAAAAAATCCGCCCACCGCAGAAGGCGGGTTGAACTTACAACAACTTCTTTCCACAGTGCACATTCTAGAAACTTCATTCCAGTTAATAGAGTTGAATGTGTTGTCAGCGCCACGGTAACATGTACCATTGTCGCTGTAAATTGTTTTTGGGCGACCTCCTCTAGCTATAAAACGCCTTCAAGCTAGGAAAAACGCTTCAGTGCTGAGGAAGGTTACAGTTTTGAGGTGCAGTGTCCTGTAGACCCCGCAGGTAAATAGCGCATTGAAAACCTTTTGTCCATCGAAAACAGTCAAGGGCCCAACATAATCCACGGCGTGGTCGAGAGCCAGAAAACTTTGTAGCGGTTCAGCTGTTGTTGATGGCATTGACAGAATAAATTTGTAGAGAGTGGACCAATGGTGTGGCTGTTTCTTCTTTTTTATCAGTAGGCAACAATTTGAATTTATCTACAAACTCATAGATAACAAAGAATTTTGTTTGAACATAATTTTTCCCAAACAACATTTTTATATCTGCGGGGTCGTTGCGAGGTCCACCAAAAAGCTGTATCCTCACTGAGTAGCACCATTAAGTATCTCCTCCTTTTTATTCTAAGATCACACATTTTAACAAAAGCAATCTTATTTTACTTAGGTATATTAATATTGTTTTGCTTACTACAGATTCACAATTTCAGAAATAAACAATAAGCGTAAAGTATGTATGTGTCAAGAGAGAAATGTCATTGTCATATGCCAGAAAATATCGCTACATATTTCCATTTTTACGATATTAAGCGTGACGTCACCGTTATGACGTCATGCTGGAGCGACACTGTTAATCCGCTTAAAGGCGCTAGATCGCAAAAATATCATTTAGGTATTAAAATAATTTATATAATTTTGACATATAAAGTGACATTTTTCAAAACTGACTTCCGTTAGCAAACGTCACTTTTTCGTAACCAGTTACATAATGAAAAATATTATGTAACTGGTGATGCAACGATCATGTAATTAAGGTTATTAATACACGAGCATTAACCGGGATACGAAACGAGCCGAAGGCGAGTTTCGTATGGTTTATGCGAGTGTATTAATAACCATTACATGAGAGTTGCATACACTATTTTGTCTACGATCGATAAATAATAAAATGAAAACAAGGATTAATTTCAAAGAAGCTCCCATAATTCCCATAATTAAGGCAACCTGTAAAAAAATAGCATTATTTAATTGCAATGATTCCACTTTGATAAAGAGAAATATACAATTAATGCAATTAGTTTTTCTTTCAAGAAAATACATTATATTCTAAAAAAAAAATTTCAACCCGCCCAGGATTTGCACCACGACCTGCAACGCACTCATGCGCTACGACCGCAAGCGTTACTAACTAAACTACGAAGACTTGTATGAAAAAGTACGCACATTATGCATATACAAATTAAATCATTGTATCAAGCGGAAATAAACAGAAAGGTTTTTTAAAATAATTTCAAAATAAAGATTTGCTTACCTTTATCATTAAATAATCATAATCTGGGGCTTTCTCGATGAATTTCCTGAGCTCGTTTGGCTGGAATGTTTTGGATTTCTTTCCAACGTATCCTTCAGATTTCCGCTTCAAAAATGCATGTAGCCGTGCGTATTTTGAAATGTCAGTTTGATAGTTGATATTCAACATCCATTTTAATATAGAATAATGTGTCCATAAAGTTGAAGATTTGGAAGTTCTTCAAAATAAACCAACAACACATTTTCCGAAATAGATGAAATATCTTTTGTATTTCTCCAGTCCATGAATTGCCTGTATAATTTGTCATAGATTTTTGTTAATTTAGTTGGAACTAAATTTTCACAGACACTTTCAGCTTTATCAGAAATTTCTGGTGGTGTCCAAGATAATTCTTCACTACTCGACATGTTTATAGTTATCTACTTTTGACGCGTTGTGAAATGTCAAATAGGTATGTAGAAACATAGACCACTTGATTATCCCCAAGCACTTGTTTCTATTGGCCGAAAATTCGTTTCATAATGAAAAGTACGTATTTTCATTGGCCAAAATCTGTATCGAAATGAAAATCCGTGTTAAAATGAACAATATTAGAGAATCGGAAGCAGATATTTAATTCACGTATTATAATACGGGAGTAGAAAAAAATTAATTTTATCACCAGTTAGTGAAAACAAGAGAGAAAAGAAGAAAGTTTAATGTCATATTATAGAAAAATAACAACAACTAGAACTGAAGAGAACTACTAACAATAAGAACAACTAGAACAATTTACTTTTTATTTTATGCATTATAATGTTAAATATCTATGTTCGATTTTAATTTAATATTAATGGTAAAATGATAATGAAAAGTCTGAAATTAATGTATAAAATAAAAGTATTGTCGTGTAATATTGGTTGCATAACTGGTAGAAATCAAAAACTGCTGTTATCAAATCAGAAAAGTTAATTAAAAATTGTTAAAAAACATATAAAATAAATAAAATTTTGTTTTTCTCAAAATTAGATGAAATCTTGTATGAAACGTTATGAAATGCTTTATTGATGGGTAAACTAAATTTTCTTCTTGTCAAAATTGGATAAAATCTTATATGAAACAGATCCCTCGAAGAGATCGAAAAAAAGTCATGGCCCGAGGCCGAGTGGAAAACCTCCTGCGGTAGCGAGGAGAACCGACTCTCCGCACAAGAACAGGAGGAGTGTACCGCCGGCCCGTAGCCAGAGTACCAGCTATCCAAAAGGGAAAGCTGGTTTCCCCAAAAAGAAGGCGAGTAACGTCTCTCCAAAGGAACTTAAAAAAGGGACTGGACCTGCTGTCCTAGAATCGAAGACCAGTATGGCCTCGACCAAGGGATCGGAACAAACAGCTGGGTCAGTCGTGACGAATGTGATCAAAACTCGTCAATGGCACGAACCACAGCCTCATCCAGAGGAGAAGCAGATGGTGGCGTCTCAATTGACCCACCGTTTGATCTCTCCTGAGGATCTGAGGAGACACAAGTTTGCCAGCAGCTCTCTAAATTCGCCACTTTCAACTGTTTACAGGCAAACTTAGACCATGCCAAGGCCGCTTCTTGTATCCTTGGCACAAGGTTCAAGGACGAATTAATCGACCTTGCTTGCCTGCAAGAACCATGGATAAGAAACATAGACCGAGTAACCGGTCTCAGCAATATTCCTGGTGAGGTAGTAGTCTGTCCTGGGGTGAAACTCAGAGCAAGCCTCCTCATTAGGAAAAATATTAATTATTTCTTGCTTACAGGCTTTTGCACTCCGGACGTAGTAGCCATTCAAGTGTCCCTACCCGAGAAGAATGGTATGACTAACATAGTCGCCTGCTCTGCATAATTCTCAGGGGACATGTATAGTCTACCTCTTCTCGCTATAGGGCGGCTAATCGACTATAACAAGAAGAACAGACTCCCTCTAGTCATGGGCTGTTACGACAATTCACACCATACATCGTGTGGCAGTACCAATATAAATCACAGAGGTGAGTTACTTTTTGATTATATACTAGGGGAAGTGCTATCTGTTTTTAACAAGGGCTCTGAACCAACCTTTGCAACTTGAAACAGATCAGAGGTGTTAGATTTAACTATCAGCTCAAACTTTCTGAGCAATAAGATACGGCACTGGGCAGTTTCTACTGAGCCTTTGTGTTTAGATCACAGATAAATTCAATTCAACATTGAAATAGGCCAGTAGTGGAATATCGCAACTCAAAAGCTACTGACTGGAGTCGGTACAAAAATTTCCTCCAACAGTACATTGAGGTACATCAGCCACTGTAGTGCGTTATGGTCGCTTCCGATGATGAAGGTTCTGTCATAAACGTATGTGTGAAAGTGTTCAATACCCTTTACAATTGCTAACAGTTCTTTTGTTGTAACGCAATAATTTTTCTCCGACCTTCTCAGGGTCATACTGAAATAAGTAAATACTTTTTCTTCGCAATCTTGTTGCCGTGAAAGGATAGCTCCTATCCATGTTGTGAAGCGTCGCAGTCGAGCATTAATTGACCTTCTTCTTTAGGGTACGCTAAAACCGGGGCAGTGGACGACAACCTTCTTTTCAATTCAGTAAAGGCATTTTAGCATTCTGGATCCCAATCTAATGATTTGTTGTTTTGCCGGTCCAGTTTTTATTCCCTCTGCTGACACAACGTGACCCAAATATAAAACTTCACGTTGAAATAAGGAGCATTTGTTGGAATTCAATTCTAAGTGTGCATTTTTCAGTCGGTTAAAAACTTCTTCTAGATTGTTTAGACGTTCGTCGAATATTTTTCCCATTTTAATGGTGTCATCTAAATAACACAGACAGGTTTTCCACGTCAGTCCTTTTAACACCATTTCCATAAGTATTTTCAAAGTGGCTGGAGCATGGCATAGACCAAATGGAAGTACTTTGAATCGATAATGGCCATTTCCAGCAGAGAAGGCTATTTTATCTCTATCATCGGGAGGAACTTCAACTTGCCACTATCCGCCCTTCAAATCTAATGTGGTAAACCACTGAGAACTGGATAGGGTGTCCAGTGAATCGTCTATACGTGGCAGGGGATGGCTATCTTTTACAGTAACTTGATTTAATTTGCGATAGTTAACGCAGAATCTTGTACTTCCATCTTTCTTAGTTACTGAAACAACTGGGAACACCACGGTCTAGATGAATCTTCAATAATGTTCTCATCTAACATGTCTTGTATAATATTAGCTACATCTTTTTGTTAAGCGAATGGAAGTCTTCTTGGGTTTTGACGTATCGGTGGTGCAACTCTTGTATTAATTCTATGGTGGACCAAATTGGTTCGCCGTGTAGATTTTCCGGTTTCGAAAAGGCTAAGGTGATTCACAACAAATTTCTCTGCCTTGCTCGCTTCTTCGGGTGTTAGTTTATAAAAATCTTCGATGAGTGCCTCTACAAGTTGGTCGCCGACTTTACTTTGTGGCTCTTTTTCGGGTTTGGGATTATCTCGTTAATTCAATATGCTCTTCACTTCAGTATCCCAACTCATGATTTTTTAGCTAAAGGGAATTTGCTGTTCTATTTTTACCAGACATTTGGCTACCATTACTCCTTTTTCTGTCGGTTCACGTGGTTCAATAAACCCAACAGTCATATCTTTAGATTTTCCTTCAAGATGATCCTTGACAATGCTTTCTGAGTTTGCCGGAATTCTTATATCTTCATCAACCATAACTTTCATTTTGCGCAATTGATTATTTTCACCACTGTGGATTACTTCTCCGTTGTTGATTGATAAAATTTTGTTTTACAAATCTATTATAAATTTGTTTTGCATAATGTCTAAACTCAAAACACATTCATCCATAATGTTTGCTACCAAAAATTAGTGAATTGTAGCCGTGTTTCCAATTCGAATGGATGCTGTTACTTGTCCCAAAATCGGAGCAGTTTGACCAATTGCGGTTTCCAGCACAAGGCCTTTAGGTGTTTTTGCGTATTTTTGTGTCAACATATCTGGGCGTACAAAGGATTTAGTTGCCCCGGTGTCGACAATAAATTTGAAATAGTGATTTTATAGTTGTCCACAGTTAAATTTCGGCCATTTTTACACAAAGAATATGTGCGAATCGTGGGGCTATGAGCTCTGTTTCTAACTGGGCTCTGCTAGGATGTACGTTGTCTTGATGTTGTCTGGTTATCAAAGTTCCTAACTTGGCTTTGAGATCTTGGTGGAACTCTACATGTTCTCTGCAGATGTCCAATTCTTCCGCAGTTGAAACATTTCCGGGATTCTTTAATTGGTGTACGACTTTGTAGCGTGTCTTTCAGTAGGTTTTCGATTCTAGCCATAACTTAGGTTAAATTCTCCTCCTCGAAGTGTATTGCTCGTAATTTTGGACGTCTGGTTTTGGAAATGGTTTTAGCAGCTTCAAATTCTTGAGCAAAAGTTAATTCTTCCTGTACTGTCTATGGTGGTGAATCGAAGGGCTTGTTGCATTTCTGTATCTCTTAAACCATCAATGACTGCTTGAACGCCAAATTGTTCTAAAAATTCTTTAGGTGCCTGCGCATAGGCTAAACTGAATAGTCTTTCTATGTCATTTCCATAATGTTGGAGGCTCTCCTCTAATTTTTGCATGCGCACCGTCAATTGACTTTGGAAAACTTGTTTTCAGTGTTGCTGCCCATACCTGTTCTCCAAAGCTTGGATAATGATGTCATAGCTAGGGTTGCCTTGGGATAATTATTGCAGAATGCATGCGGCTTGTCCACGAAGAGCAATCATAAGGGAGGTGGCTTTTTCTTGATCATTGCACTCATTGGCATCGGCTGCTGCTTCAAATTGGCGTCGATATGTCTCCCACGATGATTGGCTATCATATGTAGGTGGCTTGATAACCTGGTTATGTCTCAAATTCACTATTTCTGTTCTGGCACTATTACTAATGAAACTGCTATCATTGGGCCCAGAAAAAACAAAATGGCGGCCTGTCAAAGTTGAAAAAAAATCGTATTTCCTTTGTTTTTCATTTGACGCAAAAAAGTTACTGGACTTTTTCATAGACCTTAACACGTTCTTCAACTTTTGTACTTAACATTTTTCTCTAAATCGTACATGACAACATTTATTCAAGAAACTTCACAAATTTACCAAATTTTTTTGTTTGCTTTTGATTTGATACCAAAATGTTACTTTAGTTTTTTGTACATCTCAAAACAGTCTATTACTTTTGTGTCTAATTTTTTATTTTGAGTTTTATGCAAAAATCTTATGAAATAAGCCTGTCCAATTGGTCATGTGCCATTGGGATTTTTTTTAGAGAGCAGCCCTGTGGTCCTTACTTTCTATTGTCTTCAATTCGGTAATTTGCTTCGCCTGCTAAACGAATAGACCATAACATTATGAACAGAAAATAACACAATCGTGAACGTGTCCCTCCTCTAATAGTCCGTCTGGTAATTCAGAGATAAGTTTTGGATGATGTCAACTTTTTGAAAATTACACTATATTATTTTGTCATTTTTTTACAAAATTATGTTTGTTCATGTAACATTGTTTATAAACTTTTGCATTCACGTGTTTATATCTCTTGTTTGCTATTTAAAGTTTTCGAAATTTCTTCACTTTCATTATGACATTATATAAATTTTTAAATTCCTTAATATTTTTACTTATCAAATGTATAACATGAAGCAAATCATGTTTATTTTTGTTAATTAAATAAACTATTCCTTAAAATATGATTCACATGCTAGATTTTTCAATTTTTGTAGATACAGTATGGGAAATACAATAGTTAAAATGGCTCTATTGCAACCAATTATCGAAGGAAATCCTCAAAATAAGGAAACTCGGTTATTTAAGCCACGTAACAAACTACCACAGCTTCTTAAAAAAAAGATAAATTGATGTAAAGAAAGCGAAGCGATTACCAGTAGAACTTGGCTTTATTTACCTTTAAGAAGGAAACTATAACAGTAACATAGTAAAATATAAAACGCAGACATATGACAATTATTCAAAGAACGACATCAGATGGCTGACAGACAACGGATTGTCACGCAAATGCTCTATGGAGGTCGCATGCAGGTTGCCAATCACATGTCGTTTCCTCGAAAGCCGACCCCGGTTACTTTTGGTTGAAATACCTCAACGGGAAGTGGTAGTTTACTTGAAGCGTTAAACAGTTTGTCTTAATTTTAGGCATCCAAATTATGAAATAATGGAAAATGTTACAAATAAAACTTGAAGATAATTGAATCATGAACAACTTTTGTTTGAAATTTTTTCAAAAATTGTGTAGTTTTTTTTTGCTTTAGGGCTGGACCCTCGCATCCAGAAACTACGTGTGTGGATCCAGCTCTAAAGCCAAAAAAAATCTTAAATATGTAATGTAGTGAGATTTATTCAACTATTTCAAAACAAATGAATAGTTTTTATTTAGTGTTTGATATGACCGTCAAAACTTGACATGTATCGTGTGTGAGAAAGTCTTGTGGTGGCCACAATGCATTTTTTCACTAGTATACCCTGTATTTTCTTGTTAATTGATCTAATTAAAATTGAAAGATTGGTAAAACTGGGAAAAACATCTTTGATAGGGGGTCGAATGTCATAATGATAATTATCTAGAAATCCCTTTTTGATCAACTTTTAACTTATTCAAGAGGTTAGTATCTTACATCAGAAAATGAAGACTAACGTTTATGGATATTAAGAAATAAATCAATGCATAAGATCAAAACAAGGTTGTTAAGATTAAAATTGAAAAAATTGCGCAATTATACAAGCACTATGCACTGTGTTCATTTGAATTCGATTTATCTTTCAGTATCGGGAGATTTCGTCATGGAGATGTGAAAGCATAAATAATAATAGAATAATTTAGTTATAGCAGTATTGCAGGTATTGGAATACAAAATTTTAAAAATTAACATTTGATGTTTTTTGCAAGTTATATTTGAATAAAATACAAAAATTGTGTTTGAATATTTACAAATTTTATTATTTTTAATACAAAATATCAAATTAGGGGTTATATTCAAAATTAGAAATTTGATAACTTGTTCTCAAGAACTCTCCCTGTGGATTGAGAGAATTTCATGGATAGGCGGAACCTCTGAGCTGAGCTATTAAAACAGAATGAAGAGGGTAAGAAATTACAAAAGAAAGGTTCAAGTATCTAGCCACGGAAAATCTGAAATTGTGAGTTTACTCAATGATAACAAAACGACAATAAATCACATAATTAGCAATATATATATATATATATATATATATATATATATATATATATATATATATATATATATAATGTTCGTAAAGGTTTCCGCGGTTAGAATTATGAACAAAGGAACTAGGTTCACGGGTTGGAAATTTAAAATTTCTCGACGTTTCGGCTTCCACTTTGAAGCCATTATCAAGAGAGGCGGGTAGGTTATTCGTTCATTAATCTAGGAAGTGATCCGATTCCGTAGTCTCAATCTGCCTACTCTACGCAACGAATCACCCCCTACGGCTAATTCCAAGGCCTCAATCTGCCTACTCCTTGGAATTTCACCGAAAAAGGACATAACAATGGTGATTTAACTGGTAAGCAATTTTTATTATTATTTTATTTATTTATTTTATTGTTATGTCCTTTTTCGGTGAAATTCCAAGGAGTAGGCAGATTGAGGTCTTGGAATTAGCCGTAGGGGGTGATTCGTTGCGTAGAGTAGGCAGATTGAGACTACGGAATCGGATCACTTCCTAGATTAATGAACGAATAACCTACCCCCCCCCCCTTCTTGATAATGGCTCCAAAGTGGAAGCCGAAACGTAGAGAAATTTTAAATTTCCAATGCGGTTCAACCCGTGAACCCAGTTCGTTTGTTCATATATGTATACGTGTGTACTTACCTCCGAAGTGAGGTTAGACTCCATCAAGTTGTAAAATAGTAAACTACAGATTGTAAATTGTGAAATGTTTTACAGAAATTGAGTCAACGGAAGGACAACCAACCGCATTACAACACCAAGTGAAAATGTCGCAACATTTTATAAAATGAAATAAATAAATTCATCTTCATGCGTTACTATGTTGAACGCCGGCAAGGAAATGATATAGTTTCCCTCCAATTGGGATGTAACAAGAGACAAACAGTGCTGCCAACAGTCAAATCAGAGTTCTGTAGGGCAATGTAACCATTTCAGTAATGGACTCTGTTGTAGGGCCAACAATTGGTTTAATATTGACCACAGTATTTGACTGTTGTTTTTCTTTTTAGTCTCCCTGATGATGAGGACAATCATCCTCGAAACTTGGACATTTTCCGCTAAGAGTATACCTTTTCCATTTTCTTGCTGCAATTCCCCAATATTCACTAGTTTTATTTATATATATATACATATATATATATATATATATATATATATATATATATATATATATATTATTTATTTGTACATAACTCAAAAATACATGAAAGGCAAACAAACAAAACAAACGACGTTGTGCGAAATTAATATATACACTTGCGAAGCCCATAAGGATTGTTTGCAAGGATAAAATAATAATAATATAAAACTTATAGTAGGTAACAAAATAATAATAAGTAATACGTAATTAATAAAAATGTATACGATAATTAAGGATTAATAAAGTAGAAATAGAAATTGATAGAAACATTATCAGTAATTAATTTCGATAAGGTTGTGAATAGCGCGCCTACTTGTATTGGTGATATATTCATGAAGTTTTAAAGTTAGCACCTTTACAGAAGTTTCAGATTTAATTTGTTGGGGTATAGCATTATATAGCTTAGGTCCTAGAAACAAAAAGCTTCTTTGTCCAGCTGTTTTTTTCATTGTTGGATTCAGGTAAGTATGTTTATTCCTTGTCATATAATTGTGAGTTTGAATTTGTAGACTTGATATAAGTTTATGTTGTCTTAATACCGCTTTTTTTAAGTATAATTGTCTAACGTCTAATATTTTCGTTTCAGTATATAGCAGTTCACTGCTATATCTTCTTGTTTTTCCGAGAAGGATTTTGAGGAATCTTTTTTGCGAAACCTCGAGAATATTATAGTAAGTCTTCGCCACTGCCCAGACCGTAAATTAGGTGAGATTCAATCAAACTATTATAAACCATTAGTTTTTGTTTATATTGTAGGTGAGATATGTTTGAATTTATATAATACACAATTTTAGAACTAGATAATTAATATGGTTATCCTATCTAACATGTGGGTCTATCATAATTCCTAAATATTTTATTTGTTTTGCAGGTTGAATATTGGTATTTTTTTGTACATTGATGGCGTAGTTCGGAAGATCCGGTTCTAAGGATGCAAATGGCAGGTAAACAGTTTTTTTATAATTGAATGAAAGAAGCCTATAGTCAAACCACTGCTTTATACAATTTAAATCATTTTCAATTTTCAACTTTAAATCGTACCAATTTTGATCACTGTATACCAGAACTGTATCGTCTGCAAAACTTATAATTTTACTGAAATTAACTGTCTCGACCCTTACTTCGTGGAATCTGCTCATATTAGTGTTTTTAAATGAAACTCACGGTTTCTAGTTAATTTCACAATATAATAAAAGTTATTGAAAATTCTAAACAAATGACAATTGTTTCGATAAATCAATATCATCGTCAGAATGACAGAAGTTACATTTTATTTGATGCCTACCTGATGTTTAGTAGTTATTTTTGGCTAGACCAAGAAGTGACCTAACTTGTGATTGACTTAATATATGTTTATAGAAAAAAGAAGAAGATGTGATATTACAAATATTGAAGCTTAGATATTATTAGCCCTATGGTGATATCCTGGATATCATTTTTCCAATTAAGATCAGTATAACTGTGCAATGATATAGAAAACCAGGAAAACTATATCTGCTGATCTTTACAATTATCACTTGAGAAGACAGTTTATTAGTGGAGAACTCCCTAGATTTAACTGTTCATTGACAACTTCATATTGTGGGTTTCTAAAATGTCTTCTAATTTCCAATTCTTCAAGGAAATCCAGTTCTTGTTTCTTTTCACAAATATGCAGCACTTCTAGTTTTGTGTTAGGTGTCAATGAATGATTGGTGTCAAGTAGATGTTTTGCGTAGTGGGATTTATCTGGTTGTTTTAACCTGTATGCTCGTAAGTGTTCACTGTATCGGATTTCAAAATTCCTAAGGGTCTGACCCAAATATACAGCATTACATTCTGGACATATTAGTTTATATATACCTGACTTCTTTAATAGTGTTATTTTTGTTTTTACATTTAACAGTTTTGTACTAACGTTACATCCTGTTTTAAAAGAAAGTGTTGTATTCGTTGCAGAAGATATTATGTTTGAAATATTATTAGAAATATTTCCTGCATATGTGTGGTTTCATAAATTTTTATTTCATCAGCTTGTTTAGGAAATATTAGTTGTAATGCCACTTTTTCCTCTTTTTTACTAATTAGCTTATTTATCATATATAATGGATAACCGTTGGACGTTGCTATTTGTCTAATTGTATTTATCTGTTCATCGACGACTTCATATTGTGGGTTTCTTAAGTGTCTTCTAATTTCCAACTCTTCAAAGAAATCCAGTTCTTGTTTCTTTTCACAAATATGCAGCACTTCTAGTTTTGTGTTGGGTGTCAATGAATGATTGGTGTCAAGTAGATGTTTTGCGTAGTGGGATTTATCTGGTTGTTTTAACCTATATGCTCGTAAGTGATCACTGTATCGGATTTCAAAATACATTTGAGTTTATATATACCTGACTTCTATGGAAGTGATATTTTTGTTTTTACATTTAACAATTTTGTACTAACATTACTTTCTGTTTCAAAAGAAATTGTTGTATTCGTTGCTGAAGATATTGTCTTTGAAATATTATTAGAAATACTTCCTGCATATGTGATGGTTTTATAAGATTTTATTTCTTCAGTTTGTTTAGGAAATATTAGTTGAAATGCCACTTTTTCCTCTTTTTTACTAATTAGCTTATTTGTCATATTTAATGGATAACCGTTGGATCTTGCTATTTGTCTAACTGTATTAATCTCTCTATCAAAATTACATTTGTTCATAGGAACTGAAAAAGCTATATGCAAGATCCAACGGTTATCGATTAAATATGCTAAATAAGCTAATTAGTAAAAAAGTGGAAAAAGTGGCATTACAACTAATATTTCCTAAACAAGCTGATGAAATGAAAACTTATAAAACCATCACATATGCAGGAAGTATTTCTAATAATATTTCAAAGATAATATCTTCAGCAACGAATACAACAATTTCTTTTAAAACAGAAAGTAACGTTAGTACAAAATTGTTAAATGTAAAAACAAAAATACCACTATTAAAGAAGTCAGGTATATATAAACTCAAAAGTCCAGAATGTAATGCTGTCTATTTGGATCAGACCCTTAGGAATTTAGAAATCCGATACAGTGAACACTTATGAGCATACAGGTTAAAACAACCAGATAAATCCCACTACGCAAAACATCTACTTGACACCAATCAATCATTGACACCTAACACAAAACTAGAAGTACTGCACATTTGTGAAAAGAAACAAGAACTGGATTTCCTTGAATAATTGGAAATTAGAAGATATTTAAGGAACCCACAATATGAAGTTGTCAATGAACAGTTAAATCTAGGGAGTTCTCCACTAATAAACTGTCTTCTTAAGTGATCATTGTAAAGGTCAGCAGATATAGTTTTCCTGGTTTTCTATATCATTGCACAGTTATACTGATCTTAATTGGAAAAATGATATCCAGGATATCACCATAGGGCTAATAATATCTAAGCTTCAATATTTGTAATATCACATCTTCTTCTTTTTTCTATAAACATATATTAAGTCAATCACAAGTTAGGTCACTTCTTGGTCTAGCCAAAAATAACTACTAAACATCAGGTAGGCATCAAATAAAATGTAACTTCTGTCATTCTGACGATGATATTGATTTATCGAAACAATTGTCAATTTTTTAGAATTTTCAATAACTTTTATTATATTGTGGAATTAACTAGAAACCGTGAGTTTCATTTAAAAACACTATTATAATTTTACTGTTACTTTCAATCATAAATAAGTTATTCAAATAGATATTAAACAAAACAGGGCCCAGAACCGTACCTTGTGGCACAACACACTCATCTGTCTGTTCTTTACTGCATTTATTGCCCACTCTTACTTTCTGAGATCGGTTTGTCAGATAACATTTGAAAAAAGCATGTGCTGCACCTCTAACTCCAATGTCCTGTGTTTCCAAAAGAAGGCAGCGGTTCCACGATGTCGAAGGCCTTTGCTAAGTCCAGGAAGACCGCAATTGTAGGTAAACCCTCATCAATATTTTTATATAAAATATTTGTTACTTCCAATAGAGCATCGTTAGTGGACTTGCGCTTCTGGAAACCATATTGAGACCCCGACATTAGCTGATATTTATCTAGATATGTATTAATCCGTGCATTAACTACTTTTTCTAGTATTTTTGATAAACAAGTTATTAATGATATTGGTCTCTAGTTTGTCATCTCATCCCTTTCTCCACTTTTATAAATAGGTTTGACAATCGATGTCTTAAAAGCTGAAGGAAATCGTCCCATTTCTAATGACTTATCTATTTATTATAATCATTAGCTGATATGCAATAAAATATAAAATATGTTTGAGCGTTTCAGCCCCTATCTCATCCCAACCCGGTGCTTTTTTATTCTTTAGTTCACTAATTATATTTTTTATTTCTGTAATACTGGTGGGTGCAAAAAACATGGAATGACAATTTATAATTTTCTTTTCTTTATAATTTATTGGTTATTGTATGGTTTTTGCTAGAGTTCTTCCTATATTTACAAAGAAAATATTAAACATTTCAGAAATTATCTCAGCTTTATTTACTGTTTTTCCATCGTTGTCCTTAATATTTGTAATTTCCGTGTTTTCTGTTTTTTTAGATATTGAGTTTACTACATTCCATATCTTTTTTGACGAATTTTGTTCGTCTTCTATAAGTTTATAATAATATTTATTTTTAGCAGTGACAATTAATTTATTTAGTAGCTTTTTGTAATCTGTATATTCTTTTCTAAGTATATTATTTAGAGGATTTATTTTTGATATTTTTTACATTTCATTTTTTTTTGTTAACGGATTTTATGAGAGATGGCGTGATCCAATTTTTTATTTTTCTTAAATTATTCTTAATCTTTGTATACGTTGTTGACTGCCTAATATTATCTTGGATAGTGCTGACCAGTTTATCAGTTGCGGAGTCCAAATTTGGATTAAAAATAATATCATTCCAGTCAGTATGTTGAAATCTATGTATCAGTTTATTCTTGTCTATCTGGGCAAAATATTGTGATTTAGAGTTTACAACACGATCTCCCTCAGAAAGAATCAGTTGTAGCATTACTGTATAGTGATCAGTTACTGATATGTTGATTATTAGAGGAATCAAATTATCATAAAAATTAACACTTTTAGAATATACAAAAATATGATCTATACATGTCTTTGAATTTCTTTGAACTCTTGTTGCACCATTAATGCCAGATTGATAACCGCATTCGTTTAAGACGTTTAAGTAATTTCTCTTGTTACCATTTTCGGTTGATAGATCTATATTGATATCAACAACAAAAAGTTTAAAATCACTGTTTTCAGTTTGTATATCTAAAATGTCATTTAACTCCTCAACAAACGAGTCGACTTTGTTTTCAGAAGCAGGTGATCTGTAGAAACCATTTATAATAAACGTTTTATTTTCAAAATGGGCTTTTATTTTAATAAGTGAACTACCACTTAAAACAAATAAGTTATGCGACTCATACAGCTCAGATTTTATAAATACAATGACTGCATCACTTTGTTTGAATTTTCCGTAGTTATAAACGAGTACAGTTCGGTAACCATCAATATTATACAGTGATAAGAATGGAATAAACTGTGTTTCTGTTAGAACAATACATTCAATTTTTGTTTCTGACACCTCTATAAAGATTTGAAATTCATTAAAATTACAAGCGATGCTCCGAATATTACTGTGGATTATTTTAAAATTAGTATTGTAGTCGTTTATTTTAAGGACCTTCTTGGTTTCCTCTGATGTTTGTAAAGGGAATGTTTCTATCTTTTCTACTTCAAAATCACGTATATAATCATCCATTCACATAAATATTTATAGTTTTAAAAAATAAAATATGGGTTATTTGATGTGTTAGTGGTTTATTTAATACAATTTACTAATACTATAATATAAAACCAGACATTCATTAACAAATCTGAAGTTTAAAATTAATTTACACAGATAAATATTAAAAACGTCGACTTTTAGAAATACTTCGGCCAAATGCCCATTTCCAACGATAAAAATGAAAAACTTGATAATAAAATTAATTGTCTTTTAAAACAAGTACTATAGAAGTGATAATGAAAAACTTGACCAAATTTTGTATTAATTAGAGACAGGTTTTAGTTAATTAAAATTTAATCCTTTTAGATATTAGGAATTAGTACGTGTGGTTAGCTTATATAATTTAAATTAAATTTGGTTGTAAATATTGTAATGAATATAAGTGAAGTTTTATTTTCTTAAAATTTTTATGCACTATTTAGCCTAGGTGATTGTCTTTGAGCGAATTTTGGCTCTATAGTGTTTTCTTGCTTGCTGGCAATTGTTCTTCTTTCTCTTCGTTATCTGGTGTTTTTCTTTTCTGCACCTTTGAAAGAATTTCTGTTTTGACTTCCTCTCGGGCTTTCAGAAGACTGCTGTTCGAAGATGCTGCGCCTGCACAATTCTTATCTTTAGTAGAGTTTGTTTGTATATCCTTATAAGACAATGCTTCTCCTTTCACAACCAAAGTGCTTTTGTATATACGTGCTTTTTTATTTTCGTTTCTAGCTTGTTTTAAGTGTTGTATCAGTAATTTATTCTCTTTTTTTGCTTCCTGGGATAAGTATTCCGCAATTACAATGCCTGATCCTTTCAGTTTATTGCAGTTTTTCAAAATATCTTTTTTGGTCTATGCTCTCAGAAACTTTACAACTATTGGTTTATTCCAACTTTTATATAGATCGTTTTGAAAACGTGCTGTCTTGTCAACACACACAATACATGATCCAACAACAAAACACGACAATAAATCGCATTATTAGTCATCACTATATCATATATATATATATATATATATATATATATATATATATATATATATATATAATATATATATATATATATATATATATATATAATGTATTTGGATTTTTCTTAGACCAATTTATATATTTCTGTACGTGAAGCTATTTTATAAATTAATTTTAAATGTGACATTCCCACTATGTGGATAACAAAGTTTTTGTTCGGAATATCTTGTTTTTGAAAAAGGTTAGAAAATCAGCCGAAACGTTAAATATGAATAAAGTGTTATAACAGGAATTATATTATGTAGTTTGATGAAAGTTTATGATAAGGACCGAAGACCGAAGATCAGAACAACTCAGTACTCGGTTCAACCGAAATAGTGACTGTATAATCCTGTTAGATTGGTGTCGTAAGCCATGTGACTCAGGTACATACTTACATTACAACTCATACCATAAGTTCAGTGAAAGTTAATCTGATAAAACAGATGAAAAACAGAATTTTAAAAATCTCAGACAAGAGCTTTCATATAAATAACCTCAACATTCTAAAGAACCTTTTTCTCTACAATGCTTATCCTAAAAAATTAGTCAACCACATCCTATTTAACCTATCATATATCTTAACTGGTGGAGCCCTGGCAGATGGGGGACTAATTCAAAACACTTTTACTAATAATAACTCTAACAACAATGTTGACAGTGAACTTGATGGCAACCTAGGATCTCAGAATCAGTTTATCCTCTAAAAATAGCTAACAAAACAGTTCTAACAATGAACTCAATATATAGTAATGTAAAAGATAAAACTCCGAAGGAACCCTTATATAACATAGTATACAAAATACCATGTAGGTATTGCGACAAAGTTTACATTTGTGAAGATCTTTAGCTAACAGGATAATATCACATAAAAGTGATGCAAGACTATATCCTAATAGGTGTGCTTTGGGTGAGCATGTTTACAATAATGACCAATGGACTTTTTCCGCGCTGTTTATCATTGTCCACGTTTCACATATGATAGAACCAATTATAAATTGCTGTTGAATATTTTAACCATTGTCATTGTGCCAAGTTGTATTGATATCCATATATTTCCTTTTATAATTGAAACTAACTGTATCTACATAATTTCACGACGTAATGAAGAATTAATAAAAATTCAAAAAATTGACAATTGTTTCGTTATCATCAAATATCATCGCCAGAATGAAAGAATTTCTTTTTCTAATGCGTTGATTCATTTTGAATATGGTTTCTCGTTTGTATTGCTTTGTGGTAGTTTCATTGATGTTTTTATTTAAGATGAGTGGTACATCCTTCCCCTGCATCCGAAAGTTACTCTGGTTTGTTATTGTAATATCGTCCTTAATGTGTGTTGAAGCATTGATATCGTCCTTATTCTTTGCCTGGTAATTGTCAGTTGATTATATAGAACAGACATAGGTTTACTAAACAGCATTTAATAACGACCAATATTAAAACATTGCGTTGAAGTACAACCAAAATGTTTAATCTCGATCTAAATAATCTGGCAGAAAGGTAGAATCACACTGTGTATGATCTACGTGAATTTGAAATATACAATTCGCTAATCTAAACTCGCTCTAACTTAGAATGAACACAATTGTTTCAAACACAATGTTAAAAGTTGGCATTCATTCTCTGTCTCTCTCTATATATAACAAGTAGGTATGTTGCGCTTTGGGAGTTAGCAGTACATATTCTAGTTTTCACAAATTGCAAAGTTTGTGGGAATACTAGAATTTATTCCAGTAATTCCGTGGCAACTACACATATCCGCTGAAGTGTAATTCCTTGATAAACCCAGTTTTAACGCAGTTCCAAAGTTTACTGAAACTACAAAGATGGAATATTATTTCGTGTTTATGTGTCACTATATCATCTGGAAACAATAATAGCTTGATTCAACTGTATCATGTAATTGATATACCCATTTAAAATTCAGCCATTGTCGGTAAAAATTAATTAATATTTTCAGAAATGAATTTCGAGTCAGCCGTAATTGAAATTTACTGTGTCGACCCTTACTCTGAGAGGGTTGTCTTGCAAGACATACCTGGTATATTTGGACAATATCGTAGTACTGGGTGACGAACACCTGAAGAATGTGGAAGATGTATTCAAACGACTCCAAGAAATGTCAGCTATTCCAAAACCGAGTCAACTATCTGGGCCATATAGAGAGCAACGCAGGAGTGACGGTGGCTTCAGGGAAAATTGCTTCCATTCAGCAATGGCCGCAACCAACCGACAAACACCAAATAAGGAGTTTTCTTGAACTATGCACATACTATAGAAAATTTATCAGGAAGTTTGGTGATATTGCCAATCCCCTAATTCGACTCACAGAAGAAACAAGAGCTTTCCAATGGAACGAAGACTGTCAAACGGCTTTTGAAACCTTGAAGAGGCATTTACCCATACCGCCGATATTAGGATACCTATTACCAGAGGAAGACTTTATGCTTGACACTGACGCAAGCAATGTAGGAATTGGGAGGGAAAGAAAGAGTGCTGGGATATTTCAGTAAAGTTCTCTCCACACCAGAACGAAACTACTGCGTCACAAGAAGAGAACTTTGGCGGTAGTGAAGTCCGTGGAACACTTTTATCAGTTCTTAATCCGGAATGATCACGCAAGTCAAGTAGTTAATGCAGTTCGATAATCCCGAGAGCCAGATCGCTAGATGGATTGAACGACTTCCAGAGTACGATTTCAATATCGAACATCGAGCAGGCGTGGGTCACCGAAATGCCGACTCACTATCCAGACGGCCGTGCCCAACAGACTGTTCCCACTGCAACACGGCGGAATCTAGGGAAGAACTACAGTAGTCAACGAAGAATGGTTACCCACCAAAATCAGAGAAGATCAGGAGAATGATCCTCACCTAAAGTAAATTCGGTAATGGAAGGAAGAAAATCGGCGACCAACCTGGCAAAAAGTGTCAAGATTTTCACCGACATTCAACGCATATTGGGCTCAGTGAGACTCCCTTGTCCTGGAAGAAGGGCTGTTGAAACGAATCCTTGAAAACGATTATAGTTCCGAGATGAGGAGACAGATGGTTTTCCTGAGAACGAAGTTGCATGATATAAAATATACATTGTTTCAATAAATAATTAAAGTTAGCCTAATGTATTCTCCAGGACCAACTAAATAGAGAAACATATAATTAGTAAGCATCGTAATCCTACATTTATTTTGACTGAACTTTATAACTATTGGCTATAACGTTTCTTCCATTAAATTGTCTAATTTCCACACTTGCTGCTCTTTTTTTTATTATATGTTGCATAATATTTTCATATTGGTCTATACTACAATCGCAATCGGTGCGGAGTAAAAAAACTGTCTGAACAGGTCATTTCGGGGGTGGGTATCTATTATTATAGAGACATTCGGATTACTGAAATATTTTGGTGTATTCTGTTGTAATTTTTTTTATGAACATAAACGACTTACATATTATTATTGTTGAAACCCTTTTCAAGAACTATCGCGAGTCTAAATGACCTCAGGTAGACGGGGTGGGATTATCATTTCAGAGATAATTCCCCTACCTGACTATGGAATTTGTGTATTTTTGTTTCAAATGTAGTTGCAGTCTGACTGTCATCAATTATTCATTCAGTGAATTTAGAAAGAACTTACTCGCTTGATAACTTTTATAAAGTAATTATTAGTTTCGGTTAATAGTGACAATGGCAGAAAATTTACAGTATGGATACGGATTTACACCTGTAAAGCGTTGTCGATTAACGAGAAAATAATAATAAACAATATTTATAATTAATTAAGAACTGAAAATCTTTCAGGTTTAGTTGATGACATTGTGGCAAAGATAAGTAATATGACAGGCGTAGGCAAATCAACAATATAGAAGTGGAGTTATTAAATCCGCAAAGAAAAATGCAGGCGGTAAAAAGAAAGTTGAATTCACAGAAGAAATTAAATACGCAATAAGAAGAAAAGTGCACGAATTTTATTTTAGGAAGAAAATGAGTAATGATCCATATTTCCCAAAAATCGGCCGAACGAAACTACGGGAAACGCTACAGGAATTAAAATTTAAATGGGCAAAACATGATAGAAAAGCGATTCTAATTGATACTGACGAAATTATTTGTTGGAGACGGAGATATTCTAAGAACAATTTTTAAATTACGTGCAGAAGGCAAACCAATATTTTACTTGGATGAAACCTGAGTGAATGAAGGCTACATTGTCAGTAAAATATGGCAGGATACCAACATTCAATCTTCACGACAGGCTTTTTTGGAATGATTATCTACAGGATTGAAGAGTCCATCCGGTAAGGGGCGACGTCTAATCATAACTCATTTTGGCATGGTGACTCCTTAATATTCCAATCTAAAAAAACTGGAGACTACCATGAAGATATGAACGCCGACGTTTTTGAGGAATATTTTGAGCAGATGATTGACCTAATACCAAAAGATTCGGTCATAGTATTAGATAACGCTAGTTACCATTCTCGTCACATTGAGAAGGTGCCAAACGCATCATGGAGAAAACAAGAGATCATTGAATGGCTAACAGACAAAAATATTAATTTTCCTCAAAAATCAGTCAAACCCGAACTTCTACAAATTGTAAAATTGAATAAGCCACCTGCTCGATATACAGTTGCCGAACTAGTAAAAAAGCGTGGTATTGACGTAAACTAGTAAAAAAGCGTGGTATTGACGTAGTGCTTCTTCCCCCATATCACTGCCAATTAAATCCGATATAACTGATATGGGCACAAGTGAAAATTTTTATAGGTCGACATAATACTACATTCAAACATGATTAGACAGGGCCCTATTACAAGTTCTTCTTCTTCTTCTCATGGCCCTACAACTCTGGGTGATTCTTGGCCGTATCCACTATCGACCTTCATCTTCCTCGATCTTGCGCTTCCATTTCCCACTGTTGGACTCCCATTCTAGACACATCCGCTGCTACGGCATATGTCCACCTTTTCCTGGGTCGACCTATTGATCCTCTACCATCTGGTCTCTCAAGGAATACTGTTTTTAACAATCTGTGGTCCTCTGATCTCAATACATGCCCCGTTCATCTTATTCGATTAGCTTTTATGTGTCTGACTATGTTCTCACTGCCATACTGCACTGACAACTCAGCATTGTGGTGTCTTCCTCAGTGTTCTGTTGCCCCGTCTTGTTGCGGTCCAAATATACAGCTGTCCCTCGATAATCCGACAGTTAAGGGACCGAGAGAGTGTCTGATTACCGAAAATATCGGATTACCAAAAATGTCATATTATCAAAGATGTTTTATTCTTAATGCGTTTGAACACAATGAAGTTAAAAAAAAGGAAGAAACAGTAAAGGTACATGTAATTTATTAATGCCAGGATACAAAATGACAGTACATACATGTAAGTTTTTGAAAGAAATACGGAAAGAAATTTATGTAAAATACATATACAATATGTACATACATATTTACACATTAAAAGTCCGTGATTTTCTTTTGATTCTTCGTACGCAGGAAGTCTGTCATTGCCAAGGCCAAACTGAATAGCAACGCTGAGAGGGGATCTCCTTGTCTGAGTCCTGATGTTACCCTAAATGGAGTTGATGTTCTGCTTCCTATCCCCACCTGTGCACATGAGTTTACTTGACACATTTGTGTTAGCTCCACCAATTTCGTTTGGATGGCCATTTCTAGAATTGCCACCCACAACCTGCTTCTTATTTAGAGTCATATGCTTACTGGAAATCAACAAAGATTTGGTGACTATCCCTATTGCAAGTTACTAAAGAAAATTGGCAAAAGGCAATTCATCATGTATTAAAAGAAGAAGAAACCATGTGGAATCTGGTCAAAATCATAGATGCAGACATTACAGAGACACCATTAATAATTTCAATAAATAATGACTCATAAAGTTACGATTGTGATTCCGAAAGTGATTTAAAGACATTTTCACTTACTAATCTAGACTAAGATGAAGGAGAACTATTTAAAACAATTTACAAGTGGCATGTTCATATTAATTTGTTAAGCAAATTACAATGAGTACCTATCATAACGTTGTATTATTTAGAATTCGAGCCATCATTTAAAGGTTAACATTATAAACCACGATTATTTAATAGGATATCTACGTATTTTCATAATTTAAAACTTAGTTATACAACAAATATCAACAATATATACCTACGACCCCTAATACTATTCCTAAACCTACGCCTATTATTCCCCTAGAAAGTATTAAGATAAGACTCGGTCATTGTTATCTTTCTACAATACCCGTCGGCACAAATACATTTCTTGTCTTCACAACATTCATTACAGCAGGTAGGGTAAAATTACATATTTTGTTTGGTCCACTTGTGGTGAGCAAGTCTCATAAAATTTTGATTTATTACACCCTTTGCGATTTTACTATAATTTCATGACACTGTGCTATTATTTGGATATTATAACATCTGAATACAGGGAGAGTCGAACACATGCTTTTCTCTATTTTTTAAATGAATTACCCTGTATTTCATTTCAAAAGGTGAAAAGACACCATATAAGCTTTCTTTTATCGGGCATTCCCTATACCTAAAATCATTAATTTCCGAGATACAATATCTCAACAAAATTTAATAACAAAAAGTTGAAAAAATTATTTATTGAAAGAAGTAAGGTATAGAAAGATGACAGTAAGACAAATTCTTTTATAAAAATAATAAAACGTCAGTCAAAGGTGAACTGTAAATTGATAATTGATTCTATACCAAGTGTTCGACATGACACCCAAAACGTCAATACAACATTGCAGTCGATCTTCAAAAGATCGACTTACATTTCTCAACGTTTCTACATTAATACTCTGAAATGCTTCTCGTATTATTTCCTTCATATGTGTAACCTTCGTTTAGAGATGTCTCATCCAAATAGAAGATTTTTCTATTTTCATTGCAAAAATTCTGTCACTGTTGTTCATGGTGAGAGGTCTTTTTTCTACAACTACTATGCAAAACACGCTTGTCTACACAAATTTTTATGCGCAAAGCAAGCCTTTTTAATTAGTTTGATATCCGTTAGGAAAGTAATAATGTAGAGTGTGGGAAAAGTACACGTTATGGTACTTTTCCGCACGGAAATGTCACTTTGCCCACGGAAATGTCAATGTCAAATTTTTTTGACAATACTTTATAGTGGATTTCTGGGTGTTCAAATTTTAAATTTGAACTAAAAATTCTGTAAGTAAACTATTTTTTAGATTATGTATTTCAGTTTATTGATTATAGATTATAAACAAATTCATTTATTACCCATTATTTTAGGAACCATGAACCGAGATCATAATTTATCTTTCGAGTTGTCGAATTCCGATATTGAGAATAATCCTCCAGATATTATCGAAAAGGCTCAGAATGCAATCGAAAATTTGTTACCTGGAGTTTCAAAGAACAAATATCAAAAACAATACAGCAAATTTATGAACTGGAGGGAAATAAACAATATTAAATAATTCTCAGAAAATGTTTTGTTGGCTTATTTTCAAGAAATTTCTGCGAACTTTGAACCGTCTACACTGTGGTCTATATATTCAATGATAAGGAGCCTCATGAGTATCAAACATAACATTGATATTTCAAAGTATACAAAACTTCGAGCATATTTAAAAAAGCAAAACGAAAAAAGCTGTGACAAAAGAAAATCCCTTACATTGACATCTGCTGAAATCCATAAATTTTTAGAAGAAGCGCCAGACAATATCTATCTACTCGTCAAAGTAAGTCATCATTTTAAAGATTATATTTAGTTATTCAATCTATTATTATTTAGTAACCAATGTACTTCATGATATAGAAAAATCAAAATAGAAAACTTAAAATAAAATAAAGCAGCGGAAAGACCTAAATACAGTATTTCATTATTGTTGCCGCTATAGCTTAGTGTAAAACACATTGGAACGAAGAGGCTTTTTTATATATTTGCAATTTATTTTTTCTTTTCACTTTAATTTTGGAACTAAATTAAAATTTTAATTTCAATCACAAATTTACTTGTAGGTTTTTGGATTAGCCGGAGCATGTCGAAGGGAAGAATTATGGAAATTAACTATTGATAACGTAGAAGATTTACAACAAGCCTTATTGGTTACTGTTCCAATAACTAAGACAAAAATACCACGTACATTTACGGTAGTTGGAAAATTCTATGATATATACAAAAAATATGCACGTCTGCGTCCACAAAATACAAATGAGAAGAGGTTATTTCTTAATTACCAACACGGAAAATGTACGCGGCAAGTAGTGGGCATAAATAAATTCGGAAATATGCCTAAACAAATTGCAGAATATTCAAAATTACCTAACTCTAAATTGTACACGGGTCATTGTTTTAGACGATCTTCAGCTACAATTTTAGCAAATTCAGGCAGAGACTTATTAACATTGAAGCGACATGGTGGATGGCGCTCAAATACAGTAGCGGAAGGATATATTGACGACTCGATATCAAACAAAATTGATATTGCCACCAAAATTGAAAAATCTATTATACCTGGGGCTTCGACTTCATATAATATTATTCCTAATGAAAAACAAGCATCAACATCTTCATTGACAAACATTAACGATAACTTATCATCAAAAATAGATAATATACCAGGCATATCAATTCGAAATTGTTCCAATTTTACTATCAACTTTTAACTAATTTTTCTATATTCTGTGCTCATTTCTAAAATTCGTTCTGTTTAAGTTAAATAAAATACATATATAAGTTACTTTTTTCTTTAATTAATAAACGTAGTTGTAGAAAAAATATTGTCTACAACTCGTACGCATAGCACTTTTCCCACTCGCTGGATTTGCGGCACTCGCCTTACGGCTCGTGCCACAAACTTCTGCGCTGGTGGGAAAAGTAACGCTTTGCGCACTTGTTGTACAAACTACTATTTCAAAATTAAAAATAATAGAAAACGATCTTATAGTTCCTATGAAACAAAATATGCTTACAAATTTGGCTATGATAACCACCGAGAAAGATACCTGCGAATATTTAGATATGACAGATTTAATTAAAGAGTTTGTAATTATAAAAGCAAGAAAAGTCGCTTCCAATAATTAAAATCTATGTACCTCAGTATAGTTTACTAGTTTAGTTTATATTAATTTATAACTTAAAACGCATCTAAGTTCAAAGTGCTAATAAAGAATAAAATATGAATACAAAATTATGTATACAGGCAAGGTACTCCTTTTTTGTTATAACTAAGGATTATATGAAGTACTATGTTTTTTATATTAGCATTTTTTTTTAAATTATACAAAGTAATAAAGTTTATAAAAAGTTACCTTTCTCATTTTTATTTTAAATTCTTTTATTTCTTGAACAGATTAACAGTTATCCAATAATTAGAATCATAATTTTATATCAACGCAGTTATTATTATTGACAGGATATAACATTGATATTCTGATGAGGAAGGGAGGAATAATTATATCTTGCGTCCGGGATCGGACCTGTCTCGATGGTATAAACTCACTGTAATTTATAATGCATTTATGCCTTATCATTTGTTGCATGGTTTAAGAATCTACAGACATTGGCATTGAATTATTCGGTTGCAACAAAATGAAAGTTGAACTACTACTAACTAGATGGCGAAATTTGTATTAAAATCAGCAGGTTTATTCTAATTGGACTAAATGATCATACTTATAATAACTTTTGTTTAATATGTTACCAGCCGGATAAGATTTTCATCTGTGTTCAGTATTACTTGGTATATAATTGTTGAAAGACCTGTAAATATTAAGTTTATTTACATGAAATTATATTTTATTCATAAGCCCATCATCCGTTGACCAGTTTCCAAGTCTATAGGAAAAGAAAGATTTCGATCATTGCGACATGGAATTTCAACTACCGCGCACTAGATGGCGTAGAATGTATGAAAGTGTGCAGTAATTTTTATTATACTGATGACCGCAACCTAGTGTTAAATATAAATCTTTTATTTTTAGTACACCCAAATAAATATTTTCGTTGAAATGATTATTGCATCGAAAGTATCGAAAAAAATTAGGGACTTCAACGAAAAAAAAATCATGCAATCCAAGTTTCAATTATCTTTTTTTCGAATCTCGCAAATGGAATTTTCTAGTTGTCAAAACACGACCTAAATAATCATTGATAAGAAATATGGCGTATACAACCTTATTAACGAATATCTGATTGAATAATTTCGGAGAAAATTTCGGAATATGTACAGTTTGATATGGTTTATGGTTTATTAAACTCACGTATTAGAGAGAAGCTGCCGCGATATAAAGTCGATACATTTAAAGGTTTTATTGTAAATTCTCGAATTATTGAACAATCTATCCATGAGAGTTCACATCAAAGCGATTGTCGTGCCAGTCAAAAAGCAGTTAACGTTAAATGCGAACCAAATGGTTCAAATGTAAACAATAATCTTAACAATCGTAAAAGTAGAGTTCAATGTGTTTTTTGTAAAAACTATGGTCATACTAAAGGTGAATGTCGTAAATATGCATCACTCAGTAGCAATAGCACTAATAATACCTCTCAAAGAGATTGCAGCGTGGCCAACTCAACCGGCAATTCTGTAATTTTTTGCTATGGCTGCAAAGCTCCAGGTTATATTAAATATAATTGTCCCAACTGTTCCAAGCAGGTTGAAATTGCTCAGGTGAGTATATCCAGTGCTCATGATAGTAGTGTTAATGAGTTTTTATGCACTTCTCTATATCAGGAGGAATGTCAATCCAATATAAATCCACCTATGCGTCCACTCGCCCAGGTTAACATTGAAGGTCATTGCGGATTATCTTTTCTTGATTCTGGTGCCCAAACTAGCATTGCTGGAGCGCAGCTACGAAATATCTTGTTGAAAGAGAACATCCCCTACACCACAAGGTCTATGGTAATGACGTTGGCAAATGGCAAATCAAGCACTGTCAATGCTCTATGTTTCCATGTAAAAATTGTCCTAGGGAACCACGAACATGCACTCATGCTAATTTCCGTCCCTGAATATGCCCAAAGCCAAACTTTACTCGGTTCAGATTTCCTCAAGGCAGCTAATATAATGCTAGACATCCCTCACGATTGTTGGTATTATGGGGATTTACCCGATGTTCGTTATCCTTTTTCTCCAGACCCAGCCTTACAAGATACATCTAGTTTGAATTCTATTTACTTGGCACGAATTGAGTTAAGAGAATACGAATGTATCAGTCCCTCTCCTGCTGAAAAACTTGATCTTAACAAACTCCTCGAACAAAACCGTGTCGTATTTTGCGGTAATAAAGCGCCAACTCCTTTTGCTCAACACACAATTGTTTTAACAGATGATAGCCCCATCTCAGTTGCTCCATATCGTGTGCCCGAAGTTAAAAAACTGCAGATGAAATAAGAAATAGACAGACTCTTTGCGGACGGTACCATAGAGGAATGTGAGTCACCCTACGCAGATCAAGTGGTTCTTGTCCCCAAGAAAGATGGCAGTATTAGGTTAACGGTCGACTATCGAAAGCTTACCGCTGTTACGCGAGCTGATAGGTACCCTCTACCCAGAATGGACGACCTTCTCTACGCTACAAAAGAAACGAAGTATATGTCTACATTGGATCTGAAGTCCGGTTATCATCAAGTTGCAGTGCACCCTAAAGACAGAGATAAAACAGCGTTTATATGCCCATTCGGTACATTCAGATATACACGCATGCCGTTCGGAATGAGAAATAGTCCCGCGACGTTTTAGCGCCCCATTCACAGATTCCGTGCGGGCCTACAAGACGTCTATCTTTTAGCCTACTTGGATGATCTAATCATTATCTCTCCTTCATTTCAAACTCACTTACAAGGCATTGAAAAGGTTTTCTGTCGTCTCAAAGTATTCAAGCTTCATTTAACCCTTATAATACCAAGCAAGGTGCAAATGTATTTTTTTGTATATATCTAAGCCAATTATATTTTGTTTTATTTCCTCTTTTTAGTAGCTGCATTTTGTTAGGTTCCAAATGTAATTTACCTAAAATCTAACATGGATTTTTTCCATCTCAGTAATTATTTAGGTTTTTAGAGTGTGAGGTGCATTTGCATCCCGCTTAGCATTTTACGTATACAAATATTTTTATGTTATTATTAGCTAACGGCAGGGTAAAATCCTTACATGTTGTACTGTTCGTATCCCCACTTCTCTTATTCGGCGCGGCGCTTGCATTGCTACGCCGCCGGCCGCCTACTGGTACAGGAGTAATAGTTATTACTATTTAGTGTCGTTTATGCAAGGGTCTGTGTTAGATAAACGAGTCGATTTATAGTGCGCCACGTGGTTGTTTATTCGGTAGAAAATGAGTAATTTCCGAATTCGAAATGAAAAAGCTCTAACGGAGGAGGAAATGTTAATGCTGTTGCAAAATGATGATCCAGAATATGAGGAATTATTGCAGGAAGATGATTCAAGCGACATCGAAAGTGAGGACCATATATCCGACCAAGAAGAATTCGATGAAGAAATCTATGCTTCTTCTGATGAAGAAAACACTAACTTAGAGGTACCTGTAGCTGATATTCCTGTTTATACAGCTAAAGATGGTACCTAGTGGTATAAAATGCCAATAAATAATCAAGTTCGACGTTCGCAGGCAAACAAGATTGTGCATGTTCCAGGACTTACACCTACCAGTGCAGAAATAGGTACGATCAAAGAATCGTTTATGCTGTTTTTTTCAGACGATATATTTAACATTATTGTCGCTGAAACCAACCGGAAAGCTAAATTTTATATTGATAATTATAATGAAACTCATCCAGAGAGTACAAAGAAATATGTGCCAACTAACAGAAGAGAAATCGAGGCCTATATAGGTCTACTTATTACATTAGGAGCATTGTAAGTGAACTAATTGGGCTAACTTCCCAATCCAATACATTAGAGAAAAATCAATCATATGCACTTGCATACCAATCCTTCAATATACATGGACGTAGACAACCAGCACTGGAACTGAAGTAATCCTTCCCAAATTCCTCAAGGTAGTAGAAATAAATTGTTGACAAATATTTTTTATAATTATATTTCAACAATAACAATAAATAACGTATGCGTCTGGTTGCATTAACCCGTATTATCTCTCTTAATATAGAAAAAATTATTACCTTAATGGAACAGGTGACAATTCACCAAATTACTTCGCCTAATGAAAGAATATTAGGAAAAAGAATATCGTAGTATACATCTGCTCCAATCAGAATGTCAACATCTGATGGAGTGCTGAAATCTGGATCTGCTAAATGGAGTTGTTCTGGAATTTTCCAAGAACGTATCTTAACTGGGAACTGTGGAATTTTTGAAGTAATAGAAGGTAGAATACTATAATTTATTTTGACTTTGAAATCAGTAGCATTGGAATGAAGAGTTATGTCAGCCATTTGTTTTGAAAGAAATGTTATATTTTGGACACCTTGTCCTTGTAAAGTTACATTGTGAGTTTGAAGTTTAAGCTTATCTGCAAGTTTCTCTGTCATAAATGACGCTTGACTGCCAGCATCCAAAAGGATTCTAGCTTGGATAGGAAAATTTGTACTCGAATAAATAGTTACAACAGCAGTAGCCAATATAACATTTGTTTCAGATTTTGTTGACACTGTGTGAACAACGGGATTTAATAAGCTCTTAGATGTAATAGCATTCAACTGTTCAACTTGTGAACCTTGCACAGTTGTATCTTTTGAATGTTCTCCTCTGGCACTTGAAACAGAAATGTTTTGTCCGAATGTCCCTTGACAAGCAGAACTGGAGTTATTTTCAATTGCCCTATGTGAAACAAAAGAGCAATACTTGTTCTCATTTTGAACCCTAGAATCAGTTAAAGAATTACGCGCTTGAACATTATCTCTATGGAGGGAAGTGTGATGTTTTTTGCCACACTCTGAACAACCTTTTGACCTACATTCGACAATTTTATGCTTACCGCCCATGCAGTTGAAACACAACAGTTGTGACTTCAGAAAATCGTACTTTTGATTAACAGACATTTTGGAGAAGTCGGGACAAGAATATACATCATGGCTAGACGTTTTGCACTTCCAACATTTTCTGTTACTGAAAGCTTGTGTATGGAGAGAAACCCTTTTGACTGGCTTAGGAGAAGATTCTTTCTTTTGGAATGAATTAGTACTTAATGATTCTAACAGACTTGCATATGAATCCAATATGGTAAAAAACTCATCTAAAGTAGGAAAAACATCTGTGACTCTGTTCGACTGATAATATTTTTTTGTATTGAAGTCTAATTTACGGACTAAAATATTAATCAGAATTATATCCCAATGTTCAACTGGACATTTCAAATTTTTTAAGGACTCTACATTTTTCTCTACTGTAACTTTAAAATCTCTAATTGATTGAGCCGTACCTTTTGTTAAAACAGGAAAAACAACTATGTCATTTAAATGCGAATTTATGATAATTAAATTATTCTCATATCTTTTTTGAAGAATATGTAATGCTGATTGAAATTTGTCATTGCTCAATGGTTAAGACTCTATCAACGTTAGAGGTTCTCCGCGGAGATAAGACTTCAAATAGATAAACTTTTGGATATCAGTCAAACTCCTATTGTCCCTAATCAAAGATTAAAACAGCTGTGAAAAAGAAATCCATTTTTGGTATTCACCTGAAAAGGGCGAAATGGAAATTTCAGGAAGTTTAACTCCTAAATTCGGGCAATTTTCTGATCTAGTAGATTGTTGTAGTGTATTGACCTGAGGGGCCTGAATGAATTTTTTCTCTTAACCTTCCTATCATATTACAAACAATGTCTTCAACGATTGAACTATCTTCAGTGTCAGAATTATCCGAATTGAAATTTTGAATATTTTGTTAAAGGTCAGAATATTTAACTAAATTTTCATCTAGTTTCCTAATTCTTTCTTCAAGAACAAATGCATTTAATGCTGAATCTAAGTGACTGTCAATCCACTTACTACAACGAGTAATTGCACCTTTAACATATGCCCGTGACTTTATCAACTGTTCCATGGTAAATGAAAAAATAGTTCTAATGATGTAAATTTGTTCGTTCGTACAATATGAAGAAAGCAATATGAAATTGTTCAACGTTAACAGTAAAATTCTGAAAATGATTGACGCTTGTCTATCCGCAAACAAAATATTTTTTGTTAATTTTACACGTACTACATACAATAATGAAACTAAATTAAATTTGTCAATTCCTTGAATTAACACACTCTCGAAGAAAAATGATGAGAGATAATAATTCGAACTAATAAATTACCTTAAAGGCTGCAAACCAGACGAAACCCATCAAAAAATATAAAAATTTCAATCTAAATCTAAATAGTGCACGTAGGAAAGTCAATGTATTTTCATAAAACGCAGAAAGAATACCAAAACTGGTAAAACTGGATCTATTCTTCTTTCTGGAATACTTTCTGCGGATAATCTCTTGTAACTAACTGCTGACTGGTAGTTTTATTCTACTTGAAATAGGATGTTGTGAAGGATACGTCCGGCTCGATAGGATCAATTATGAACGGGATGGGCTAACTTCCCAATCCAATACATTAGAGAACTTAAATCATATGCACTTGCATACCAATCCTTCAATATACATGGACGTAGACAACCAGCACTGGAACTGAAGTAATCCTTCCCAAATTCCTCAAGGTAGTAGAAATAAATTGTTGACGAATATTTTTTATAATTATATTTCAACAATAACAATAAATAACGTATGCGTCTGGTTGCATTAACCCGTATCATCTCTCTTAATATAGAAAAAATTATTACCTTAATGGAACAGGTGACAATTCACCGAATTACTTGCATTTCTGAACTTTTTGAATCGGCAAAGGAATTCTTTTTAAAAAACGGATAACAGTGACATTTACAGTTGTTACCGTACTGACATATTTTTTAAGCACACTATCTATGATCAAAAGAACACAGACACTACTGATAGAGATGAATGTGTTTAACTGGTAGTGGTAATTGAATGAACTAAAATGTTATAAACTGTTTTATAACAGCAAGCTAGTACCGAACCCATTGAAAAGCTTTGTACTAGTGACCCTGCATCCCTGCATATTGTCGGCCTATAATAACAGCAACTTCGTCTAGAAATCGATTCCATTTTCTAACCAAATTTTTGAGATTCGATAATTTGGAGACCAGGGCTGAGAGAAAGTTAGAAGACAAGCTTGCACCAATAAGGGAAGTATCTGATAAATTCGTATCAAACTGTAAAAAAGCACTATATCCGAGTACGCACGTGTGCATTGACGAGCAACTCGTCCCATTTCGAGAAAAGGCTCCATTTAGTGTCTATATGAAAAGCAAGCCAGCAAAGTATGGAATAAAGATATGGGCACTGGCAGATTGTGAATACAATTATACTTTGAAGTGTATTTAGGTAAGTCATTTATTTTCATTTATGCTATGTTATCTACCGATTTTTTTTGTTAGGCAAAGTAGGCAACAAGCCTGAAAAAGGACAAGGTGAACGGGTTGTTCTTGAACTTTCTGATTATCTAAGTCAAAGATATGGTATCACAACTAATAACTTCTTTACTAGTCTTCAGCTGTCCGTTATTTTGTTATCAACCGAGCATGACGATGATAAAGTAAGTGATAAGGAGTCAGACTAAAAACCAGATATTGTCTTGCATTATAATAGTACTAAAGGAGCTGTAGATGCAACAGAACAAATGGCAGCAAAATATACTGCTCAAAGAAAAACTCTTAGATGACCCATGGTACTTTTTTCCCATATTGTAATGTTTTCTAATTTATTTAAACAATAAACGGGTGGGATAAATTTTAAACACACGGTATGGCTACTTACTAATTTATTTAAACACTAACTCACTAACACTTAATTTATATATACTTAACTAATCACTTAAATCTAATTTATATGCACACAAACTTGATTATATTAGCACTTTACTGTTCGGTGTATTTCTGTTTATTTCTCGAGATCACTTTATCAACTCCCTAATCCGCTGATCGGTCCTTTATATATATATATATTTAAATATATATATATATATATATATATATATATATATTATTGCCTTTTTTTACTAGAGAATTCTACTGAAAACAATTGGATTTCTGGCATTTTCTAGATAAGACTGGTCACAAAAACCAGTTCTAGATAAGATAGTCACAATCGTAAACAATCCCTGCGCGTCCACCATAATTTTAACTTACAAACCTGGCTTAGACAGTGTCGGATTTAGGGACTATACCAGTGTGCTGTTTCGTACCATTACCCCCTCCTTAAATGGAAGGCAGAGGATAGCTGTCTTTCTTCGTCACGTTGTTAAGCTGGCGATAATCCACGCAGAATCTCGTAGTTCCATCCTTTTTCTTGACGAGCACTACTAGAACACCCATGGACTAGTAGATGGTTCTATCACTTTTTCTTCTGCCATCTCTCGAATTATTCTTTCAGCTTCCTCTCTCTTCGCTGGTGGAAGTCTTCGAGCTGATTGTCTAATTGGCTTAGCATTACCAGTATCGATTTT
Organism: Galeruca laticollis; assembly: GCA_963921935.1. Lineage (NCBI taxonomy): Eukaryota > Metazoa > Arthropoda > Insecta > Coleoptera > Chrysomelidae > Galeruca > Galeruca laticollis. The sequence continues at coordinate 127,570,336 of OY998177.1, forward strand.
GTGTCTGACCGCTGATGTTCTGCCAGTCTTTCCTCCTTTTGGTACGAATAAGTCTCGATACTGCAAGAGAAATTCTCTCATTCTCTTTTTTCCAGCTCTATCCAAATATTGACCAGCTACTGATAACATCTGTTCGAATCTGGCATTAGAATTGTCAGTGGTCGTTGTTTGGCGAACTATAGACGTCACTGGTACGCAGGATCCAATTCTAGTGTCCTCCTTGATGGTGACTGAGTAATCATTCACGTTTATCACACGTACTGGGATCTCTTTCGCCGACGTAACCAATCCTTTTCCAATTAGTACTCCTTTGCCAACTTCTTCGTCGTGGTTCTTTGGCTCCATCATCACCGGTGTACCTTCCTCCATGATTCCCTGTAGCCGTGCTACTATCATGGTTTCGCTTCGTGCAGGTAGAACGGTATCTTCCTGTACAGCTGCCAACACCGTGCTGTCTTCATGTGGATGAAGTAATACCTCCTCGGATCCCACTTTAATGGTTCTGTTTCTAAAGTCTAATTGGAAACCATGTACATTCATTACGTCCATTCCCAGAATCACGTCTTCTTCAATGTCAGCTACGATTACCGTATGCGTCAACTTTTCTGCTCCAATTCCCAATTGGATTTGTGTTTCCCCGTTTCCCCCCCCACTCTCGCCTGTGGCGGTCCGCAGTCGCAGTCTCGTTGGTAGAAGTTTCTCTTTGGGGTTTATTATCTCTGGTCGTATAATGGTTCTAGTTGCTCCAGTGTCAACCAACAGAGCATATTTCTTGCCATTTACTTCGCCATCCACATATACACTGTCGTTGCGACATCTGAGCGAAGCTATCAGTATGAGAGGGTCTTTGGAACGATCATGGGTCGGTGCTGCCCTCTCGTAGCCGACCCATTCTAGTTTCCCTGTGACTGGGGTTCTTGGTTTGCAGGAGTCTTGGGGCGCTTACACGAACCACGTACATGCCCTAGTTCGCCACAATTCCAGCATCTGATTTTTCTCGGTTTCTTGTCCATCATACCTTTTATGAAACTGACGAACTGGTCAAATCTGTCTTCGTCACCTTCTTCTTGGATGGTCCTAATTTTGTTATATCCTGAAGCCTTTGTTGCTGCTTCATATTCGAGAGCAGCTGTCAATGCGTCGACTAATGTTTTCGGATGGGATGAACGAAGTGTCCTCTGCATATCGGGATCACGTAAGCCATCAATAAAGGCCTGAATGCCCAGACATTCCATCATGTTCTCTGGTGCTGACGGATAAGCAAATCGAACTAGTCGGGCAATGTCCACTCCATATTATTGAAGGGATTCATCCCGTTTCTGCCTTCGGTTCTTCAGCTGAGATTGGTACAAATGTTCTAGATGTTCATGACCATATCGCATGTCCAACCTCTTCTTCAGCTGCTCGAAGTCATCCGTTTCTTCCAAAGGTATCGTCTGGAGTACATCTAAGGCATCTCCGCAAAGCGCGATGGTTAAGTTCACTGCCTTCTCTCTATCGGACCAATTATTCACTCTAGCGGCTGCCTCAAATTGTTTCACATAATTGGTCCAAGACATTTTTCCATCGAACGTTGGGGCCTTGACTCGGGTAAAACTGCCAATGTCTTCAAACTTAGATACTGTTTCTGGCTTGCAAGGTTTCGTTTGCTCGGTCTTCTTTTCTTCCTCTGGCGTGCCTTGCGTTCTTGAATCTGCAATATTTTCCTCCAACTCCTTGATTTTCTCGTCTATCGTTGTAATCTTATTCTCGATTCTCTCGTCCATCGTTGACATTTTATTCTCGATTTCAGATTTTAGAGGCGAAATTTAATTTTCAACGTCAGCGGCCATGTCGTTTTTCATTAATAAGATATCGGCAGATATATCGTTCTTCAAAGTAGAAATCTTCTCGTCCATATTAACAGAAATGTCGATCTTCATAGCAGAAATATCGTTCTTTATAGCCGAAATATCGCTTTTCACATTCGTAGAAATCTTCTCTCCCATGCCAGAAATATCGTTCTTCGTAGCAGAAATCTTCTCGTCCATGTTAGCAGAAATGTCGATCTTCATAGCAGAAATCTTCTCGTCCATGTTCTCTTCCAAGGCAGAAATATTCTCGTCCATGTAAGCAGAAATATTAGCAGAAATTGACGAGATTAAGGTGGAAGCCTCGTCATTAAATAAAACTGCTTCTGGATCAAAGCCGTCATTTTCCAGTGCTATTTTAAGTCTTTCTACTAATTCACTTTTCTTACCGGATGTTTCCAACTCACGATCTTCCAATTCTGCTCTTAGTTCCGCCACTGTGAGGTCACATAGTCTCTTGGCCATTTTTACGTAGTAATTTATTTATATTATCCCACCACTGACACCAATGTAATGTTTTTCTAATTTATTTAAACAATAAACGGGTGGGATAAATTTTAAACACACGTATGGCTACTTACTAATTTATTTTACACTAACTCACTAACACTTAATTTATATATACTTAACTAATCACTTAAATCTAATTTATATGCACACAAACTTGATTATATTAGCACTTTACTGTTCGGTGTATTTCTGTTTATTTCTCGAGATCACTTTATCAACTCCCTTATCCGCTGATCGGTCCTTTATATATATATATATATATATATATATATATATATATATATATATATATATATATATATAGACAAGTAATCACGGCTGAACTATTAACAAACAAAATTGAAAATATCACGGGGATTGCAATTTTGCAATTTGTCAATTTTTCAATGTTTCAATTTTTTCAATTTTTTACTTGTTCACTTTTTCAATTTTTTGGTTTCCTATTGCATTTTAATTCAATGTTGAGGCATTGATTTTAGCTTAAGTCGGAGGTGATTACTATGTATCCTGTTTTCTTTGATTTCTTATAATTCTAACATGCAACCTTGAAAAAGAAAGAAATAGTCTTTCGAAAGCGCTCGGTTTTGTATAACAACAATATAAATATTATTTAGGCTGCAATCCCCGTCATATTTTCAATTTTGTTTATATATATTATAATATTTTTAATGTTCTACTGTTTTTATAATTATGTATTATATGATTTTATTTGAAATTTGATTATTAGATGCTGTGTTACAATCGTGGTAGTAACTACACTAATGTGAAAACACCTTTATCACTGAATATAACCTATTTGAAATTTTGACAGGAATTGTCAAATTATTATGCCCGGCTCAGATGAATATGAAATTTTATATTCTGAAAGATAAATTACTATAAAATCGACTTACTCGCTCTTCCCTCAGGGAGGGTTCAAAGATTAAAAAAAAATTAATAATTTAAAATTTTAAATTTATTAATTTCCAAAGAATATTCCAAAATTGTCAATTATACTATTGCAAATCTATAGTGACTGCTTGTTCAATATATTCTAAGACCATTAAATTATCTAATGACATCTACAATTTTTCTGTCACTGAAAATTAACTAAATGTCACTGATTATATCAAAAGTTTTATAGGATCCAAAATTTTTCAAATTCAATGAAATAGGAGTTGAATTAATACCAAAGTGAGTTGGAATCAAAAATTATATATTATATACCATCAGATAACAAGGGAAAATGAATTATTATTCCCAAAATATAATAAAGAACAATAATCGTACTTTCTACGAACCTTAAAATTAAAAAAACAACCTGTATACTAGAAGAACAACCTAATTAACTACTTATTCTAAACGTTCAAATCGTCGAAAATTACACTTGACGTGTATAAATGTCAAATAACTATATGCGATAAAATTGTCTATTCAAAAAAATTTTCTCTTCTCTTCAGGTGAAATTTTATATATCTTTAACGTTAATTTTGTCAGTATTCAAAAAAATGATATAGATGCATCTATCTTAATTTTATTTAAAGGCCTGTTAATTCTTGAAAAATAATTTATAAAATCTGGACTGGACTCACCAACTAGGTATCAGGATCACTCGTTCTGATTCTAAGCACGTCTTTTAGAATCGCCGGAACCACTTTTCTAAATTTATAATTTAGAACCCGGAAAAATCACTAACACTATTTCAATATAATTATTCAAGGAATTATTCACGCACTGATCTTATCATGCTAATTATTATAATCTGATGCTATTTTAATATATCAATTACTATTATATTATTCAGCAAATTTGAGAGAACTCATATTAGATGTTCTCTCGAGAGGGGTTCAAAATCAACTAACTAAACTTTTTCCATAAATAATTCTCTTCTCCTTTGGTTACCAAAGAATTCCTTTTTTAAAAAAAAATTACAAATTTATGTTTTCATATAACAAAGAGAGATTTTCATTCTTTAATTCTAATTGTAATTTTGCTACCAGCGACATCTGTATTCTTTTTTTAAAATCTTTATAAAATCTATGTATCATTAAGTATCTTCTGCATTATTGTCATTCGAAATTGTAATGTCAAATTTTATTTGCATATTGAATCTTTTAAATTATTTATAATACATTGTATATCACTAGTATTACATCCAAATATGTACATTTTTCTTTATTTCAATGTTTTCTTTAGAATTTAGATAGAGTATATGTATTAATATATATATATATATATATATATATATATATATATATATATATATATTAATGCCTTTTTCTACTAGAGAATTCTACTCATAACAATTGGATTTCTGGCATTTTCTAGATGAGACTGGTCACAAAAACCAGTTCTAGATAAGATAGTCACAATCGTAAACAATCCCTGCGCGTCCACCATACTTTTAACTTACATACCTGGCTTAGACAGAGTTGTATTTAGGGACTATACCAGTGTGCTGTTTCGTAACAATATCATCGATATTGGAGCTATAAATGCCTATAAAATATAGAAAAATTAAAATCCAAATTACGGGTCTGGGCACTTAGATGCAAGAGGAAAATATCTTCTTCAGTTGGGAAAGGAACTGGCCAAGGAAAATATGATTTTAAGATTTAAAAATACTATTGGTTTGCAAGCAACCATAAAAGAAAATATTCCTAAAGTTGTTTCAGAATTGGAGCAAAATATCTCTTCAACAAGACCTGTAGGAACTCAAGGTAGATGTTTTCTCTGTGAAAGAACCAGAGATAGAAAATCAAGATAACGTTGTGTAAAATGTGAGCGTTTTGTTTGTGTAAATCGCTCTGGAAAAGAAATTTTTTGTATCCCATGTAAAGCAAAAAATTAAGATTAATTTTGAATACCTGATTAAGGTTTGTTTATTTTTTAGTAACTTAATTGAAATAAAAATAGATACAAAATAATTTATTTACGTTTTTTTCATTTTACTTAAAAAAAGTGTAAAAATTACAAAGATAGACAAAAAAAATGGGGTGCAAATGAACCCCGCTTGGTATCGCACGTATGTAAAAAAGCTTGGTATTATAAAGTTTGAATCGCTCCAAGTGTGCTTTCTGCTGTGACTCTGTAAGATATCTCGGTCATATCATCACTCCACAAGGGATTAAGGCCGACCCGGAGAAAGTGTCTTCTATTCTAGATAGACCACCTCCGGAAAATGTGAAGCAATTGACATCTTTCCTTCAAACCTGTTCATGGTTCAGGCGCTTCATTGGAAGGTTCGCCGAAATCAGCAAACCTCTTTCCAGCCCAAACTCATGCGTTCGAACAACTCAAATTTCTTTTAAGCTCCCAGTACTACCGCTACGAAAACGAGGCCGTCCAACCAAACCCGCGTCTAGCACATCTACCTCCGAGTTAACCCATCTCCCAGACGACTCTGTTTCTGAAGTAACCGCAGATCCGTCCCACGACCCCAAGGACCCAACAACTTTTTCTGATGTCAAGGATCCTACACCTTCCAACCAGACTAGAGAAGTTGAACGACGGCGGCGGAGAACCCTACCGAAGTGCTCTTGTTGCCTATAGACCTTTTGCTCCTACTCCCGGGACGGTTCGTGTAGCAAAGGGGGAGATTGTAGCGCCTGGACCAGGCCACCATCAGCCACTGTTGGATGGTAATTCTCACTAATGAGACCACCTACCTCTGGGAATGACAGCGCGGTAGAACGATATATACACAATTCGAGAATTAACATATTATTACTTTTAATTTGTTAAAATAGGGCATTATATATTTAGTTTGGGTAAAGTACCTCCCGTTATTATTTTACCCTCATCAGAAACCACAACAGGTTATTTTTGTTTTTAAATATAACAATTTGGTACTCACATTACTTCGGGTTTAAAAGAAATTGTATTTGTTGCTAAGAATATTATCTTTGAAATATTAATATAAATATTACCAGCATATGTGATGGTTTTGTATTTTTTTATTTCTTTAGTTTGTTTAGGAAATATTAGCTGTGATGCCACTTTTTCCTCTTTTTCTTAAGTAATTTATGTATTATATGTAATGGTAACCGTTGGAAGTTGCTATTTGTTTAATTGTCTTATTTTCGATATCAAAATTATATTTAGTCATAGAACATTTTCAGGTTCTATTAACAAATATAATTGTCATAGAGCAATTAATTGAATGAATTCAATTGAATTGCTGAAGAGTGTAGACATGTTGTTGGTACTCCTTAATATTTTAAAACATAATTATTTCTGAGAATTCATAAGCAATCAATAAGTGAGTAGCTGGATCTTTTTTTAATTTCCAACCTAATAACAATGAAACAAAAACTTGAAAAGCTAATAGCAACTGTTGAAGAAATAAAAAACGACATACAATTAATAAAAACTGGTATGGACGTTATACGACAAGCAAACACAGAACTAACAATACGTGTCGGCAAACTTGAGTCCACAATTGAAAAATTGGAAAATATTAATAACCGAAATAATATAGTTTTCTACGGACTTAGTGAAAACGAATGTAGCAACAATGGTAGAATGATCTAAGGAATTATGAATGTTTTTAACCAGACACTAGAGGTTGAAATTAATTATATTGATATACAGGATGTCCATAGAATGAGACTTAGTAAAAGTGAAAAAGATAGACCAACTTTAATAAAACTTAACACCAACTAGAAGAAGTTTGAAATAATAAAAAACGTCAAGAAATTCAAAACCACCAAACACATTATAACAGAACAATTTAATAAAAAAGTATTGGAAGAAATAAAGCTTTTAATGCCGTAAAATTAACTGTATCGACCCATACTTCGTGGAATCTACTCATATTAGTGATTTAAATGAAACTCAATGTTTCTAGCTATTTCCACAATATAATAAAAAATGTTGGAAATTCTAAAAAATTGACAATTGTTTCGATAACTGAATATCATCGTCAGAATGACAGAAGTTACATTTCATTTGATGCCTACCTGATGTTTAGTAGTTATTTTTGGCTAGACCAAGAAGTGACCTACCTTGTGATTGACTCAATATATGTTAATAGAAAAAAGAAGCAGATGCGATATTACAAATATTGAAGCTTAAATATTATTAGCCCTATGGTGATATCCTGCATATCATTTTTCTTATTAAGATCAGTATAACTGTGCAACGATATAGAAAACCAGGAAAACTATATTTGCCGATCTTTACAATTATCACTTAAGAAGACAGTTTAATAGTGGAGAACTCCCTAGATTTATCTGTTCATCGACGACTTCATATTGTGGGTTTCTTAAGTGTCTTCTGATTTCGAACTCTTCAAAGTAATCCAGTTCTTGTTTCTTATCACAAATATGTAGTACTTCTAGTTCTGTGTTAGGTGTCAACGAATGATTGGTGTCAAGTAGATGTTTTGCGTAATGGGATTTATCTGGTTGTTTTAATCTGTATGCTCGTAAGTGTTCTGTACATTTGAGTTTATATATACCTGATTTCTTGGTGTTATTTTTGTTTTTACATTTAACAATTTTGTCCTTTCTGTTTTAAAAGAAATTGTTGTATTCTTTGCTAAAGATATTATCTTCGAAATATTATTAGAAATATTTCCTGCATATGTGATGGTTTTATAAGTTTTCAGTTCTTCAGTTTGTTTAGGAAATGTTAGTTGTAATGCCACTTTTTCTTCTTTTTTATTAATTAGCTTATTTATCATATGTAATGGATAACCGTTGGATGTTGCTATTTGTCTAATTGTATTATTCTCTCTATCAAAATTACATTTGTTCATAGGAACTGAAAATGCTCTATGTATCATTGAATTATATGCCGCTAGTTTATGGGACTTGGGATGATTGGAACTGTATAGTCACATCAGTGTGTGTTGGTTTTCGGTGAATAGAATAATCAAGTACATTATTAACTCTTTGAATTTTTAAATAAAGAAAATTGATTAAACTATTTTCTTCAACTTTTAATGTAAATTTAGTTTTTGGGTGTAAATTTTCAATGTGGTTGAAAAATATATCTAATTGTCGTCCACTACTCGTAAAATAAGCTAATATGTCATCTACATATCCATACCAAAATAGAACACAATTAGATATATTTTTCAACCACAATAATAATTTACACCCAAAAATTAATTTTGATAGAGAGATTGATATAATCAAACAAATAGCAACATCCAACGGTTATCCATTACATATGACAAATAAACTAATTAGTAAAAAAGAGGAAAACGTGGCATTACAACTAATATTTCCTAAACAAACTAAATAAATAAAAACCTATAAAACCATTACATAAGCAGGAAATATTTCTAATAATATTTTAAAGATAATATTTTTAGCAACAAATACAATGATTTCTTTTAAAACAGAAAGTAACATAAGTACAAAATTGTTAAATGTAAAAACAAAAATATCACTATTAAATAAATCTGGTATGCATAAACTTAAATGTCCAGAATGTAATGCTGTCTACTTGGGTCAGACCCTTAGAAATTTTGAAATCCGATACAGTGAACACTTACGAGCATACAGATTAAAACAACCAGATAAATCCCAATACGCCAGACATCTACTTGACACCAATCATTTATTGAAACCTAACACAGAACTAGAAGTACTACATATTTGTGATAAGAAACAAGAACTCGATTTCCTTGAAGAATTGGAAATTAGAAGACACTTAAGAAATCCACAATATGAAGTCGTCAATGAACAGATAAATCTAGGGAGTTCTCCACTTTTAAAATGTCTTCTTATGTGATAATTGTAAAGATCAGCAGTTATAGTTTTCCTGATTTTCTATATCATTGCACTGTTATATTGATCTTCATTGGGAAAAACGATATCCAGGATATCCCCATAGGGCTAATAATATCTAAGCTTTAATATTTGTAATATCATATATTCTTTCTCTATTAACGTATATTAAGTCAATCACAAGATATGTCATTTCTTGGACTAGCCAAAAATAATTAAACATCAGGTAGGCATCAAATGAAATGTAACTTCTGTCATTCTGAAGATGATATTTAGGTAATATCGAAACAATTGTCAATTTTTTAGAATTCTTAACATTTTTCAATACACTGTGGAGTTAACTAGAAACAGTAAGTCTCATTTAAAACCGCTGATGCTTCTAACGTAGCTTTGGGTGCTGTATTGTAAGAAGGTACAATTCCTAATGATCATCCCATAGCATACGCGTCGCGAAACGTAAATAGTACAGAACCGAAATATGTAACAATCGAGAAAGAATTGCTGGCCATAATCTGGGCTTGCAAAATGAAACGTCATTATTTATATGGGCGTAAATTCGAAATTTTGAGAGATCATCGTCCTCTAGTGTGGTTATTGAAACAAAAAAAGTTAAATTCAAAACTCCCTTAAATTGGAGGAATTTGACTATAACATAAAATATAAACCAGTGGATCAATTCTAAATAATCCTGAAAATATTCACATCGATATAAGATAATTTTTAGGAGAATTTAACCCCGATAATATCGACCCCGTAGAATTGGTTAATACACTAAAGGATCTCGAAATTATTAATCCACAACTACCAGTAAATAATCCAGAAATAATTCAAAAATATATCAATCAACATTTAGAAAACAATTAATTACCAGGCCAACAAAATGATAATAATTCAGACACAGATACGGCTCATAGCGGAGAATCTTCCCAAGATGCAAATTTTACATTGTTAGATGATATTATAAATAATAAAGCGTTCCAATTAATAGTAAAGAAATCTCAGTACGTGTCTTATCTTAAACGAGACCTTGAAGTATTTGACGGACACAAAAAAAGTATCAGTTTGAAAGAAATCAAGAAATTTAAACTAAGTTACAAGTTCAAAAGGAAAATTTAGAAAATAGTGACACTCCAGTTTACTATTCCAGAACAAGTATATGGACAGTCCTGTTATACTTATCCTTGGGTTCCATTCTAGGATTCTGAATATTAAGAAAAATCTGTGCGTTCTACCCTCAACGAAGGCAACGACCAAAGGAAGTAGAAATTGTCGTTTGTTGTCCTGAAACCACATCCTTGAGGGATGCGTTTCCATCCAGATGTGGAGGAGTTACATTCTCGCACAATGCAACGTAGCAAGAAATATAATACTTTCATTAAACCTATAAATTTTAGAAAACCGTATTTTTATAGTGATTTCTTTAGTTGCGCTTTAATAATGAAATAAAATTTTTAAAAACAAGTTTATCGTTTTCAAACTTCTAACAGATCTTCACGCAACAAAATCGAGGACTTAAATGTTTTTATAGAGGAATGTAATGTAAATAAAGTTAATAACATTATTTGTGTCATAGAGCATTGGATGCAAGATAATGTAATTTCTTTTTATCCAATTAACGACAATGATTTGGCTAACAGCTACTGTAGAAAAGGTGACCCTCATGGTGGCGCGGCAATATATGTAAAAATGAACATAAGGTTTGAACAATTAATTTCAGAAACAAGTCCTATAGACACAATAATTGAATTTACTGCGATTTATGATAAAAAAATCAAATTAATTTTAAAATGTATTTGCCGGCCACCTTCAGAGGATTTACAAAAATTTTTTAATGTGTTATGGGATCTGTTAAATGAAATGTATGCAAAAGTTAAGATTTTTGATTTTATAATTTGACGAAGATAATAATATCGAAACAATTGTCAATTTTTTAGAATTTATACCGTTTTTTCAATGTATTGTGTAAAAATTTGAAAATAGTTTCATTTAAAAAAGTAAAATTGTTACATATGATGGGAATAACAAATACGAATAATATTGTGGTTACTATAGGCAAGGTATACGATGGTAGTAATATCGACACAATTGTCAATTTTTTAGAATTTTTACCATTTTTCAAAATATTTTGGAATTCTTTTCAAACAGTTTCATTCAAACAAGTAAAATTGCTATATACTCGTATGATGGGAATTAGAATCGTTGTTACTATAGGTAAGGTATTATACCAAAAATGCACGTCAAAGAGTCTGAATAATGTTGCCAGATTTTGAAAGTGTTATGGAAATTGAGGAATTGTAGATAAATAATATTTGATATAAAAAATATTCTACCTTCAATAATTATTGTACTTTATCATAAATATATATGTACGTTTTTGAGTTATGGATGTCTTTCCTTGAAACGATCTATATATTTACAAGCGGGGTTCGTATTTCGTTCTCTGTGGTTATCTAAATTTTATCATAGGAAATCTGTGATATAATGATGATATCAGCCATGTTTTCATAACGAATTGGATGCCGAAAACTATATTAACAGGAAAAAGGCGTGGCTTTACCAACGAGGGGAACTTATTTGTTCATGATAGTCTGTTATTTTAACAGGTATATATACCGGATGTTATTTTATGTCTTGTTTTATTTATTAAACAAAGATAATTCCACTCAATGACAGATTGAAATTGAATCATTTGAATGTATTTTTTTATCTATACCATATAGAGGGTTATAAAATTGGGAAGACAAAATATTTTTTTTGTTTGTTAATAATAATTTTAAGTCAAATATTAACACGACTATATTTGTGACAATAATAATCGTTAAATGCATCTTCTTCCGTCCATAATAAATACAGTTTGTTCTTCTATTGAACAAGTTCATGATTACTTCCCTTAATTTTCTATTTACAGCTATTTTTCGCAAGATAAACAAACGAAATCGAAAAATTCCACAAAGAGACGTTCATTAGTTACACATTGTTCCGATTCGAAACTCTAAAACAATGTACCTTATTCCAGTTATATACTGTCGAAACGGCTAACCTCGAAGGTATCAAAAATGGCTGACCATTGTTTAATCAGACTGTTTCAACGGGGGATTGTTCAGCTTTAATAATATGCATTAGATGGTGTATTCGGGCGTTCGAAAATTGTTTTCCACCTGCCTGATTATCCAACAATAAAAGGGACCGGGAGAATTCAACCAATCGGAAGCGATGTAGATCCACCATTATCATTTACTATTGTTTAGAAGTTGAAACTGTGACGCATGACGTAATTGTTATAAAGCGGATATAAAACTTATCAGCGCAATTAAAAACGTTATTGGTCTGAAATGGATTAGTTGAAATACTTATTTCGCTCAAAGAATATTTCGGCTCAGTTTCCTCATATAATGCAGATACATTAGAGGATCATCATTCTAAGGATCCTTAATATCTTCCTGTGATACGCAAATATCACCCTGTGTATGTTAAGTAGGTTAAGTTATTGATGGTGTGTAATTGAAATCTGCTTTAGTAAACCCTCCAATTTTAGAATTTCTCGATTTTTCGGAGCAAAATAGATTCATATTAAGGACAGATGCCTCTGGAATAGCACTTAAGGCGACATGGTCAAACGGTAATGATAAGCCGATAGCATATGCTAGTAGGGTGTTACGGTATTAAAATTCACTAAATCATTTTCTTATAATTAATTGAAATTCAAAGTTCACATATTAAAATTCACTCAATAATTTTCTTAAATCTACCTTAATTGGATTTATATCACAAATAATTGTAAAATTAATGTATATTGGGTTGCTTACTTTTAGGATATCTATTTGCAAATCGCTTTATCAGTTGTTGGCGATTAGCTGGACAAACCTGATGGTTAAATTTTATAGTCAATTCTGTACTTAACTTTTCGGCTATCAACATCATTATCATTTAGGGTTTTAACTGGATGCTGAATAGCACGATAGAGGATTTTAATTTTCTAAAATAAGGGGATGTGTTTGAGAGTCGGTGGGCATGTCTCTTTATCTTGGATACTTGCTGAGAAGTGTTTTCTGTGGAAGTTGGGCAGTGAAGATGGGTGAGTTCGTCTCTGCAGTATTTCATCTACATTGTTTATTGAGTTCTGAAATTATTTTGAATTTCTAAAGTGGCATTTTTGGTAATGATAATTTTCGGAAGGAGTGGGGCTTCCGCCCTGTAGAACATCTTGAAGCAGTTGTTTAAGAATAGGTAGACGCCATTATTAGTATTGTTGCTTTTGCTGTGCCCCTGTGGTAGCAAGTTGTCTCCATATCCTGTGGATAGGTTTAAAGGAGGATCCGTATTAAGCGGGATTTTAAGCACACCTGTTGTTTGGAGGATTGGAGTTGTTCAATCGTTCATCACGTCTAATTATTGGGATTTGAGATTTAGTGGTAGAGACGCCATTTTAAAAAAATCTCGATTTTACGAGGTAAGTCTTTTCGATAATATTTCTCTTGCGAACCTACATCTTTCATGGTTTTATTTTGGATTTTTTTTTGGCACGTTTTAATTGTAAATTTCTCATTTCCATTGGAAAACCAGATATTCAGATAGTTCTCCGTAATCAACTTTAAAACAAATTAGGAAGTCGGGGTAAGCTGAATACAAATATCTTTGATGGTATGGTGTTCGCAATCGGAGATCTAGAAATATTATTTAATGCAGTGGCTACTTTCTTAGTCTGATGTATTTGTCGCCACATGGTGAAAGTTATTTTCCATAGTATCCAGTTGATTGCTGTTAGCCTCGTGAAAACACGTTTTTGTACAGGTACACAAAGTTTTTTGGTCTTATCTGATTAGTGTTACTTTTATTATTATGTCTACATTTTTCTTCTTTTAAAATAATACTTTTGAAGATAACAAAAATGAATTTGATAATTAAAACAATCCTTTATTGTTAATAAATAAAATAAATTAGTCTTGGAGTTTACCAACACAAAAAAAATTGTAATCCATTGAGGATGCTTTTTAAACTTTAAATTATAATAAGGTTTACTTAATATATTAGTGCGCTTTAAGCAATTGCTTCGAGTTCTTATTTGAAGTTGTTGATATGGAATTTATTAAGGTTAAATGAAATTCATCAAGGTTCCATGAAACCTATTGTTTGCTGACTATTCTTTCGGACAGCTGTACTCAGTTGTGCTTAATTGTAATTTTAAATTGAATCTGAAACTAAATATTTTTATCATAGAATAAACGCCAGTGGGTCACCTGAACTCTTTGTCTTTGATTTTTTTTGAAACAATCATTATTTACATCTAGGGGAAGAGAATATCAAATTATTTAGTACACTTTGAGGTAAGTCATACGGTGGACCTGTGGGTACCAAGCCCTAGAAGAGTTTTGTAAGACGAATCGGAGGTCTAGTCGTCCCGTCATCGAGTAGGCTCTGCTGTAGAGCGGATTGTGGTTAAGGTGAGATTATTGTAATTATTTTGTCGTTTCTGACTGGGTACAGGTTGGCTCTCTCCATAAAGTTAATAATAATAAAAAAATAAAAAAAAATAATAGAATAATGATTATAGAGTAAATAAATGGATAAGAAAATGGATAGCTGAAACGTAATTAAAGTTATAGTTTTCTTTCTTAAAAGTTCAGTTATCATTAATTAATTTGTGTTCATTAGAAATTTATATTGCTACGGCTCTTGGTATGTAGCAAGGGTACTAAATAAATCTGAAAGAAATTGAGCTGTAATAAAACGGGAAATGCTCTCGATTGGCTGGGCTACTTCTAAGTTTAGAGCATACCTCAATAATTGAGTTTTCTGTATTTTGACAGACCACAGGCCTCCAATTTATCTATTTGGCATGGCCAATCCATCCAGTAGGTTAACTAAATCAAGAGTAAAAATAGAAGAATACGATTTTGAAGTCTTTTATGTAAAGGGCTCTGAAAACGTAACGACCGATCCATTATCTCGAATAGCGATTAGCTCAAACGGTTTTAAAGATTAAAACTAACATTTCCGCATCTGTGAGATGCCCTGATTAATATTCTATCATAAATTGTCACTTGTATACACTTCGGGGGATGTATCGTGTTAACAAACCGAAATCTCTCCAAAAGTAACCAAAAATGCAGTATATCTAGATTTAAAGGACCCGCTGTACTCGCTATAGTCAGCTGAAAATCAATAGGGTACATATGTGAGACACCTTGAAAAATATCCAATTATAAAATTGGCCACTTTTATACACTCCGGAGGCTGTATCGTACTTAACCCGAAATTTCTCCGAAAAGAACAAAAATGTGGCACTTCGGGTACCATAGCACCCGTTGTAGTATCTCTGGTGAGCTAAAAATCAATAAAATCAATAAGGTTCATCTATAAGACGCCCCGAACAATAATCAATCATAAAATGGGTCACTTGTCTACACGCTGGAGGCTGTATCGTGCTAGCTAACTGAAAATTCTCCAAAAATGACAAAAATTGGGTACCTCAAGTACCATAGCACTCGTTGTACTGGCTTTGGTGAGCTGACTCTTAATAAGGTTCATCTTTGAGACGCCCTCCAATATCCAATCATACAATTGGTCATTTGTATATACTCCGGAGGCTGTATCGTGCTAACAAACTGAAATTTCTCCAAAAATCACAAAAATGTCGACTTAAAGTACTATGGCGCCTGTTTTACTGTCTGTGGTGAGCTGAAAATCAATGGGGTTCATCTGTGAGATGATATGAATAATATTATATCATAAAATTGGTGACTTTTTGCACTCCGGAGGCTGTATCGTGCTAACAAACTGAAATTTCTCAAAAAATGTCGTACTTCAAGTACCATAGCATCCGTTGTACTGGCTATTGTGAGCTGAAAATCAATAGGGTTAATCTATGAGATGTGCTGAACAATATTCAATCATAAAATTGGTGATTTGTTGTACTCCGGAAGCTGTATCCTGCTAACAAGATATGCAAGGAAAAGTGGCCGACGACAAGTCTACAGTGTTTTGTATAAGATATCAATAGGGTCAGTGCCCATTAATACTCTAACCATTCCTTCTCCTCCATCAACGGGAACAATCCCGAACGAGACCGAGTATACTCGCCGGCTGAAAGCAAAAATCCATGCTCTCAATGTAATAAACCCCACATTGTTTACCTGTGAAAACCTAATTAAAGACAATAACGTTCGCGTTCTTAAGCCGCTAATAACAGTGAAAACATCGCCGAAGAAACATAAAATCGAAGGTACGTTGAAACACAAATATAATTAAAAAAGCCGGTAGCAAACCAAAAATTTCCGTTGTGGAAAAAAGTTCATCAACTAAGAAAAGTGACACGAATACTGACACTAGTGGCGAACAAGGACCATCAGCCAAACCAGATATTAACATTAATCCAAATAAATTCAGTGAATTGAAACAGAATCAAAAATAAAACTATTAAGAAATAGAAATAAAAATATTTCAAAATTTGTTTATATCGAAGACGACCTGATTAATAAAGACAGTACAGATAATCATAACACTCTACCATCCATTAACATTGCAAAACAGTGTTTGGATGAAGTAGATGTTCAATCCCTAACTGAAGCTTTAGGCACGACCACTTTAATTAACAAGAGTATAGAAACCACAGAAAAGTGTCGCGAAAACATCAATGATAATTCGGCAACAAGTATTAATAAAAAGTGTACAGAAAAAAGCCTCAATTAAAAAGTGTCCAGAAAAGACACTGAATAAAAAGTGTCTGGGAAGCGAGAAAAAGTGCATAAGCAACTCCGAAATTAATCACGAACAGACACACCTGATTTAACCATCGCTGTCTGCAGAGGTAACGACACAAACTACACCTTTACCCCAGTAAACCCTAGCATTAATATTGAACATAACCAAAACATAGATGAAGACACCATAGGGCCTAATGTAATACAAAACACAACCTACGAAGAGATTGAGGTACAGGATGAGAACATAAATATGAAATCATCGACGGTGGAGGTAATGATTCATAAACCGGCAAACTATCCTGGGCCGAGGAGAAAGAACACGAGGAAAAACAGATTAAAGATAATTTTACCTCGCAATACGAGAAAGTAAATAAAAACCCGAAAAAAACAATAATCGCACGACAATTATACAATACTACACAAGAATTAAACAAAATAACACCTGCTCCAATGGACACAATAGAAAATGTCGAACCAGGTTTTTTATATCCAAAAAAAAATTCTGAGTCAAACTACTCGTAAAAACGATTCAATCACCACTTAGAATAACTATGACTCGCTAACCGACTTATCTGACGAGGAAGAAAAAAACGACAAAAAAACCACCTAAACCCAAAAAAAAACGGAAAAAATTCACTTCCGAAAAATCAACGACGCGGATTTTTCAACTGACGAAGAAGAAGCAACATAGCAGGAACCGAAGAGGACAAAAACTGCTGCCCCCAAAACAAAAAAAAAACCACAGAAAACTGCCCACAATCTTAATCGATGGAAACGTCTCGCCCCATCGCGAGATGATTAACAAGCTCAAAGAGGAAACAAAAAAGCCATTTGAGATAAAATATATAAATAATTCATCTATCGTATTTACGAAAGATGTAAACGATTTTGAAAATTTGAAAACTGTTCTCAAAAACAAAAGAGTGCAGTTTCACACTTATTCCAGACGGGACGAGAGATCTTACGCAATTCTTCTACGTGGGCTGGCCGAGGGGCTCCAGCTGATCGACATTAAGAGAAGAATAGAAAATGTCCACAAAATCCAAGTAAGAGACATTTTCTGAATGACAACTAAAGGACGCTCACTTTACCTAATCGTCACCGACGTCAAGGTGACCCTCGAGTATCTAAATAAAAATGTACGTGTTATCGAACACACCAGTGTCAGCTGGGAGTTCAGAAAACAAAACTAACCCATTATTAAATGCCACGTATGCCAATTATGGGGACATGCGACGACAAACTGGGGCAGAGCTCCCAGATGTCTCAAGTGTGCCGGATCCCACCTGACGCCGGAATGTACCAAAGAGAAGACAACCCCAGCCAGATGCGCCAACTACAGGGGTGACCGTCCAGCGAATGCAGAAGTATGCCCGGAATTCATTAATAGGAAATTTTGGCTAGAAGAAAAGCGAGCAGCAAATCAATAAACCAAACCTACTCCCCAAAAATTCATCCCTGCATCCTCTCCGAAAAATAACCCCTGGTTCCAGAACGACAAAAACAACGAATTTCCTAGCCTCCCCTCGAAATCTCACCCCCAACCCCAATCACAGAAACCTTCCGCACCACCCAAAAATCCCATGCTGACCACGGACGTAAATAAATTTAGTGAATTAAATGCCATGTTTCGCGAACTGTATTCGCTGGTAAACCTGGATGAACTTACAAGAGCAGTTGGCGATCTACTTCAGGAAATGAAGAAGGCTACCAGCAAAATAGAAAAATTTACGATTTACAACAACTTTGTAGCTAGAGTCGACGACTATGATATATAGGCAGGTACGTGAAAAAACAGAATTTAAAAAACAATATAACATCAAAATAATACTCTGCAATGTACGTGGAGTACAAAATAAACTCCCTTTTCTCAGACACTTCCTCCATATCCACAAACCAGAAATTTTCTTTCTAATAGAGACATTTCTTGAACCATATAAAAAAATAAACTTCAGAAACCCAGAATATCGTCTATACAAACAAGACCACCCCGTTGATGCCGACGGTGGTGGTATCGCATTATTAATCAGATAAGGTATAAATTTCAAAATCCTGCAATTAAATAATACATCAATTGAGCATATCGTGATCCTATTTAATAATGAAATTAAAATAGTCGGGGCTTACAATCCGCCTGGAAACAAACTCACACTTACAGACTTTCACAACATATTCCAAACACACAATAAAGTATTGACTTACAGACTTTCACAACATATTCCACACACACACAATAAAGTATTGGTAGTTGGTGATCTCAACTGCAAACATCCGCAGTGGGATCAATACACCAACTACCCTAACGCTAATGGTAATACTCTCATGAAGTTCTGCGATTTTTCGGATTGTAATGTATATCACACTATAGAACCCACCTACTTTCCTTATGCCACAAACCACACCCCCAGCATTTTAGATCTAGCAATAGGCAAAAATATCAATAATTTAACGAAAATAAAAACCTTCCTGACTTTAACTCCGCCCACGATCCCATCCTTATCCATCTCAAATTGTCACATATCATTTATAAATCAAAAGAACCCAAAAATATATAACTATAAAAACACCAAATGGTTAAAATTCAGAAAATACATAATTGAAAGTCTTACAATCACAGAAAAAATTGAAAATGTACAAAAACTAACCGACACAATAATAAATTTACAAAATATAATACTAAAAGCCAGAGATATACCCACCCAATTAATAAAAAAAACTCAAACTAAAAATACTTTACCTGACAAAATAATTCAATTAATAAACGAAAAAAACTTTATCAGAAAAAGATGGCAAAAAACGAGGAACATAAACGATCATAACACACTGAGAGAATGTCAACACGAAATAAACAACTTAGTCGCAGATCATAAAAATAAATAATGGGGAAAATTTCTAGATACCCTAAATCCTGAGGGCAATACCCTATGGAAAATCGCCAGACATTTATAAATCACGCACAACACATAAAATATCATAAAAACATCACCCACACAGTACACCAATTCATAAATTCACATAACACCGCAAGCACAAAAAATGTAACCACATGCACAGAAATATACAACACAATACAACAAATGAAAAACAAAACAGCACCCGGAGCAGACACAATACACAACGTATTACTTAAAAACATACCAAAAAAAGCAATCGTACAACTCACATACATTACTAATTATATTATCAAAACGGGAGAATATGCCGATATGCTCAAGATAGCCAACGTTATCCCAATCGTCAAAGCTAATAAGCAACCATGTTATGTAGATAGCTACATACCAATATCCCTTCTTAACAACATAGCAAAGGTGATTGACAAAATTATTTTAGTCAGACTACAACAATTTGTCGAAAAAGATAATATTATCCTTTCAGAACAGTACGGATTCAGAAACGGCCACAGAACCGTTGCTCAGATAATTAGAGTGGTAAACCACATAAGGGAGGATTTTCATTACAAAGAAAAAGCAGTTATGGTAACGATAGACGAACATAAAGCTTTTGATTCCGTATGGCACGAGAGGTTAATAAATAAACTCATCAAATTAGAAATCCCTAATTATTTAATAAAAATTTTATATCAATACTTAACGAACAGAAAATTCTATTCCAAAATAGACAACACTGTCGTGGGGCCATACTCCAGTAAAGCGGGGGTACCGCAAGAGTCGGTCTTATTTCCTTTGCTAAACTTCCAACATCCCCACACCTTTTAACCGCAATGTATGCCGACGATACTTATTTTTTAGCCACTGCACAGAATCCAGATCATGCACTCGACACTGTACAAACTCACATTAATACAAAAATCTTACCATACCTACACGAACACAAATTAGTAATCAACCCTTCCAAAACAGAATATTTTTTACTCAGGAGAATAGATAAAAAAACACATCATTGCATTCGCAGCTTTGCGTGGATGGACGTTTTATCAAGCCTACTAATACCCTGTATAGTATACAAGCTAATACAAACAGAAACGCACATATTATGCAACAGATACGCAAGGCTAAGATTGCAATGAGTAAAATGTATCCATTCATTTGCACACACAGTAACTTAACAACGCACAACAAAATACTTACATATAAATACATAATCAGACCCATACTTACATACGCCGCTCCAATTTATTATAACGGAACTAAACACAATTTCCACTCCTTACAGATGGTACAAAACAAGTGTCTCCGCAAATCGCGCAGGAGACATTCGAGATAGTGGGTGTAGGCTTCTGCATACCACGCTAATTACATAACAAGGTTGATTAACTTCAAACCTAATCATCACAAAAAATATAACCTTCCAAACATATAAATCAAATTCAAAGCAACGTCAGTCATGCTGCTTTCTCGGAAACTAAACCCCATATCATTTTTGAAACCATGTTTTTTAGTTACTTTTCAGGGGTAACCTAGCCGATATATTCTAGGAGTCATAAACATTTCAAGGGACATAGTTGTTGTAAATAGTGATAATATATGGATAATGCTGCCAGCAATGAGCCACGATTAATCCAGACGCACACAACAAGAGGAATGAATGACCAGATCATCGCATTTATTATTTACTTTTTTCCAATTGTTGTATAAGGGAAACAAAATTGTGAATAAAGAATGTTTTTTAAATAAAAATTGAAAATTATAGAAAATAAAAATTTTCAAGAATTAGATAAAAAATGTCCCCGATATTATATAACAAACAATGTATTGTTTAATAATCAAAATACTATTTATTTAAATCAAGATTCTTTAACAGTGTTAGCATTCGGTGCATCGTTGAAAGACTTTGTAAAAACGTGTATACAAAATAGAATATCAGAATTGCTGATTAGAACTGGCTAGTTTTAAACAAATTAATAAGGGACAATAACTTATTCAAAAAAGAAGGTATTAAGATAAGTGTATTAAAAGATAAACAATGTATTGAACATAAAGATTTGCAACGGAGTTCGGTCCTGATACCTATACCATACTGGTGTGTTGATATCAGTACCTATTATTTCAATCATTTAGTAGTGAACATTTATTAAAGTTTGTATCTAGTTTGTGTAAGTGAACCAACAACGTTATCAACTTTGAGGAAAACCAGTGAGTTATGTTTTTCTTCTCCATAATTTGATGATATACTTAAATTCATACATGAACACAATCAGATAGGATAGTTTTTGATTATCTTATCGCTTGGGCAGCCGGTTTTATAAGCCGGACTGTTCAATAGCGAACAGGACCGCATTTAAACAATTGTTCATTAATATACTATCAACAACAATGAACGTAGAAACGATTGTCTTCTGACTACAGAAGTACTCAAATGATAACTCATCCCATCTCTCAACCTACCTACTCACAAGCAGCGTCTAAGAAATTTTACCCATCAAAAGCACTGGCCCTCATATTTCCATCTTTAGACGGTGTGAAATTAGAAGAATATGTATATGCACTAGGCCCTAAAGTTCAACCAAAAAATATAACGTTTGCATCAAGAATTTCAAACAACCGAATTTGCATATATTTATCAAGTAAATCTACATTAGAAGAATATTTAACAAATGATGGTAAAATA
This sequence comes from Galeruca laticollis, assembly GCA_963921935.1. Lineage (NCBI taxonomy): Eukaryota > Metazoa > Arthropoda > Insecta > Coleoptera > Chrysomelidae > Galeruca > Galeruca laticollis. Next base: position 127,592,686 of record OY998177.1, read on the forward strand.
TCTATAAATAACGAAATTATATCAGCAAGAAGATTGATTGCCCCATCAAGACGAATTTTACTATCAAATGTTTATCCCTCTATTCCCGATGAAACTCTAGAGGCAGAATGAAAAAATATGGGCTTCAATTTGATATCACCTGTAAGTTCCGTAAGAGCGGGTTTTTCTAAAACAGAATATGGCCATATCGGTAGTTTCCGACGTCAAGTATACTCGACTCCTCTACAAGACGATACAAATATCCCAGATTCATTCCTAGTCACCCATGAGAACACTTCCCACCGTATCTTCTTGTCCATCGAAGAAATATTTTGTTTTAAATGTAAACAGCCTGGTCATATAGCATCTCAATACACAATAATCTCCACTACTCCAATTGAATCACATGCCCCAACTACTGATATTGATAACTCAAATTTATCAACATTGCCAGCAGAGCCCGAAATATTACCAAATTCTCAGGAAAATAGTACTGTATCACATCCAACATCCTCCTCTAATCCAATTCAACAAATATCTGTACCACTCACTTCGAGTCAAGTTAAAAGAAAATCATAAGATCGACAATCTCCAGAAATTGACAATAACACAACAGAACCTCAATTTGCAAAACCTGTTACTCAACCTCCAAAAAAAACAAGTAAAAAAACTCATACTTGAACTACTTAAGCCCACTAAGTCTCTTATCGATGATCCCGACACTCGTTTTCCTCTTAACTTCGACCAACTCTTTGATCTATTAGATAACTGCTATGGTCCACCCAATCCCGAATTGATTGCTCAAAATTACACCAATGACTTGCCAGCACTACCAGCAAAAAACATAATACCACACAAAATCAGCAACAATTCTAAAATCTAAGAGCTAAAGCGCGGTACATAATAAAAAGTTCTAAGAAAGAGTCTAATATGAACTTTGTATCTCGCATAAACATCTCTACGCCCCCCACAGAAATTTGGAATAGAATCAGACGAATATCTGGTACCTACTCCAATATTAATATCAACATACTGACAGAACGAGGACAAGATCTAACGAGTACTCAGGAAATTTCCGATACATTAGCAAACACGTTTGAACAATTTTCCAGTAATACCAATTATGACAGTAAATTCCTTGAGTATAAACATCTCACTGAAAAACTCAATCCCATTCATACCGATTCCAACAATAATTCTCCCCATAACACTTCCACTCCGTAATATTCCAACAGCATTCATAAGGAACCTTTCCAACCAAGCTTCAATATTCTTATTAAATATTTTCAATTATCACTGGCTTCAACAACAATTCCCTGATACTTGGAAGGAAGCGGCAATTGTACCGATCTTAAAACCAAACTGCCCCAAAAATATTGCTAATTCCTATAGGTCTATCTCCCTTACCTCTTGTGTCTGTAAATTATTAGAAAAAATAATTAATAACCGACTCGTTTGTTCCTGGAATCCAACTCCTTACTAATCAGGTAACAAAACGGTTTTAGAAAAGGACGCTCAACAATTGATAATATAATTGACTTAGAATCCGACATTCACGAAGCATTCCTTAACAAGCAAACAGTTCTAGCCGTATTTTTTGACATCAAACGTGCATATGATACCGCTTGGAAGCATAAAATTTTATTAAAATTAGACGATTGGGGAATAAGTGGAAATATGCTTGCATTCATTAAAAACTATTTACATAAACGATCCTTTCGTGTGAAATTGAACGGGCATTTCTCGAATAACAAAGAACTAGAAAATGGCACCCCTCAAGGCTCGATATAAGCGTAACACTATTTTTAATCGCAATGAACGATATTTTGAATAATCTTGAAAAGCCATTGAAGGGAAAGTTATACGCAGATGATTTAGTTTTATATATTAAGGGTAAAAACATAAACTACATGACGTCTGTCATGCAGCAACATATTCGACATATTGAAACCTGGTCTGAGTCTACAGGATTCCAATTCTCCACAGAGAAAACTAAATACATCATTTTTTCCAAAAATCCATTTTTCTTCAACCCTACACTCAAGTTTTACAACAATAATTTGAATCTTTGTGATAATATAAAATATGTCGGTATGATTTGGGATTACAAGCTGACTTGGATAACTCACATTAACGACCTGATTTGTAAAACTCACAAAAGTTCTAATCTGCTCAAAATACTATCTAATAGAAATTGGGGCGCTGATTCAACGTCTTTAATACGTATATATCGTTCACTAATTAGATCACGTCGATTACGGATGCATAGCCTACTCGTCAGCGACAAAAAACAGTACTGAATTTTCTAAATCCAGTCCAGAATACTGCAATCAGAATTTGCCTGGGTGCATTTCGTTCAAGCCCCTCCGAGAGCCTTCTCAGTGAAGCATCCGAAACCCCCCTCCACCTCCGACGGATTTACCTTAGCCTCCCCACTATGCAAATAAATATTACAGTTATGTTAATTCAACATCACATTGTGATAATGTTCTTCCTTGTTTTCCTCTTGTTTTCATCACATGCACATCTATACAACCGCTCATGCCCAGCTTGTGGCTGTTAACTTTTGTGATGTTTCAACTTAACTTCTCAGCGATGTTAAAGCGCTGCCTTTGTACATTACTTCAATGTTACTAGAACTTCCTCAAAAGGAAGTCTTTATAACGAACTAAAAACAACATTTCTGTTACATTCTGAAATGCCTTTTAACATCTTGTCGATGTTAATGCAATGTCTAAAAAATAACATCTTATCAATGATCTAAATGCGACATTTCAAAAGCAATAGAGTGTATTCTCGTAGATGTTGTATGGACATTACATAAACCTCTAAATAATATACCTCAAACATTCTGGATGACATCCTATAGATGTTTCTGTGCCTAATCAGCAAACACATGGTGAACAACTGAGAACGCCGGCTGTTGGCCATATTTAAAAAAATAGTCATAGTACAACTTTAAAAAAATACCCTCAGGAAAATGACCCTGAAAAATTGCTGGAAAATACTTTTTAATTCCTAAAATATCTCCTATGGGGTGGAATGAACACTTAAAAACATAATACTGTGATTATCTCCAAAAAAGACATACTAAACGTATCCTAGAAATACAATGTTTGATATATTGTTGAGATTATGAAAAAATGTAGTTAGGGACTTTTTGTCTGTATTCTTTAAGTAAGGGGTGGGGGGAGGTTCAACCCAAACAACAAATGTCGTAACACTTTTTTTTAATCGACATCCATGTTTTTGGCTTCATTTGAAAGAGTTTTTCCTTTTTAATAAGAAATGCTTAACAAAAATAACAAAATTGAGCAATTTTGTCCAACGTTTTGTGAAAAAGTCCACAATTTTCCCATTTTCCTCGTAAATTTCAAATGTATTGAGGCATTTTTTAAATTCTGATGAAAAGGGGTTAAAAAATAGGAATCTATTCCAAGATATAAGATTTACAATATCAAATATAAAAATTAAAAAAATGCTTCAATTTACATTTGAAATTTCGGAGTGGATACAAAATTATCCAATTTTCTTATCAATCTTATTAAACAGAAAAACTTTTAAATGCAGCTAAAATCATTAATATCGGTTAAAAAACGAAAAAGTTATACATTTGTTCATAAGTTTGAACCTTCCCCACCCATTATTTGAAGAATAATGGCAAAAAATCTCCTTAATTAAATTTATTCATAATCTCATCAAGATTTCAAAAATTGTATTTTTAGGACACCTTTAGTATGTTTTTTTGGAGTATTATGTTTTCGAGTGTTCATTCCACCCCTAGCGGATATTTTAGATACTGCAAAATATTTTCCAGCAATTTTTCAGGATCCCTTACCTAAAGGTAATTTTTTTGTAAGTTGTACCATGATTCTTTTCTGAGATGTGGCCTACAGTCGTTCTTAGTTGTTCATCCTGTACATTTAAAATTGAATAGCAAAAAAATAATAAAGAATTTGAAACGTTTATTCACTATTGATGAACAGTACAGATAATTTGATAAAAACAGGTACAAAATTAGAAAAAAAAATATCTTGTCCAGCAATCCAACCTAAAAGAAAATTGTGTAAGCATATTACATAACAAGTCTGGAAAGTGGAAACTATTGAACACATTCAGTGAAAGCAAGAAATAAAAAAGGGTATATTAATCCGTAGTTACCATAACGTAACCTACTTTGAAACTGAATTAATAAAGTTTAACGAATACACATACATTACAGCTAGTTTACAGAAAATTTATTAGAATAGTTTTTTAATTATATTACAAGTAATAAATATTTTACACCATAAAGATTTAATGAAACGTTACGTTACATCAACAGAAATCCAATTTGATTAAAGAAAATTCTATCGTTTACTTACGGTTACTTTTTTCGAGTGCCTCAACCATCCATAACGTACACTTCAAAATCCTTATCTATGAAACATTTAAAGGTGTTCTGAACAACAGCTAATAAAACAATTACTCTAGATCAAATTGTGCCCATGGAGACCTTTGATCGATCATCATAAACTACATTAAACTTGATTTTCAGCCAATTGACTGGGACCCATTTTCCATAAGATACATGCGGGGTTCTTCAAAGGAATAATAACATATTTTATTTCGAGAAGTGACTTTTCATGATTTACCTTCTATTCCATGCCTCACTCCATTTGGCAGGTAAATTCAGGTGTGCTATGAAAATTCATACTTCTTTTCTGTATAAAATAATATACTATTCTCATCTTGTTATTTTCATCCTAGAACAAATTGTATATTAACATCGTGGAATTGTAACTTAATGAAAACTAAGCATTATTAATACACTGTATACAAGAAAAACTACTTATGAAAAAGAGATATGAACACATTATCAAGTTAAATGAGTTTATAATTAATTGTATCCAATTGAGTATCCAATAGCTGTGTTTTCACAATAATAAATAATTGAACGCTGTTTGTTGACTGGAGCATTCAGTATCATAAGTTACATATTCTTCAACTAGATTAATATGGGTACCATTGTAAGGGACAACTACAGCTTATTAATTCTATTCAGTGAAATTTCAAATGGAAATGAGCTTTTTAACAGAAATTTCTGTTTTTAGAGTCTTAAACAGTCTCTAATTGTTCACAAGAATTGTTAGTAATAATGTTAAAATTTTCTAAACCTGCAAAACTATATTGATGGCTAAGACTACTACTAAAAAAACTAAAACTAGAGATACTTGATTCAATATTTTTTTTACTGTTTAATACAATGTTTGTATCAGACTATCTGAAATAATTACTCCCCTTTCATTAAATAATTACCAACTATTTATTATTTTATTTGTATAAGTAGATTCTGAAACATCATGAACATTGAAAATATCAAGTTTTTTGTAGGGTATAATGCATATCTAGGATTTGAAATATTGTGAATCGTTTTCAAAATATACTTACTAGGTAACTAAAATATTTTAAAAATTGAAAAAAACCCTTATTTTGTAAACTCTATTATATAATGTTAGTGTACAATTCCGCCACCTGGAATTTCAATGTATAATAGCCGATTAAAGTATTGAATGAGTATTAAGTTTTAATAATTATGATTTTGGAATAGGTACTCACCGATAACAATTGTTGTTCGTCCATTATAACAAGAATTATAACTAAGTATAGAAACTGTAGCTTAGTAGGAACTAACGAAAACGAAGACCACTTTATTCAAGTGCTACTTGCAAAATATGTGCTTCCTGCAAATAAAATATAACACATAACTGATAACCATCCGCCATTTCATGCTTGTCATTTTTGTTTCCACAGATAACTACTGTATGTTTCGTTCATCAGTTCCTCTTATGTTTTCTTCTTTTTTATGTTACTGTGATGTTTAATATGAGATATTACTGAGAGTTTTATAAACTAACGTCGTACAGACGTAATGAGTACGATGTTATTAAAAATTATTTCGAAAGATGTAAAAGTAACTGCAACATGTGATCATCTTAGAAACATGTTAATTTGTAATATTACAGTAACGTTCTGTATGTGACATTAGTGAGAAGTATACAAATTAACATCGTATGAATGTTTCCTATAGGAAGTTACTAAAAAGAAGTTCATAGGATGTGTATGTAACTGCGAATTCAAGTATTACTGTGTACATCAAAAATGTGTTTTATTTACATGACATGGATGTTAATAGAGTTGGTAATAAAATTAAGACCTCTAGGAGATATATTATTAACGTTTTAAATAAACATCACGAAAAGTCCCTAAAAAGAACATCACAAAAAAGACTTGTTATGTTTCTTGTTTAGTGGGTTTCTTATGCGATCAGTATATCTGCAAATCCCAATCACCCAGTTTATGACAACACCTTCTCCAATCGTTATTCGGCTGACTATGAAAAAAGGAAAAGAACAGATCCACCACTTTATGAAAGAATTAACAGATCCCTCAACCTTCTAAATATATCTATTTCTCCAACGATCCCTCAATTCATTTCCTCCCCTCCTCCATGGATAATAAAACCACCACTATGTGATACATCGTTGACAAGTTTTGATAAGAACGACCATACCCTAATTAGAGGAAAATATCATGAGAAAATGTCTTATTTCCAACAATATACCCATATCTACACTGATGCCTCTAAAATGGATACTGGAGTTGGAGCCGCACTTGTAACTCCAAATGCAATAATCAAATTTAGACTACCTCATATTACAACCATTCTAGCTGGAGAACTAGTCTAGTCCATGCCAATAGAGAAAATTTAAAACACTTGCTCATAGTAACGGATTCATTGAACTCAATTGAAAGTTTGCGCCAGACATATCTATCAAATCCAATACTGATACTAATTAAGCAAAAACTATCCCAGCTATACAATTCAGGAGCAGTTATACAGTTTTTATGGGTGCCTTCACACACAGGAATAGAGGGAAATGAGCGAGCCGATGCAGCAGCCAAAACTGCAATTCGGGATCCTAATGCCACCGAAGTCACGAGAGCTACGATGTCAGACATCAAAATACATATTAAGGCATCGGTTAACAACGCTTGGCAACATCAGTGGTCTCAATCTCACGATAAACTTAGAGAAGTGAAAAGAACAGTTAAACCGTGGAGGAACGTTCCAGAAAATAGGAAGGAACAAGATATCTTGACCCGTCTTCGAATAGGTCACACCCGATTTTCCCATGAACACTTAATGTCAAAATCCGAATAATCCCGATGTACAGTGTGTCAATGCCCTTTAACAGTCAAACATGTATTAATATACTGTCCAAAGTTTTCACAGCAAAGAGTGTCGTTTACCATCCCACCTACTATGTACCATTTGCTCGGAGAAGAAGTCAATATGGAAAACTTGGTAGCTTATCTACGAACTATACAGTTTTTGTACAAAATTTGAACGTTTATTATTATAATCGTTTGTGTTCTTATACCTGTAATACCTGTAGTACTATTTAATATTTATTATTGTAACATTTGGTAGCCTAACCTAACCTAAAGGGTTGATGCGCTTTATTTTTCTTAAATAAAAAAAAGATTTGCAACAAATAATCTTAAATTACTTTCATATGTTACCAACAGGTGGACATGCGGGTATAAACCGCATGTATAGAAATATAAAAAAAATATTACTCTTCGACAGGATTATGAAGAGCTGTCGAAAAATTTGTCAATCATTGTGAAGACTTTCAAAAATGTAAACATATTACGCAGTCTAAACAACCTTTAATTATTACAACAATTGGGAACAGATTGTGATAACAATAAATATATATTAACGTTACAGTATGAGTTAGTTAAATACGTAGAAGGGTATAGTATTCAAAACAAAGAAGCCAACACTGTGGCTAAATCATTTGTAGAAAATTTCATTTTACACTATGGGATACCAAAAAGAATTGTTACAGATAAGGGTACCGAATTCATGGCAAATATTTTTAGTGAAACTTGTATGTTACTAAAAATCGACCAGCTAAACTCAACAGCTTATCACGATGAAACATGAAACACTTAAACGCCTATCTAAGAATTCAAATTTCCAAGCATAAAAAATCTTGGGAGTTCTCGGATACCTTTTTGGTGTTTTTCGTATAATACGTCGGTTCATTCTTGCACAGGGTATAAGCCTTACGAACTAGTTTCCGAAAAAACATGTATTTTGCCATCTAATTGGATGGAAAAAATCGAGCCTTTATATTGATGCTTAACATATTACATTATATAGGATTTTCTGAAAGTGCCATTAACCATTTGCGTAATTATTTAAATAATCGTAAACAATGTGTCAAAATTGACTCAGATCAATCGGGATTTTAACTTTAAATTCGGGAGCTCCTCGGGGATCCATTTTGGGAATACTAATGTTTTCTATTTTTACTGTAATGTTTTTCTTATTAATTAAAAGTTTTTATTACGGGTGGGATAAATTTCAAACACTCGGTATGGCTACTTACTAATTTATTTAAACACTAACTCACTAACACTTAATTTATATATACTCAACTAATCACTTAAATTTAATTTATATGCACACAAACTTGATTATATTAGCACTTTACTGTTCGGTGTATATTGGTTTATTTCTCAAGATCACCTTATCAACTAACTCATACGCTGATAGGTCCTTCATTTATATGAAAGCCTTTTTTTACTAGAAAAATCCGGACTGCGGCTCACACACACAAAAACAATTGGTTCTGGCCTTTTCTAGACAAGTCTGGTCACAAAAACAATGTTTGCATGAGATAGTCGTTAACAGTTATATAAAAAAACCTGCGTATCCGCCATAATTTTAACTTTTATATCTGGCTTAGACAGAGTCGGATTTAGGGACTATATCAGTGTGCTGCTTCGTAACAATACAATGAACTTAATAAAATCTTTAAAATTCACGTATACGCATATGATACCCAGATATACTATACCTTCCCTCCAGTGTTCGTTGATAATGCCTGCGAAAATATTAATCAAGAACTAAGAACTTTCATAAAAATAGCGACAGATCATTGCTTATTAATCAATTGCTCTAAATCTAATGTAATTTTGTTCGGCTCCGCTTATAACAAAGCTAAAATAGGAAACTTGATAAATATAACAATTAACAACGAAGAGTTAGCCTTGGTTAATCATGCTAAGAATTTAGGTGTCATTATGGATTCAGCTTTGAGATTTGAGAAACACATCAATAAATTGATTCAACGTGCTTACATCTCATTTTCTCCCTCAACTCTGTGTGAATGTCTCGTTTTATCACAATTTAATTTTGCAGATTTAGGTCCCAATTTAACCCTCCTTTATAAAAACAAAATACAGAAAGTACAGAATACCATATATACCGTATATCACATGAATTAATTGAGATAGGATGGTTAAATATTGTTACGAAACAGCACACTGGTCTCGGCTACACAAAGTTCCAGGAGGAACTTCCATTTAAGGAGGGGGTAATGTAACGAAACAGCACACTGGTATAGACCCTAAATCCGACTGTCTCAGCCAGATATAAAAGTTAAAATCATGGCGGATACGCAGTTATAAAAAACTGTTTACGAGTTTACGACTATCTTATGTAAACATTGTTTTTGTGACCAGAGTTATTTAGAAAAGGCCAGAATCAATTGTTTTTATTTAAGCCGCAGTACGGAATTTACTAGTAAAAATGGCTTTAATATATAAGGGGACTGATCAGGAAGAGTGAGTTAGTTGATAAAGTGATCTTGACAGATAAACAAGTAAATAAGTGAATATAAAGTGTTTATATAAATTAGTTTGAGTGAATATACAGTTAATATAAATTAATAATTAAGCGATTAGTTAAGTATATATAATATAAGTGTTAGTGAGCTAGTGTTTAAATAAATTAGTAAGTAGCCATACCGAGTGTTTAAAATTTATCCCACCCGTTTATTGTTTAAATAAATAACAAAAACATTACATTGGTGTCAGAAGTGGGATAATATAAATAAATTACTACGTAAAAATGGCCAAGGGACTATGTGACCTCAAAGTGGCGGAACTAAGAGCAGAATTGGAAGATCGTGAGTTGGAAACGTCCGGTAAGAAAAGCGAATTAGTAGAAAGACTTAAAGTGGCACTGGAAAATGACGGCTTTGATCCAGAAACCGTTTTATTTACTGACGAGGCTTCCACCTTAATCTCGTCTATTTCTGCTAATATTTCTGCTAACATGGACGAGAAGATTTCTGCCATGGAAGAGAACATGGACGAGAAGATTTCTGCTATGAAGAACGACATTTCTGCTAATATTTCTGCTAACATGGACGAAAAGATTTCTGCTATGAAAAACGATATTTCTGCCATGGAAGAGAGAATTTCAATGAATGTGAAAAACGATATTTCTGCTTTGAAGAACGATATATCTGCCGATATCTTATTAATGAAAAACGACATTGCCGCTGACGTTGAAAATGAAATTTCGTCTCTAAAATCTGAAATCGAGAATAAGATGTCGACGATGGACGAGAAAATCGACCCTTGGACCTGAAGTCTGGTTATTGGCAAGTGAAAATGGACACAGAAGACAAAGATAAGACTGCTTTGACCACCGGATCTGGATTATGGCAATTCAACATCATGCCATTTGGGCTCTGTAATGCGCCTGCGACATTTGAAAGACTAATGGAAAATGTCTTGAGAGGGTTGTCTTGGAAGACATGCCTGGTCTATTTGGACGACATCTTAGTACTGGGGAAGACATTTGACGAACATCTGAAGAATTTGGAAGACGTATTCAAACGACTCCAAGCTGCCCAGCTTATGCTAAACCCGAAGAAATGTCAGCTGTTCCAAAACCGAGTCAACTATCTAGGTCATATAGTTAGCGATCAAGGAGTGGCGGTGGATCCAGAGAAAATTGCTTCCATTCAGCAATGGCCGCAACCAACCGACAAACATCAAATCAGGAGTTTCCTTGGACTTTGCACATATTGTAGAAGATTTATCAGGAAGTTTGGAGACATTGCTAAGCCTCTAACTCGACTTACAGAAGAAGCAAGAGCTTTCCAATGGGACGAAGATTGTCAAACGGCTTTTGATACCTTGAAGAGGTATTTAACCACGGCGCCGATATTAGGATACCCTTTACCGGAGGGAGACTTTATTCTGGACACTGACGCAAGCAACGTAGGAATTGGTGGAGTGCTCTCGAAGATCCAAGGAAGGCAAGAAAGAGTGCTGGGATATTTTAGTAAAGTCCTCTCCAAACCAGAACGAAACTACTGCGTCACAAGAAGAGAACTTTTGGCGGTAGTGAAGTCCGTGAAACACTTTTACCAGTATCTTTATGGTAGGAAGTTTTTAATCCGAACTGATCATGCAGCACTCAAGTGGTTGATGCAGTTCAAGAATCCCGAGGGCCAGATCGCTAGATGTATTGAACGACTTCAAGAGTATGATTTCATTATCGAACATCGAGCTGGTGTGAGTCACCGAAATGCCGACTCCATGTCCAGACGGCCGTGCTCAACAGACTGCTCCCACTGCAACAAGGTGGAATCTAGGGAAGCTGCAGTTTCAAAACTACTGTAGTCAACGAGGAATGGTCACCAACCAGGATCAGAGAAGATCAGGAGAATGATCCTCACCTGAAGATGATCCGGCAATGGAAGAAAGAAAACCGGTGACCTACCTGGCAAGAAGTGTCAAGATTTTCACCGAAACTCAAGGCGTATTGGACTCATTGGGACTCCCTTGTCCTGGAAGAAGGGCTGTTGAAAAGGGTCCTTGAAAACGATGATGGTTCTGAGATGAGGAGACAGCTAGTTATCCCGAGAACAAGAGTAGCTGAGGTACTAAAGAAGTTACACGACAGTCCATCGGGAGGTCATCTGGGAGTGAAGAAAACCCTTCAGCGAGTTCGTGGAAGGTTTTATTGGATGAACAGCTCCGACGATGTGAAGGACTTGTGTAAGAAATATACGACTTGTGCTACGAGTAATGGACCACATCACAAGAGAAAGGCACCCATGAAGCAGTACAATATTGGAAGCCCTTTCGAACGGATTGCTTTAGATATCGCTGGGCCATTTCCAATGACAGAAAATGGTGGCAAATACATACTGGCTGTAATGGAATATTTCACAAAGTAGGTGGAAATTTACGCTATCCCGAATCAAGACAACTGTCGCAGATGTATTGGTGAGAGAATGTATCAGCCGATATGGAGTGCCCTTGGAAGTCCACAGCGACCAGGGAAGACATTTCGAAAGTCATCTATTCCACGAGATTTGCGAGAATCTGGGAATGAAGAAGACCAGAACAACAGCATTACATCCACAGTCAGATGGAATGGTCGAGAGAATAAACAGGACTATTGGAAAATACCTGTCCAAAGTAGTATCCAGCCATCAGAGAGATTGGGACCAGTATCTCTCCCTATTCGCATTGGCTTATCGATCTGCCGTCAATGAGTCCACGGGTGAAACACCTGCGAAAATCCTGTTTGGACGTGAAATGAGGCTTCCTTGTGACCTGGAATTAGGCTGTCGGCCTGGAGAAGATCTAGCAGGTGAAGACTACGGGATCCAATTGAGAAGAAGGCTGGACGATATTCATGAATTAGTTCGAACCAATCTTCAAGTTGCCAGCGACAGAATGAAAAGTCGGTACGACACGCAGACCACGGAAGGCGGTTTTAAAGAAGGGGACAAAGTATGGTTACACAACCCGACGAGGAGAAAAGGATTTTCTCCAAAATTACAAAAATCCTGGGAAGGTCCATACCTAATCAAGAAAAGGATCAATGATGTTATATATCGCATAAGCAAGATCCCCAACGGAAAACCAGAAGTAGTTCACCAAAAGCGACTAGCGCCATTCGAAGGAGACCATGACCTGGGGGAAGGAGTAAACCTTATTCGAGATGTGTCTGACCCTACCTTCGAGGAATTTATGGTCACGTATGAAGGTACCGGAAAAGCTAGATATGGAGTCACTTCGGAACAACAACAAGATCTGTTCACTCTCCCGGAAGATTATTCACTGGCATATAACATCCCCGCCCGTATCAAGAACGCACGATGGTTGGCAACCGTCTTTCGAAAGAAGTTCGGGCAATTAGAAAAACTTGAAGACCAGATTCCAGCCCCTGGCAAGACACTGAAACTGAAACATAATTCGCGGTACATCTTCTACGTGATAACTAAAAATGAATTCCAAGATCAATCTACCTACCGCGATGTGTGGGAAGCACTTCGTAACCTCCGAGACTATGTGTTATAATCCAGCGAGAAGAAACTGGCTATGCCTAAGATAGCGAGTAACCAGTTGGATTGGCGAGTTATCAGGAACATGGTAGAGGTAATCTTTAGAGATACCGGTGTCCAGATATTAATTTGCAGCTACAACCCCCGTTATCAGTATCCGATGAAGACGGTGCCCTACTATTTCCATAAGATCGGAAAGTGTAGAAATGGGGCCAGTTGCCGATTCAAACATCCAGTCTCGGCTACACAAAGTTCCAGGAGGAACTTCCATTTAAGGATGGGGTAATGTTACGAAACAGCATACTGGTATAGACCCTAAATTCGACTCTGTCTAAGCCGGGTATTAAAGTTAAAATTATGTCGGATACGCAGTTATAAAAAACTGTTTACGAGTTTACGTCTATCTCATGTAAACATTGTTTTTGTGACCAGAGTTACCTAGTGAAGGCCAGAATCAATTGTTTTTATTTAAGCCGCAGTCCGGAATTTACTAGTAAAAATGGCTTTAATATATAAGGGGACTGATCAGGAAGAGTGAGTTTGTTGATAAAGTGATCTTGACAGATAAACAAGTAAATAAGTGAATATAAAGTGTTTATATAAATTAGTTTGAGTGAATATACAGTTAATATAAATTAAAAATTAAGCGATTAGTTAAGTATATATAAATTAAGTGTTAGTGAGCTAGTGTTTAAATAAATTAGTAAGTAGCCATACCGAGTGTTTAAAATTTATCCCACCCGTTTATCGTTTAAATAAATAACAAAAACATTACAATATGGATAAGAGAAGAATGTTTCACGCAGCTTGCATTTTTCACAAAATTATAACCTTTGAAACTCCTACTTATTTGCACCAAAAAATTTCTTTTCAGACTGATGTTCATAATTTAAATCTAAGATTTAAGTGTCTACTATCTCCACCTGTATTTAATACTGAACTATTAAGACGGTCCTTTCAATACTAAATATTTTTTATTTATAACTCCGTATGTGAAAACTTAAAAAAAATGTAGATGAAAACAGAAATGAGGGAGATGAAAAACGAAACTAAAGAAATGCGGAAGAAGCAGCAAGAATTGAGGGAAGAGATTTAAATAATAAAACAGGAAAACGAGACACTCAGAAAATTGTACGAAACAATACAAAAGGAGAGTGAAGATATTAAGAAAAAAATAAGAAATATCAAAACTACTCAAGAATGGATAGAAAAGAACGAAGGAAAAACAACGTTGTAATTACTGGCCTAAAAATAGATATGACGAATTCAAAGGAGTTAATAAAAGCAGTCACTTCTTTCATGGAAAAGCAACTGGAAATCCAAATACAAGTTAAGACAGCACGTAAGTTAGGTAATAAAGCTTGTTTGATGGAACTAGATAATGCAGAAGATAAAGAGAAGATTATGCAGAATAAACTAAAACTAAGAAATATAAAAGAGGATAGAATTTATATAAATCATGACTTAAGCAAGAAAGAAAGACAAAGAAAAATAGCAATACGAGACAGAGCACAAAGTGAAAGAAATAATGGAAAAACGGTGAAGATTGGTTTTAGTAAAATAAATATTGATGGGGAAGAATGGAAATAGGACAAATTAACGGAAAAATTGGTATATTCAAAAAACGAATAAAATTTAAACGAATGGAAAATACGCATACTAACCAGGCAACTAGAATGGCGATGCAAATGAAAGAGAAAAAGTCGAACAAGAGCGGTACAATAAATATAATGAAGCAAAAAGGAAATAAGGAAACGGTCAAGATCGGCACATGGAATATAAGGACAATGTTAAAGGCTGGTAATATGAATTAGATATAGTATGTACAAAAAGTACGAGGAGTAATAAACCCTAATTAAGTATGCAAAACCTTTACAGGGAGCACCATGAAATTTTTGATAAATCTCTTGCTTTAAATTACATTTCTTCCGTAAATCTAAAAACCAGGTAGATCTACCCCGTATTTGTTTCAGTTGTAGCAAAGTTTAGGGTTTATTCATTGTTAAAGGATTAGCAGATAAGCAATAACGCAATGCAGTGGTGTGTATTTTGGGAAAAAAATACGTTTTAAATTATAATATAATAAAAAATGAAAAGAAATAATTATTGGAATACATTTATTACTTACAGTTTATTCTATATCCGACTCGGAAGAGGAAGAATCGTTGTTGACATTAATAATAATAGGGTCGATTAAATCATCACAAATATTGTCAATTTTCCACATATTTGCCTCTACTTTGATAACATGCTCGATACAGTTTGTCCAATTTTCCTTACTCACATGAGTTACAGCACTCTCAAGCAATTTCACAACATCGTTTATTTTAAAAGTAGTATTTTTTTTCCACCTTCCCCCTTTACCTGAGCCCATATTAATTCTATGGGATTAAGTTCACAATGATAAGGGGGAAGTCAAAGAACTGATATACCACGAGAAGAAGCCATTTCTTCTACAATGTAGGTTTTGTATTTATTCTTGTTCATTTTTGCAATTCTGTAAAGTTCTTTCCTTAGTGGATCTTTTGGAAACTTAATATTTTTCGAAATAAGCCACTCCAAAAGCTCTGCTTTACGCCAACGACTTGTGGGCAATGCTTCTCGTAACCGTGAATGGTAACTTGCGTTGTCCATAACAATAACAGCCCCTTTTGGAATCAGATCCAAAATTTGAACAAACCATTCCTCGAAGATATCCCCATTCATATCTTCGTGATAGTCCCCGTGCGTTTTGAAATAAAAGTTAATAATCCACCATCAACAAAACCTTCAGAACTTCCAACATGGACAATGATAAGTCTTTTTCCTTTTCCAGATGGTGGCTGCAAACCTAACGACAAACCTTCCACGAATGCCTGCCTTCCGCTTTTAATGTTTTCATCTTGCCAAGATTTGGAAACTGTATATCCAGCATTTATCCATGTTTCGTCTAAGTAGAAGATTTTCAAATTTTGTTCTCTGGCATGTCGAATGCTTCTTAAATAGTCTCTTCTCCAAAAAACTATTTCCGGTTTATCTATCAAGAGAGATTTTCTATTATGTTTTGTATATCTGAAACCCACATCTTTCAAAAGTTTGCATAATGTCATTCTGGAGAATTTTGGATAGTCCGTATCTTCTTGCACTGATGTCATAATTTTGTCAAGTGTTGGAATTTCCTTTCGTAAGTAAAATCCATGGACTTTACGCCTTAGTCTTTGTTTTAATGACTCATCGATCTCAATTGGTTTTCGGCCTGAAGGAGTTTTAGGAGGCTGAAGAGTTCCATTCTTACTTTCTTTTAGTAATCTATAAATTTTTGATTTAGCAACACACAACATAGCAGCCGTTAATTCCACAATATCATCAACACTTGCCCTTGGATCCTTGTTTTTCAATGATATATAACAATTCAATATCAGAGTTTTTTCATTTAAAGATAATGGACCTGTTTTTGGTCGTTTAGATGGTCCTTGGCTTATCGACATTGTTTGGTACTTGCACAATTAACATTCAACAAATGTTTTAAATATATTCCAACTGTTTACAATATTATGACAACCATACAACTTCATACAACTTTACTCAAAGAACTAATACTAAGTACTGATTTAATGTACCTACTTTCTTTTAAAATAATATTCCCGATAATGTTTCTAAGAAAACTGGGTTGTTTGGAAAATCCCTCTCAATAATCGAATAATCTGTAAATAGGTGTAATCGTATTAAGCCGATTACAGTAGGCCACTTGCCATTTAAAATTTCTGAGAAAAATTCCCCAAACACTACATATAGGAGTAATACAAATAAAAAATATTATGAATAAACGGGCATATCCGAACTCTGCCACAAAATAAAATTTTACCTGACTTGTATCAATTTGAGGATTACTGAAATGTTCGAACTGTGCCGCAACCATTTAGTTTAATCCTATTAGAGTCATTAGGGTTTATAATAGATAAAATCGGAGGCCCATAGAATTATGTATATTTCTGAAAGGTTTCAAAGATTTCTTGAATTAAATATTTTGAAGAAATCTTGATTGTTTTGATCGATATTTAGGGGATTAGGGGAAGGATGTTGATGCACTTACACTATTGCCTAAAAATCAGGAAGAAGTATTTAATAGTGTTCGTGAATTACAATTACGAACGAACCGAGAAGAGGAATTTCTATTAACAGCAGACCAGGTATTTAAAATTATTGTGTTCTCCTGTTTTTCCAACCTTCATTTTTTATGTAATTCGGATTGTATTTTGATGGATGGGACTTTTAAATACTGTTCAACTTTTTTTTACCAAATGTTTACCATTCATGGTTTTAAAAACGGCTATTACGTACCTCTTGTTTTTTGTTTGCTGCCGGACAAATCAAGTCAAACATATTCAAATTTGTTTTTAATTTTAAGACAAAAATGTAAAGGAGTAGGCTTAAATTTTCAACCTAAAGAAGTCGTAGTAGATTTTGAACTAAGCATTCATAACGCTATATATGAATGTTTTGGCAGATATCAAATTCTTTTTGGTTGTAAATCTCATCTCTGTCAAGCTTGGTTTCGTAAGATTCAGGAGTTTCATTTGGTACAAGAGTACAGACAGAAAGGTTCTGTAATTGGCGAATACTTAAAAGTACATTTCGGTATTATGTATCTTAGTCCTGAGGAAGTTGTAGAATTTTTTTATAATGAACTACATTTTTTGCTTCCGAATGACCTCTACCTCTATCACTTTTTTTTATTAAAATTAGTACATCCCGTTACCTCTGACCTAAATCGTATATTCTTTAGCATAGCTGCAACTCATTCGTTCAATACAAAATGTACCTTACGGTATACCCTCTTAAAATATATTTTGTTACGTCTATGAAATCTACTTAAATGAATGATTTATTACTCCTTGTCCTTTCTATATAGACTATAGCTAGAGAAATGGGAAAATTCAAGCTTGAAATATTAGCACTGCAGGAAATAAGATGGAAGGGTGATGGAAGAATAGATAAGGACGGATACACACTTTATTACGCAGGGGAAAAGAAACAGGGGAAAAACGGCACAGCATTTATGGTGAATAAAAAGTGAGGAAACAAAGTAATGACCTTCCAAGCAGTAAATGGAAGAATTTCAACAATTAGGATTGAAAATAAGCAAGCAAATCTAACAATAATAAATGTTTACGCACCAACAGAGGACACAAGTAGTGAAGACAAAGAAGAATTCTATGACAGGCTGCAAGAGGTTTGGGAGAATATACCTAGAAAAGACATGAAACTAGTCATAGGAGACTTCAATGCACAAATCGGAAAGGAAGAATATAACGAAAATGTTGTAGGCAACGAAACGATACACGACAGGACAAAAGACAATGGCTCAAGACTCTGCAATTTTGGGATAAGTACCGACACTTTCATAATAAGTACGAAATTCAGACATAAAAAGGAGCATAAAGTGACATGGACAAAACCAGGCTCCAATGAAGGGAATCAGATAGACCACGCACTCATATCAAGAAAATGGCTGATAACAGTAGAAGATACTCGTTCATTCAGAGGCGCTAATGTGGATTCGGATCATTTCTCAGTTGTGGTGAAAATTGAAATGAAGATACTAAGGAACGTTCAAAAGGAAACACGCAAAAAACAATGGAACTTAGATAATTTAAAAGAAGAACATATGGAAAAAAGATACAGACAAGTATTAAAAGAAAGACTAACACAAGATCCAGATGGAAATATAGAGAAAAAATGGGAGAACATGGAAAACAGTATTACGAAAACAGCCGAGGAAATACTAGGACAAAAAAGCAACAAAGATGTAAAGAATGGTACGATGAAGAATGTGAAAACACAAAGGAACAAAAAGATCAAGCACGAAAACAATGGCTAAATACAGGAGGAGAGATAGAACTGAAAGAATACAAGAAAAAGAAGAAAGAAGCGGACAATTGCTGTCGGAAGAAAAAAGCAGAGTGGATAAAGGAGTTTATGATGGAAATAGGAAGTGACTATATTATTACATAAGAAAACAAAGTAGAAGAAGCAGAATAACGACCAGAATCAGCAAAAGAGAATGGGAAGCATATTACAAGGACGATCTAAAGGAGGATGAGTTTACAGAAGCAAAGTTTGAGGTAACAGCAGAAGAGGAAGAGGAATACCTCCCAACATATGTAGAATATGAAGAAATAATAACAAATCTCAAACACAAGAAGGCAGCAGGACCAGATGGAATAGTTAACGAACTGATAAAGAAAGGAGGAGAAGAACTAAAAAGAAAGATATATGAATTACTCATAAACATATGGAAGAACGAACAAATGCCAGGCAGAATGGCATTTAGGTCTAACAATGCCAATCTTCAAAAAAGGAGACCAAACAAAATGCTATAACTACCGAGGAATAATTCTGCTTAATACAGTATACAAAGTCATGACATCGCTTATAAAAAAGGAAATAAACAAATACGCAGAACAGAAATTGGGGGAATACCAATATGGCTTCAGAAGTGGTAAATCAACTATAGATGCAGTGCATGTAATGATGCAGACGATAGAAAAAAGCTATGGATATGGAATCGATTTACATATATTGTTTGTAGATTTTAAGCGAGCATTTGATAGTATTAGCAGACGTAAACTGATAGCAGACATGAGGAAAATGGGTATTCCAAACAAGTTAATTCGACTGACAAAAATGTCAATAAACAACTCGAAAGCCAGAGTAATAACTAGTGAGGGCTATAGTGAGGAAATCGATATGGTAGCTGGTGTGAGGCAGGGGGATGCAATATCAACGGTATTATTCAATATAGCATTAGATGGAGCGATTAAGGCGATAGAAACAAGCACAACAATACCCCATAACATGACACAAATAATAGAGTATGCAGACGATCTGGTACTTATATCAAGGAATAGGAGCAATTTGGATAAAATGCTAGGTGACCTGATTGAAAAAGCAAAAAGCAGAGGTCTGGAGATAAACCAAGAAAAAACTAAATATATGTTAGTCAGCAGGGAAACAACAGAGAGTATAAAAGAAATCACAATACAGAACCACAAGTTTAAAAAAGTAGCAAACTTCAAATACTTAGGCGTTACGATAAACGAGAAGAACGACAGAAGTATAGAGGTGGCAGAAAGGGTAAAATCAGGAAACAGAGCATACTGGAAATACAGCAAATTTCTTAAAGATAAACATCTAACCAAAAACACCAAATTGAAACTGTATAAAGCCGCTATCAGATCAACAATGACATATGCCGCAGAGACAATCTCCTTGACAAATAAAAACGAAGAAACTTTAAGGAGTGCCGAAAGGAAAATATTGAGGAAAATTTTTGGAACAGTCAGAACAGAAGAGTGCGACTTCAGAACTATGATGAACCATGAAATTAGACAGAAATGGAAGGACAGGATGTTGTGAAGTTCATAAAAGCCCAACGATTAAAATGGTACGGGCATGTGCTCAGAAGGGAGCCGACAACAATAATAACAAGAATAAGTAATTGGATACCACAAGTAGCAAGGCCAAAAGGAAGACCGAAGACAAGATGGGAAGATCAAGTTAAGGAAGATATGAAAAAATTGGATATAAGAGATTGGAAAACAGATATAAAGCACCGGAAAAAATGGAACTAGATAACAATAAAAGCAAATAGACACGACAATCTATAGGAAAACAAACAAGAAAAACGTGGGGTGACTACCCGCAAATAAAGAAGTCTAAGAGCTCAAAAGAGCGGCCACCACTCTGACAAGAATGAATAGCCTATATATATATATATATATATATATATATATATATATATATATATATATATATATTCAACTTTCAAAGTCAAGTTTAGAAATATATTATTTCAGAGACAATCATAGTGAATTGTTTTCTCTCCCACACATATTATTCTATACTTATATACCAGTATTAGTTACTCCACTTATTCTTTCTTTTTTCTTTTCATTTTATTTAGTTATATGTGACAGACCTATGTTTTCTTTTTTTATGGGTTGAGTGAAAGAGCATTTTCGTAATGGAACTAGGTGTCATTACAGAAAATGAACTCCAACCTTTATTTTCAATAGGTATATACTGCTACATCATGTAACAAATTTTAACAAAATGTACTTTTGTTATTTGAAAATAATAGAGGCGTTTATTATTATTATTATAAATATTATTATTATTATTATTATTATTATTATTATTATTATTATTATTATTATTATTATTATTATTATTATTTTATATTATTATTGATAAAAAAAATAAGCTCTTCACTTTAATAACGATAAAATCATCCAAATTCGAATGAATTCAATTATTATTACGAATGTTTGCACCGAAACAAAGAAACATTTCCAAATAAACGTCTCAGTACGATGGCAAAGTGAATCTTTTAATAATTCGCCTTCTCCGCGAACGGCCGTTTAATTAGAAAAGCCGCAGCAATGAGGTAATTTTAATGTTTCAGTTATAAAGTCACGCACGCAGTAGATGGCATCTGATAAAAACCGCCTCACAATTGAGACATCAACTTTTGAAAGCGACCCCGCTAATTATCTAAATAAAATATAATTAGGAACTATCTCGATTAAAAATCAGCGGATGCACGATACATTGACGTCCCCAATATGTTTCTTGGGAGGATGGAGAACGGTTCTTTTTATTGTATTTGTCAGTGTAAGTTAATAATTATTTATTAGATGAGGGAACTATACATGCAATATCATGAGAAAGTTGATGCTTGGACAGGAATAAACGAATCGACGATGGCATACTTGTAACCGGCTGAAGGAAACATACACCAGCACATTACGAAGTCAATCTCCTCTGGATAAGGAGACGTGGTTCTGTTGAATGGCCTGCACAAGCTGCTGACATCACGTTGTTATAATTTATTCCTATGGGAGTTGTAAAAAGTACGGTCAACTAAAACAAACCCAATAATGTAGCTGACTTAAGAAGAAGAATAACTCTTGCGATTAGGTAGAGAAGCAAAATAGTTATTTGTAAAACAAGTGTCACAATGAGTCGTTTTGTAGTAAGAGTGAAGTTAGCGCAACGAACCGCGAAGCGGTGAGTTGCGCAAATCACGAGTACTACAGAAAGTCATTGTGACACAAGTTTCACACAATATTTTTCATAATTCGCATTCATTCAATTTTATAAATAAAATAGAGTTAGAGATAATCCCTTTTTATAAACTAGGGGGAGTGGTTTGAATTTAAGTTGGCAATTCTGTAGATTCCTGATTGGTCAGATAACAGATTGTTCTATTCGGCACTCCTGACTTTTGACATATTATAACCGAATAATTGTATAAATTGTAAACAAACTTTCATTTAAGCAAAAAGAGGATGATTATTTGTTTAAAAAACAGCTTCTTCGTAAATGCTCTTGCGATCTATTTATATTATCATGAACAGAATTATTTCTGTAATACATCTTCAGATAGATATCTGGTAATTTATCCCAAAAATCGAACGTTATGTATACCTATGTATTGATCCTATACAATAGAAAAATAAACAATTGATAAATCATTGATAAATAAATGTTTGCGTAGTTTATTCATTAATATTTTTAATATATAAATTATTCTAATTTACCTTTAAGAACTTTTAATATAATAATTTGCTAGCTAGAACAACGCTAGACCATTTTATTTATAATTTGTGTCATTAGAAATATAACTAAATACAATAACCAACTGTACACTAAAAATTACTAAAACAGTGTTCAAACAGCTTCATTGTGACACTGTAAACAATGTTATAATGAAGTTTCTTTCATACGCGAATTATAAAATAGCTATTTGTATATTAAGAGCGGAAACTGATACTTTGCCGCTTGAGGCAATCTGCCGAAAGCGGCAACGCACTTTCTGCTCGAATTGCACACAAGATTTTTTCTACGATCACCTTATTTTTAGACAAATAATTAAAAAAAAAACTTGAAAAAGCCTTTTACTGCGTCCCAAAGCTCCTCGTGTCCTAAATAAATCTGCACCGCGAATTTCATCGTACCATAGTTCTCGTGCCCTTTTAGATGCTCGATCAGCGGAAGTTGGCTCATGTTATCACTTATTAACACAAAAACTCAACAAATTATAAACTCCAGAAGCTTCAATGGTGTCTCACGCGTGTCCTGTGTCCATAACCTCCAGCAATTTGATGTTTTGAGTCACGGTTTCGAGAAGAAAAATAACTTAATCTATCAAAAACAGTGTAAAAACAACTAATGACAAGTTAAAACTTACAAAAGCCGTAAACGACATTAAGATGACATTTACAAGGTTAAACAAATTGAGGTTCAAAAAATATTGGGAGTAATTAGTTATACACTTTGAATATTTTTAATTATTAACTACAACTATAACATTGGTGTTTTGGATGGGTTCATAAGATAGAAAATAATAAATAAAATGACGTCTGAATCGGTCTAATCTGTAAGGTCTTATAACACTGCGCCGTCGTGCTCGAAAAATCGCGCGTGTTTGAAAGACCAGTTATCCACGAATACTTCACGCTATTTTTTTTATTGGCGCACTTTGACATACTACAAAAAAATGGAAGTCTGTCCTCGATGCCCAGTCAAGTTTCATTTCATAAAAGTGCATCCTCGATGCCCAGCAAAGTTTCGTAAAAGTCCATCCTAAGTAGTATTTATTTTTATTAAAAATGTATATGGATTGATTCCCTCGGGGATTAAATGGGTCCCATCCGCGGGATTAAATGGGTCACTTTAGTCGCTTGGTGTATAATGTAATATTATCTAATTTTGACACATAAAGTGACATTTTTCAAAACTGGCTTCCATTAGCAAATGTCACATTTTTCGTAACCAGTTACATAATGAAAAATATTATGTACCTGGTGATGAAAATTTAATTATATCACCAGTTTATAAAGACAAGAGAGAAAAGAAGAAAGTTTAATGTCATATTATAGAAAAATAACAACTAGAAGTGAAGAGAAATACTAACAATAAGAACAACTATAACAATTCACTTTTTATTTTATGCATTATAAATATTTATGACACAATTCGAACAGTTTGTTAGGTTAACCCCCGTAGAATTAGAAGTTGATGCAATTTCATGATGCATAACTGATCTTGAACTTGAGGTGCTTGATTCACCAAGAATATCAGTGGCAATCCTTCTTTGCTTATTTTCTATGGAGTTCTCTACATAGTCCTCCGCTACCGTACTGAACTTCCAGCCTCCATGTTGTTTTAACTTTAAAATGTCGTCAGAATCTGCCAAGGTAGCCGACGGTCTTCTAAAGCAGTGTCCCGTAAATGAAACAGGATTTGGTAACTTCGAAAACTGGTCAATAGTTTTTGGTAGACTACCAATTGTATTAATGCCAACTGGTTGTATGCCGCATGTACCATTAGTATATTTAAAGAAAAATCTATCGTGTTTAATGTTAATGTGGGCGCAAAACAATGTATTTTCTAATGAGACCAAGAAAATTTTGCCCTTCAATATTGCCCTCTGTAATCACAAACTCACGCGTTACTTTTGTCTTTGTATTGAGGATGCTCACTACAAAATGGAAATCCTCATCGGAAATATCTCCGACACGTAGAAAAGTTAACTCAGCCTTTCTGCAAGCACGACCGATTCCGACGATTAATGCAACCTTTGCCATTAAAAATGTTATATCATCAGCTTCTGTGATAAACTGGTGGACATTTTTCTTCGAGAAGATATTATATTTTTTTGCATGGTAGCTCTCTGATTGTCTCTTTAGAAATGCGTATAAGCTAGTGTAATTTGTTATATCAATATTCTTCTTTAAGGATAATTCACTTCGCAGCATAGAATAAAGTGTCCAAAGTGTGGAAGCTTTTTGAATCTGTCTTCCCTCGAAATGAGCTAATAAAACTTTCTCATTAACGTGTTTTATTTTCTTTTCTTCAACCCACTTGTCAAATTTTGCATAAGCCAGATCATAATCAGCTTTTGATTTTTGTGGAATTACGGCTGATAATGCACTTTGTGCGGCCTCTTCTATTTCGTTTGGTACATCTGAGTATGAATCAACCATTTTCAATCGTAGAATGTTACGCTTACGTAGAATCTCAATTGAATATTCACGAAAATAACTGGGAATTATTAATATTCCAAGCAACTTAAAAAAATGTTAAATAGCTATTTTTGATTTTAATTTAATATTAATGGTAAAATAATAAAGAAAAGTCTGAAATTAATGTATAAAATAAAAGTATTGTCTTGTGTAATATTGGTTGCATAACTTGTAGGAATCAAAAAGTGCTGTTTTCAAATCAGAAAAATTAATTAACAATTGTTAAAAAACAAATAAAATAAATTAAATTTTTTTTTCGTTTTTTGGCTTTGGGCACGAAATAAGTAAATAAGTAATATGACATAAAATGAGAAACAAAGGACATGTCGCAGCAAACATATTTACTCATATCCAAGTCACAGATCATTCATTGCCCTATATAACAGAATTCGTAGAAAACGAAGAAGAGAGGATAATAGACATGGACACTCGTTTCACGCTAAGGTGCCCGTCATAGTGACTTTATTTACAACACACAATAAAGGCAACGGTAAGGGGGTATATCATTGTTACAAAGGAAAGACAATAGGTATACTACAACTAACCTCTACCATTCTACATCTAAAATACAGTTGTACTGATTTCTATATTTTTCATTTGGTACGTTTAAGAAATTCCCATAATATAGTGCGAACCATAGTATGTCGCCGACTGAGAAATAACAGAGAAACTTGACTTTGTGGGAGAGGAACATTTTTTTAGGCAGAGTTTCCATCAGATATCTTGTAGCTTGACTATTATGTTGACAGCTAAACATCCAATGATTAATATCATCATAACATTTATTACAATCACACAATTCGGAGTCGCTCATTTTAATTTTATAAAGGTATGCGCGTACTGTTGCATGACTAACGAGACATCTGATGTACATAGCGTTAATTTTTCTTATAGGATGACTATGCTCCTCAAGTCTAGTGGATGGAAGGGTGGGGTTATTTTGCAGTACGAGTTATTGCTTCTGTTGCAGAATTGTGCCCATTCTATTTCCCAATTGTGTCTCATACTCTCCTTTCTTGAGCAAATGACATCACTCCATGGTAAACAAAGATCTTCCGATCCGGAAAGAACTGCGGCTTTCGCTAGTTGATCAACTTTTTCGTTTCCAGATATTTGAAAGTGGCCTTTGACCCACATAAACGTTACATACTTATTAAGTTGTCTTAATTCAACTAATATGCATAATATTTTTACGATTATACTATTGCGATATATACTTCTTGCAGAGTTTCTAATAGCTGTTAAAGCTGACTGGGAATCCGAAAGGATGACAAAGTTTTTATATCGGAGATTACTGTAAAAAGCCCAATATAGTGCATAATATATGGCCAATAGCTCTGCAGTGAAGATTGAGCAATCACAATTTAATTTATATTGTAGTGTCGTTTCCTCGTTAGATATGTATACAGCACATTCCACACCTGAAGAAGATTTGGACCCGTCTGTAAATATTACCCAGCTTTCCAAAGTATTCTTCCATCGTTGTACAATAGCTACTTGGTACGTCGTAATTAGGTATAACTACTGTACACGAAAAAAAAAAAGATATGTCATAAGGCGCTGAAAAAGCACTTTGTTCGTCTCTATTAATTGGCAGGTGTGATGTATTGGGATATGCAATAGCTAAAATTGGAGAATTTTTATTTAGCCACCATTTTTCTGTTAGGTTGCTGACTGATAATGGACCTATCTTCTGTAGAAGTACTTTTTGGTTATTGGATGTACATTTAAGAATACATTTTTCTGCAAGAAATAAGCGCCTTAGATGTAAAGGAGGTTCACCACATTCAGCCAACAGTGTTTTAGTAGGGGTTGATTTGAGAGCACCTAAAACCAATCGTAAAGCATTGAATTGGATTCTATCTAATTTGATTAAGCGAGATTTTCTGGCTAAGCCGTATAAAAAACTTCCATAATTCAAGATGGATCTCGTATAGGCCCTGTAGAACATAAGATTGGTTTTGGGGTCAGCGCCCCAATCGTAACGATTAACAACTTTCAGCATATTTAAACTATTTTCACATTTGACAATACATTGGTTTATGTGATCATTCCAAGTTAGTTTTGAATCCAGTGTGATACCTACGTAAGTATAATTTCTATTAACTGATATCGTCATATTAGTGAGTTGCAGGTTGGAAACAGCTGGTAGACGATGTCGTGTGAAGAATACAACAGAAGATTTTTTAGGTGATAGGTGTAGACTTAGATCTGAGAAACATTTATTACAATGTTGCATAATGACTTTTAGAGTTTCAATACACTGTTGATAAGTATTTCCCTTTACATATAAACAGAAATAATCTGCATATTGCGATATGGTGCACTCTATATCCATAACATGTACGTTTAAGGTATATAGGTTAAAGAGTAGCGGGCTAAGAACTGATCCCTGCGGTAAACCTTTGAAAACAAGTCGTGGGCCATGAATTTGGTTGTTGCACCGAATAAATATTTGTCTACTCATAAATAGGTCAACCAAGACATACGCACATCTGAATGGAATACCAATTTGAATTAATTTATTAAAAAGAGAATGCAGTTGAACATTATCGTAAGCACCGGTAACGCAAAAATAATGCAGCAAGATAATTGTTTTCGGTAAACGTTGATTGAATATCTGTGACTAGATGTGCAATGCAGTCCTACTGTGCCTCTTTTCCTACGAAAACCAAACTGTGTGTCTGGAAAAACATTATTGCTTTCACACCACCATTCCAGTCTAATTTTCATAATACTTTCAAAAGTTTTTAATAAACAAGACATAAGGGCAATGGGTCTGAGGGCAGTTGAATCGTTTAGCTTCGGAATTGGAACGATAAGACATTGTTTCAAAGAGTCGCAATTGTCTCCTTTCATCAAGATATTATTATAGATTTTGCATAAGAACTGTAACGCTACGTCCGGCATGTTTCCTAGCATAAGGTAATTAATTCCGTCAATTCCTGGACTAGACTTTTTAGAAGTTTTAATACTTGTTTTTATTTCATTGATGTTTATCGGTGCTAGTAAACAATGTTGTTCTGGAGAATTAATAGGCCAGTCTATTGGATAATGGACGTGGTCGGGTGCAATCTTTAGAAGCAAGTTTTCAACTAAGGTTTCCTTGACTATACAAGATTTTTTTTAAACTTTGAACGTTATTAACCCTTCGCTATATGTCGCTTGGATGAGTTTCTCTGTTAAGTGAGGAGCAAAATTTGGCCCATTTTGTCCTTGATTTGGTTTTGAATAACCGTTTACACATAGCATCTAATCTTTTATATTCAAAGAAGTTAGAAGGCATTAAGTTTGTTCTGTAAGCTTTTAACGCATTTTTCCTAGAATTTGTCGCTGCGAGGCATTCTTGATCCCACCAGGGAATGTATTTAGTCGGATTATGAGTAGTTCATTTTATTACCTTACAAGACTTATTTGCAGCTGCCGTCATTGTATCAGTGAGAAAAGATATCATGGCGTTAGAATCGTTGCAAATAGGGACGGATTGGAATGATTCAATGATAGAGGTTTGATATAACTTCCAATTAGCGTTGGAAATTGACCATTTAGGAGTACGCTCAACCGAAAATTTTTCCTTTTGGAAATCGTTGATCACAATCCTAACAGGGAAGTGATCAGAGCCATATGTGTCCGATAAAACGGACCACGTAAATGAAGAACACAATTTTGAAGATAAAATAGTCAGATCTACAGCAGATTTAGCTTATCCTGGAGAAGAAATTCTTGTGGCACAACCGTCATTAGCTACAGCTAAAGCAGGAAAATAATCTAACGCTTCAACTAGTATATTACCATCTGTCGAGCACGTCTCCGAACCCCAGATTCCGTAATGAGCGTTAAAATCACCACCGATGATACACTCGTGCTTAATCTGGTTAAATAAATTGATATAATCTTGTACAGTTGCTTTAGTTGTCGAAGGTTTGTACAAACTTATAATTGTCAATTTTTCATCACCACTAGTAATGTTAATACCA
Source organism: Galeruca laticollis (assembly GCA_963921935.1). Classification (NCBI taxonomy): domain Eukaryota; kingdom Metazoa; phylum Arthropoda; class Insecta; order Coleoptera; family Chrysomelidae; genus Galeruca; species Galeruca laticollis. The sequence goes on from OY998177.1 coordinate 127,621,927, forward strand.
CATACTTCTATTTTAGGATTGAAGTTATTAACAAATTCAATAATTTCATATTTAATTGAATTTGATATGAATAAAGCCACACCACCATCTCCTTTGTTTCTATCTTTTGTTATTATATTAAAATCTTGAAACCTTTTGACATCCGCTGGTTTATATCAGGTTTCGGATATCAGAGCAATATCAAAATTGTCTTCAACATTAAGTTGTGTTAACGAAAATTTATTGGAGTTTAAAGATCTGGCATTCCACTGAACTATTTTCAAGCTAGTATTGACCATTGTTAGTTGAATAAACTATCGACAATATTTTTATTATTGATTACACATGAAGAAGATTGAGGCATATCTCGTATAAAATTTTCAAGCATGGTTTTTATTTTGGAGCTAAGTTGATAGGCAAATTTATCAAAATCACTTTCAGTAATCTTTTGACTAGACTGGAATACAGGACCTGCACAAAAGTTGGTATTGTATTCTCTACGAATGGGAGGGAAGTCAGATAGAGTAATATTACTTTTTCTCTTTTTACGAGGATTTGAGATAATTTCCGGAGTAGGTGAGGTTGAACTATTTCCTTTTAGAGGATTGCTAGAGTAACGATTTTGATAACTGGAAGGTTTTAGAGTGGGAAAATCAACTTCTGAATTAGCTAGTGTAGCTAACCTATTTTTTTGATAATGCTGGTGTAGCTGGGACTATCGACTACTTTTTCAGCCTCTTTATATGATATATTCAAATTAGCCATAGCTTCCTTGGTTTTCCTTTGTTTTATATATACTGGGCATTCCTTGAATGAAGAAGAATGGTTGCTAGTCTGACAGTGAACATAGTATCTACTACAGCTATTCGGACAATTATCAGTTTGTTCATCTGAACCGCAATTTTTACACCTTTTCTTACCTTTGCATTGAGAAGATGTATAACCGTACCTAAGACAATGATAACATTGCATGACCGGACTAACATAGGTATCGAGAGAGCACCTAACTTTATTAATGTAAATAAATTGTGGGATTAATTTGCCAACAAAAGTTACAATTATCATCTGCCTAGAAACCCGCTGTATAACGCCATCTTTCTCCACTGCTCTATTCAAATGATGTACCTTTTTAATTGAAACATTCGATTTTATAATATTTAAAAAAGTATTCTCGCTCAGAGATGTGTCAACACCTCTTACTATGCCATGTTTTTCGGTTAAATAATTTGGAATGTATGCAATCAGGTTATTTTTCTCGAAAAATGGTTCTTCTACTAATTTATTAGCATAGTTACTCGAGTTTACTTCAATTTTTACGCGATTTTTCCCAACACTAGTTATTTCAGTAATATTATTCTCATAATTTGATAGCACTAACAACTTTTCACCTAATTTCGTCGGATGTAAACGACCAATATTTAGTTCTAAATGCTCTACAAAAATAAAATATGGACCTAAATCGGTCGGTAGAAATCTATTGTCTGTATTAACTGGCCTACGACCACTGTTTACATTACTTGATATATTCGAACCTATTAGTAAGTTTTTTACTGACTCCGTATCATCATTGTTTTTGTTCACCGTTTCGTCGGAAATATTACTAATTGTTAAATCCATTGTATTTTGGTTATTTTGATGATTCATATCAATACCTCCAGAAAATGTAATTTCTTCCACATGCACATTAAGACAATTTCTTCTCGTTGATCGCAGAGGTGGGTCCTTGCCCCCTTTTTCATATGCTTCAGAGCCGGGGCAAAACAAATAAATAGCTAAAAACTACTTACAGTATCGCTGCTACACTTATTATATACAACACAGAAAAAATAATAATAGGAAACTGCTAGGTAAGTAAGTCACTTATCGCAAGAGAACTCAAATCGATACGTCCGCACTGTAGGATAGTTCGACCGAGAATGAAAAAACTAAATATTCTTTTTGTCAAAATTAGATAAAATCTGAAATGCTTTATTGATAGGTAAACTAAATTTTCTTCTTGTCAAAATTAGATAAAATCTTGTATGAAACACGTTACGAAATGTTTTTTTATGTAACTGGTGTCATTTTGCGGGACCTCGCTCGCCCCGCTACGCGGAGCTCGATCGTACTGCAAAAATTTCAGTCGTTACACAAAACTGGTTACATAAATAGCTATTATTTTCTCAAGAAATTGTTTTTAATTATGGTTTATGCGACCAGACCAGAATTCTGATGGACAATAATTTCACCATTCAGCTGGTGAGTGTATCTTCCAAACTTTTCATCCCAGCTTTTCACGTGTAACTTTTGTCAAAGACTGCAGAATAAATATTATTTCGGCAACCGTCCGGAAAGTACGTACTTTCCGGACTAGGACGGAAAGGGAAATACGTTGTTGTGTAGTAACCAAGTATTATTATGGAAATATAGTAGGGATTAGAAGAATGCAGTTCATCATTACTATAGCAACGACGTAACAACTTACTAATTTGACATCTTAATTGAGTTTTCTCTTTTTAAAAGTTTTTATGGTTAATTGAACCCGGTCAATATAACCATTCTATAAGGATAGACCCATCCTTATACAATGATATAACCAATTGTTCAAATTTCAAAATAAATATAAATGTTCTTTACTTATTTTTATATCAATGTTGATAACTAATCCACACGGTTGTCGAAAAAATAATGTACTTTACACGACCGGAAACTGTTTTTTCGGAATCGCAGACTTCCAGGACTCGCCTGCGGTTCGTCCTAGAATCTTACCTACTCGTCCGAAAAAAAGTACTTTCCGGACTTGTTACGTAAATGACTATTCCAAGATACTAATTGTCAAATTTGACCTTGGTTTTTTGCCCCGTATTCAGGTTTAATTTAGACCTACCTTTTTTAAAACCCTGTTTGTTTATTTAGTTTTTGTCTCACTATTATCAACAAGTGTCTATAATAATGATAAATGAATATAAAAAAAAAACTGTTTAATTTTCAGGAAATAATTAAATTTAATTGTTATTTCTCAATAAATAAATTTGGACTATTAAATAAACCGTAATTGGTAAACAGAATGATTAAGAATAATTAATTTCACAGAAACGGTCAATATAAACCCCATAAATTCAAGGCAACATATTTATCTCCGAAATAGAAACTGGCGTTCAAGAAAAATATACACAATAAATAATATTAACCCACCTCATAATCAATTTGTTCGATAAGAAGGGTCCGATAAGACAGAAAATAGACTTATAAGAAGTTGTGGTCATAAATCTTGTAAACCACAGCTGCCGTTTCTTTAAAACGTTGATTTAGAAATTATTATTGAACATTATATATGTCAGGATATTGAGACAAAATTTATATTTAAGGTCGGAACGCTTTTATAAGTTAACAAAAATGTTATCAGCACCTGTTTGGTGCATCAATTCGTAGTAGTTATACAGTGTGACCCACTTAATTGACATTTGATTAACTTAAAATTTTGGTGGTTTAAAAAGGTCGGCAGGAGGACTATTTTTACTTATTAACATTTCATTATTGTCAGTAGCGTACATTTTTAGGGGGCTTCAAAACGTAGAAGTTTCAAAAAGAGTTATTAGCGACTTTTTTATTGGATTTTCGGTTACCACACTGTAAAGAGTATCCCTTGAAACCGCTAAATCCAAATTTTGAGTATTGTCACTTCACCGGTGTCTAAGATGTAAGTCGTCAAAAATTGCTTTTTTGATTTTTGAACGACCCTGCATTATTTGAGTGGTTGCCTGTATCAATATTTGATTTTATGTCAGTAGCGTACGTCTATAGTGTTTAAAAAAATCCTCTAGGACCAAATACATTTATTTAGGATTAAATAAATAAACAAAATTTTTATGAAATTTCAACTACACCAATTTAAATATAGCCAAACACTAAATAAACAAAAATTAACTCAAATAGAGGTGGCTTCTACCAAACCTCCATTAAGTTCAATACATTTCTCATATCGTTTCCTTATGTTCTGCACTGCATTCCTCATCTGTTGGGGTGTGATTTCTGCACAAGCTCAACGTATTTGTTCATCTTAAATTGGTGTAGTTGGAATTTCATAAAAATTTTGTTCATTTATTTAATCCTAAATAAATGTATTTGGCCCTACAGGATTTTTCTAAACACGAATTTTTGAAGTCCCCAATTGACGTACGCTACTGACAAAAAAGCAAATATTGACGAGAGCAACCATGCAACTAACTTTTTTCACTAAACACCAAAATCTGGAGTTCATAAAACGTCGACTACCGTGTATACAGGACCGTTCAAAAATCATAAAAACAATTTTTGACGACTTACATCTCAGACATCGGTGAAGTAACAATATACAAAATTTTGATTTAGGGGTTTCTAGGGATACTCTTTACAGTGTGGTAACCGAAAAACCAATAAAAAAATCGCTAATAACTTTTTTTGAAAAATCGACGTTTTGAAGCCCCCTAAAAATCTACGCTACTGACATTAATAACATGTTAATAAGTAAAAATGGTCCTTTTGCCGACCTTTTTAAGCCACCAAAATTTTAAGTTCATCAAATGTCAATTAAACGTTATAACTGGGTGTTGCGATCTTAAGTGGGTCACACTGTATATGATTTTAAGTCCTGATTTCATACTGGTTCCGATTTCGTAACTGGGTAGGTGTATTCTAGTTGAAAAAATAATGATTGATAGTTGAGTTCTTGATTTTAAAAATGTTTGCAGTTTTACACCGTAATGCAGCAGTCAAAGGGACAACTTTTTCTTCAAGTCGAAGCAAATAAATCGAACAAGAAGTTTTTCCATCGAAGTTCGTCGATTGGAGTTTCATACTATCTGTATTTTTTCTTAGATGCATTTTCTACCACTGTTTAGTTTTGATCTGTCGTTCGCGTTTTTATTAGAGCTGTCTAAAGATGTGGTGAATATTCACTGGTTACCATGTTTTATAATTGTTGGACTTCTAGACACGAGTAAAAAATCGAATTCTTATATTGTGGCTTCGGGTGTCTGCCCGTCTGTCTGTCCGTTTTAACCATCAGCAGACGAACGGTAAGCGATAGAGCTTCGGTATCAATCTAAGTTATAAGCTCTGATAAACTACAAATATAAATTTAAAATCATTTCAGATATTTTTGGAGACCAATAAAATTAATCGAATTTGAAGATCTTATTAACCCTGCAGTGCACCCGTGAAAAAAAATTTCACCAATGCACACGTCGGGCCTAATAGGCTCAAGTATCAGAAAGTCCTAAAAATACGTCAGGGGCTCATTGAAATTCAAATTTGAAGACTGGAAAGTATTGATTCTGAACTTTTATTTAAAATAGAAATAGGAAAAAAATATTACACCAAACAAATAACAATTATTGGTAAAGTAAAATGTTATGACTAGCAACTAAAGTCTCATTCACTTTCTTGTTCATCTTCCATCATATTGCTGGCGCACTGTGGTGTGCTTGCTCTAAGCAAACACACTTACCGCATTTTTCACAAAAATATCGACTTTTCCTTCTTTTGCTGCAAAAATTATAATCTCTTCTTGTGACCCCCTTTTCAGTAGGCATAACGTGTTCAGCAGGTAATCCAGCGAACTTTCTTGCATCCAACCTTGTTTTTGTTGGCAAATGGTTATTCTTGGCCCGGTCCTCCAAATTATCTTTCACTAGTCCCATTCCTAAATTTTTCAGAAATGATCTCCTAGTTTCAATTTTATCTTTTTGCGAATAGTATATTATGGCTGCATTAATTCCAGCAATATTCAGTATTCCATAGAATATTACCATTGTCCATATTCTAGTGTTTCTTGCTACATTGTATGCACCACACATCTGATCTGCTGTGTCCACACCTCCTTTAGTGATATTATAAAAGGTAATTATTTCAGGGTTTTTTTTCTCGTTTGTACATTCGTCAATAACATCATCATGATGCATTATGGATCCCAGAATCACACATTTGCTTTTTTTTGGAACATACGAAACTATTGTCATGTCTTTGTTGAAGCCAAAAAGACTGGAATATATTTCTCGATTGTTTGCAGTAAATTCTGGAGAAAATTCTTTTGCATCTCTTCTGAAAGTACCGACAATAGTAAGGCGATACTGCATGAGCATTCTTTTCATTACTTCTATGCTACTGAACCAATTGTCTATTGTAAGATTCCTTCCACTGTTGTGAATTGGCTCGCACATTCTTTCTACTACATCAGACTTTTTGTTGCTGATTTTGTAGGGCCCATTTGGCTGAGTACCAGCATAAATCTCTAGATTGGCTACATAGGCTGTTCTGGAATCCGTCAACGCGAATATTTTCAAACCGTATCTGGCTGGCTTCTTGGGAATGTACATTCGAAACCGACATCTCCCTCTAAAAGCCCAGAGCATTTCATCTAGCGTTGCATATTCACCAATACAGTATGATGACTGACAGTTTCTAAGAAAACTTTCAAAGAAACCTCTTACTGGTGCAATATTGTCCAATTGACGCATTTCTTCTCTTGATGTGACATCATCAAACGTTATACACTTGAGTAAAAAGCGAAATCAATTTATTCCCATTGTAGCTGGAATAATAGGATTTTCCAAACCATCTGTTGCCCAAAATTCGATGAGATTTATTATGTTTCCATGTTTCACATCAGCTATATACAGTAAACCAATTAGAGCTTTTACTTCTTTTAAAGTTGTCTCTTTCTTTCTATAAGCAAAATCTGCATTAGGAGTTGATTTTCTGATAAAAATATTAGTGTTGGCCACTATATCATTCAACATTCGGTCATCTACCAACTTAGACCATCTTTCTAAAGGCGATTGAACACCTTTAACGTACTGTTTGACACCAGGTAAATGTGTGTACAAATTGTGTTGTCTAGTACGCACATTTCTTGGTTGACATCGTTTGCTCCATTTGGTACCATCCGTTGCTATAAAATGTGTTTTTCGTCGACGAGAAACTCCTTGTTCATCCTCATGGTTATCTGAAACCATTTCATCATGATCTGAAAATCTCTCAACTTCCTGAAGTTCTAGTTCTGAATCAGAGTTATGATCACTTGATAAAACAAAGTCTGAATCAGCCGTTGAGTCATCAGCATCTTCGTCAAAGTTTTCGTCAACTGATGAGACGTCTTCAACTAGTTTTTGAAGTCTAGCAACTTCTTTTTCATATTCGCCCATCTCAAATTCCTTCTGTAAATGACTAATATAAGTAATATAAACGTCGCATGCTGAATACATCATATAAAAATATCTCACCTTTTTTCGACTTTTTTGAATACTTTGAGTTGATAATAAATTAGTGTAGCGTAATAATACTAACAAAAATCCAAGAAATAAACGCACAAACACATTACTCAACTGACATGAAATTATAACCTCACTTAACACGTGGGGCCTATTAGGCCCATTACGCCCTCTACTCTCGGGTTATTCAACTTATAAACGTTTTTTGTGGATGAGTGAATTAGTTTCATTATTACAGGAAGCTACACAAGATTTCATGTAATTCGATAAAGAGTTTTCTGTTTTATCTTCACTTAAATTTTCACTTGGGACTCTCAGGCCCACGTGTGTACTTCAGGGTTAAGTCATTGTTAAGTTTGATCGGTTGCAAAACTGCTTTGTAAGATAAAACTAAAGTTTTCTCAGTATTAAGACAAAGTCCGTTCGGGTCAGACCAGGACTTAATAGTAATGAGATCTTGGCCTATGACAGAATGTAAAGTTCTTATATCTGAACTACTCCAGGTTACACTAGTGTCATCAGCAAATAAAGTGAATTTACTATTAATTCGTAAATCTGTGACATCGTTGATGAATACCAAAAAAAGAATTGCACCTAAAAGTGAACCCTGGGGTACACCACTACTAACTTTTAGTACAAAGTGCTTAACAATTAAGAATGTAGCACTGTTTACTAGTTATGCTGTATAATATTATAATACATTGTTTGATTCTACTGAATGCTTATTGGAGTTTTAATTATACCGCCTGGAGATGAACGTTAACTACATCTTAGTACGATGATTGGATTGTAAGTGTGGGATTGTTGGGTTGGGACCGTATTTATGTGGCGCTGAGAGTGGGTGTAAGCAGGAGACATCACGTGTAGTCCAGTCGGTAGAGGTTCGGACTGTGTCAAAACGTGATAACTCAGAAATAACTATGCAGACCTACTGTAAATGGTAAGTACAATAACACCTTAAAATGCTGACAAAAAAATTCATCAGGAAAAAAGTTACTAACAATTTAATTGGAAAATTCGCGTTTTTTTAGGGCATTTCCTTAAATAAGTCAGCAGGATGTCTTTGTACGGAAAAGTGCTTCATATATGATTTAATTGTAATAAAAATAGCTACAAAATGCCGGTGGTTCGATTTTGAAATTTACAATAACAAAGCCGTGAGCTAGAAAAAACGGTAAAAAACGTCAACTGTTTAAAGTTGCTGTAAAAATCACAATTATAAACCAAAATTTATTAAACTTTCTAAAATTATAGTTCAATTTATATGAAATAATGACGCTAAAGCTGAAAATCAGGAAAGCAAAACTTTTTGTTCTATTAGGTTTTATAAATCTACTGCATTGAAAACTCAAGGCTTTGCCAAATTGGTTTGAAGCATCGCTGATACTTGAAATTTGGTAAACAGGTAGTGTAAATATGGAGAAACAAATATCAATTTACAAAATTCATATATCTTCATTTTTACAGCTTTGGTAAGGTTTTACACGTCACCCTACTTTTATACGCCACCGTTTTTTCCCTATAGTTTTTGCAATTTCCATCTTAGAGAAATCTCTTTGACGTAAACCGATTCCTTCTATTTTTTGAGAAATTCTCAAAAAAAAAATTTTCTGCCACGACCTTCTGGACCGAAGATACGTTATTTTTTTCAAAAAATCTGGAAGACGAAATAAACACGATACAGCACTGTTAATATTTAATACTTATATTTTCAATACAAAAGATTCGGATTCATCGATTTCTAGTGTTCGTAATCGAGTATCAAAGTGAAGCGCGCGCGGCGGCCGGAACGCGCGGCGGAGTGGGGGAAGCCTGGTGCGCTCACACTGAAAACTGATTTCGTGCGTTCAAAGTGGCTTTCGCATACAAAATCTTTAATATCTTGGCTTCTGAACCACGTACAAAAATCTTTTTATACTTAATTTGGGGTACCTCGACGAAACAAACGAAAATAACGTATTCATTTCCGATGCAAAATAATCTTGGAAATATGTCATTTCCAGTATTTTTTTGTCAATTAAGTTGTTATTAATTAGCTAGACCGCGATCATTTTAATAGTCGTTACAAATCGGGCTGGCAGTTATGCTAAACAAAAAATACGGCTCAAAAGAATTGTTGCAAAAAAACGTACCTTTTTGATCAAGTGGAAGCCAAGAAAAGTTAATGAACAACCAGCGTCACATTTCGTGCGCGTCTCGTGCTGGTCCCTAGGGCCCTTAACATAACGTCAGTATTATTTAAAAAAACAAAAAAAGTAAAGGTATTGCATGAAAAATACTATATTAATAATGAATAACAACTTAATTGACAAGAAAAGCAAAGCAAATTTAAAAATACTGGAAATGACATATTTCCAAAATTATTTTGCCGCGAAAATGAAAATTAATACATTATTTTCGTTTGTCTCGTCGAGGTACCCCAAATTAAGTACAAAAGGATTTTTGTACGTGGTCCAGAAGCCAAGATATTAAAGATTTTGCAAGTGAAAGCCACTTTGAACGCACGAAATCAGTTTTCAGTGTGAGCGCACCGGGCTTCCTCCCCTCCGCGGTGCGCACCGGCCTCCGCGAGCGCTTCACTTTGATACTCGATTACGAGCACTAGAAATCAATTATTCATATCCGAATATTTTTGTATTGAAAATATAAGTATTAAATATTAACATCCAAAAATCAAAGTGCTGTAACGTGTTTTTTGCGTCTTCCAGTTTTTTTGAAAAAAAAAACGTATCTTCCGTCCATCAGGTGGCGTATAAAAGTAGGGTGACGTATAAAACCTTACCAAAGCTGTAAAAATGAAGATAATTGAATTTTGCAAATTGATATTTGTTTCTGCATATTTACATTACCTGTATACCAAATTTAAAGTATCAGCAATGCTTCAAACCAATTTGGCAAAGCCTTGCGTTTTCGATGTAGTAGATTTATAAAACCTCATAAAACAAAAAGTTTTGCTTTCCTGATTTTCAGCTTTAGCGTCATTATTGTAAATAACTTGAACTATAATTTTCGAAAGTTTAATATATTTTGGTTTATAATTGAGATTTTAACAGCAACTTTAAAAAATTGACGTTTTTTACCGTTTTTTCCATCTCACGGCTTTGTTATTGAAAATTTCAAAATCGGACCACCGGCATTTTGTAGCTATTTTTGTCACAAATAAATCATATATGAAGCATTTTTTCGTACAGTCATCCTGCTGACTTATTTAAGGAAATACGATAAAAAACGAGAATTTTTCAATTAAATTGTTAATAACTTTTTTTCCTGACCAATTTTTCTGTCAGCATTTCAAGGAGTTATTGTACTTGCCATTTAAAGTACGTCTGCATGTTATTTATGAGTTAACAAGAAAATACCACTTACACTGACTTTTCCGCCTCTGCCGACTGGACTAGTGGTGAATTGGCCAATGGATTGTACGATTTTAAACTCTAACCGTCATAAGCGATGGTTGAGTTATGCGTAGGCTAGGGTCGTTTTTTGTCATGAAAAGGTTGTTTTTGTTATAGAGAAAGAACGGTTTTTAAGATAATTTTTTGTATGTGAAGATATGGTTAAAATTGATGTTTGTGGATTTTGAAGTGTTAAATAGATATTATGAACGAATTTTAAGCAGTATGTATGTATAAAAATGGGTAATGATTATTATACAGGGTTGGAATATAAATGTAATTAATGTATGTTTTACAGGAAGAATTTAAGCTTGTCTTGAATTCGTACAATGTTCACTAAAATTCTCCAACAGCCAGACTATGTAAGGATAATTTGTTTTAGTGACGACAGTACTTTCTTCCTCAATGGAAATGTTAATACTCAAAATGTGAGGTATTGGAGTGACAAAAATCCTATTATGTTTCGTGAAAAACATATAGGTACAGCTTCCATTAAAAGTAAATGTCTGGGCAGTTATTTTGGGAAACCACATAGTCGGCCCTCTTTTTTTAACTCTAATTTAACCGGTGAAGTATATCTCGAGATGTATGAAAACGCAATTGAACCGTTAATTCTTAAAATTCTGGAAGTTAATCCAGATGAATTTGGTAACTTGGAAATAACATTCCAACAAGTTGGTGCTCATGTACACAATTACTTTGCAGTAAGACGTTATCTAGATGAGGAATAGTCTGGTAGATGGATTGGACGACGCGGTCCAATAGAATGGCCAGCTCGGTCACCGAACCTAACACCGTTAGATTTTTTTCTATGAGGATACCTTTAATCCAAAGTTTACGCTACAGCTCCTGACAGTGTCGGCGGTTTAAAACAACAAATTTTTGAAGAATGTAGGACATATTTTATCGAGCCCGTCAAGAGTTTAATAATAGGATGTTTCACTGCCAGGAAGTAGATGAAGAACATTTTGAACAATTATTTCAAGAACTTGTTCTTAAATATTTATTAATTAAAAACGAAACTCAAATTTTAGTGTTTATATATTTTAACCATCAAAAACATCGTAAATCCAAAAAAAATTGGTATGATTGAATAGGGTTTCTAAATACCTTTCAAACGAGATGTCACTTGCCATAAGGTCCCATTTAATATTATTGGTTTCAATTGCCTGGTGACGTCACCGATGCTAATTACGTCACCTCTTACCACTAGTAGATAAGCTTACAATAGGTCATTCTCAGACGCCAAATTTCATCAGTCTAAGTATCGCCGTTCAAAATAAAGGAGGGGGGAGGGGACTTATTTTGAGAAGCACTGTATAGAATAACGTATGTATAAAATATCTTAAACCGTATAATTCCTGTTATTCATAATTCAATTCCGATTATAATTAAAAAAATAAAAAAACACCATTTTTTGTAAACGTTAGTTGAAACAATTTATTTTAAGTTTATCCAGAAAGAAAATTCATGATTTGGTAGAAACAAAAACATTTGCAATTTTTTAATATCCAATTATTCCCATCTTTATGGCGATTTTATTATTAAACCTGGCAATGCCGATTCAACCCCCACCACCAGTCAACCTGAAATTTAGGATCGTCGTCAGTACTATCCAAGGTTGCAACGATCAGTGTTATAAATTTCGGGAGCTACGATTTAGTGTTTCTAACGATTTATCACTCGGCTACTACTGCCAGTGGTGTTCCTCAGTCCCTACCGCATATTTCGACAAAAAAATAATTGCGAAAAGGTAAGAGATTATTGAGTTTTTCAATTTATAACTTTTAATTGGCATGTCGGCTATTAAGGCCCATTCATATTCTGCGATTAAGGCCCGGGCCTTATTAAACGATGATAAATGTTTTTGTTTTTTTTTTCAGATACTTACAAAGAATATGCCTAGACGACGTGCACAGTGGAGCTCAGAGCAGATGCAAAGGGCTATAAATGCGGTAAATAACGGAGTACTGTCTCAGAGGAAGGCCGCAGATCGCTACAGAATCCCCAGAAAGACACTTAGAAACCACCTTAAACCGGGAAAGGTAAAAAGAAAGTTAGGCAGGGCTGCAGTACTAACGAAAGAACAATAACATGAATTTGCTCAACGAATTATTCGTTTATGTGAAATAGGACTACCATTAACTGCAATCTTGGTAAGCCGATCAGTTTTTAAATTTTGTGTCGAAAACAACATTAAACATCCCTTTCGTATGAGCAAGGAAGTCGCCGGTAAAGATTGGCTTCACGCATTCTTGAAACGAAACCCGCATCTTTCTAAACGGAAATCTCAATTAATGAACCCAGGAAGAGCGCAAAAGCTGAACAAATATATTGTAAACGATTATTTCACCAAGCTTTCTAAAATCTACCAGAAAATGGATATTCATCAAAACCCTCAAAACTTGTTTAACATGGATGAAAAGGGTTGCCGTTTGACTGTCCACCACCAGCAATAAATAATTGGACAAAAAGGTGCGAAACGAATTCACATGGTAGCACATGAGCACGCTGAAAATGTAACTATTGCGGGGTGTTGTAATGCACTAGGAAACACCATACCCCCTATGGTTATTTTTAAAGGAAAAAGGTTGAAACCAGAATGACAAGATGCTTTACCTGCTGGTACCCTGGTAAAAATGTCAGATAAGGGTAGCATGACAACATCACTTTTCATTCAATTTATTGAACATCTAGCTCGCTACAAAGGTAATGGACCGGCGTTACTAGTTTCCGATGGAGCCTCTAGTCATCTGGATATTTCTATTGTAGACGCTGCAGACCGTCTTGGAATTAGATTGTTTTGTCTACCTTCAAATACAACGCGTGAGCTCCAACCACTGGATAAGGCAATTTAAAGATCCTTTGAGCATCACTGGGATCAAGAACTGCTTAAATTCTGGGATATGCTTCCAGATCGACGTCTTAATAAGAGTCGATTCGGTAAAATTTTTACCAAAGTCTGGCCCAAATGTATGACGCATGAGAATATTGTTAGCGGATTTAAAGCCACTGGAATAGTTCCACTTGATCCACAAAGGATTCCAGAGTCAGTATTTGCCCCATCACTTGTAAGCCAGCGCCATTTAGATGACCCCGAACAACCTGTACCTGATGCAGGAATTCTGCGAGACAACACAAACAGCAGTGTAATTGCGAATATTTTAGAAGTTGATAACGCTACAAATACAACGGATCATAGATCTGAGTCCGATGATGAGTTGGAAGACAGCTAGCAAAAATCGTGAAAGATTCAGCAATAGCAGGAAGCAGCAAATATGGAGAAAAAACACCAGTAAAAAATGACGAATCACGAAAATCGCCGGGGGGGGACCACAGCTACAGATAAAAGAAGAAGTTCTTAATAGGTCTTTTAAAGAATTGCTTCCTACTCCTGAGCTCTTTGAAACAAAGAATAAAAACAATAACACAGCTGACAGAAAAAAATCCCTTAATTATAAACCGCAAGTTCCAAGAAGCGTAACTGTTTTTGTTTATGTGTATTACCTTATTTTGATATTCGTATAATTGTTATTTTAATTTTCTGTTTGGCTCGATATAAGTGTTATGCACTTCTAGAGTCTACTACTTAATTTACTATTAAGTTGGATAAAGTGTATATCTTTCGATATTTAAATTGTAAATAAAGTAATTATTATTATATCGACGATAAGTATTTCTAAATATGACGAAAGGGTATATAAAAGTGTAAGTCCCTGTCTCTTTTGTAATAAAGTATATCAATATTAAATTATAAATTATAGGTACATACATAGACATTTTTTCACGTTTTTCTCCGGTGCACAAAAATCCATGTTTCTGGCAAAGAAGCTCGCACCATCACATAATCAATCTTTGGTAAGTTACAACTATTTCTTTCGATGGATCCAGTCTCCATTATGATGAAAATCGTAAAATATTATCGTTATTCTAACAAATTATCAAAAAAAATAGTTTATACTTTTAACTTGGTTATGATAAATAAGTAAATTTTTTCGTGCAGTCACGTCATCGCGCTCTCATTGGTGTTCACAATCACGTGATAATGGGTAATAAAGAAAGCAATTTAAATTGATTTTATTCAATTAAATACGGATAATTAGGTTCTTAAAATGTTATTTTAGGTTTCTGAAAACTGTCTTTAAAGTGTAAAACATAACTTCACATGCATTTGTAACATCCCTATCGCAGCTTGGGTTTAAAATGAATGCCATTTATCCACCGATAGGAATTCGTAATGGTACACTTCAAATGAGGCAGTGTGTGGACAACTTGAGTTCTGATCGTGACTGTCGTTTACTGATATTTCTGTTTAAAAACGTTAATAACAAAATTAGTGATGCCAATCCTATACATAAACTCCAGCTCAATTCAATGTATGTCTAAAAAATACAAAATAGAGCTATTCGATTAATTCAGTGATTACTCATTTTCAAATTCCGCTATACAATATAAATTTTGTTATAAATTGAAAAGATGCCCATTCAGTCGGTAGACCTTATCTACAGATTCTAATTAATGGAGACAAATCGACGTCTTTAAACCAAGTTAAAATTTGAGAAAAAAAAAACGATGTTCAACACATCGTCGACTCTGAACCAAACTTATAAATAGTACTGGATAATAAATTGTTGCAAGGTGCAAGATAAAACTACATTCTAAATAAATAATGTACGACAATATTTAAAACGGAGAATATTTAATCGTCACTGACCGTTTCCCATTAAATTAAGGTAAGTGCTGACATGTCTCTAGTATACCGACAAAGTTCACAATAAAACCTGATATTAATCACAGAGACAAGCTCGTTTCTTTTTCTTTATCGGTTTTATTTTAAACATTACGCCTTCTATATATTCTAATCTTTACCACGATGTTAAAATTTTATATACTGTATCTATGTAACTGAATCTTTTAAATTAATATTTGTAAACATTTTTTCATTGCGCCGATCTTTATCTCTGTCTTATTCATTTGGACATTTTTTGTTCTCTACCATTTTTAACTCGATCTATAGTTGATTCTCACTCTAAATTAATGAGACATGTTATACTCTTAGAGCGAAATTTTTTTTCTCTAGACCATACCCAGTTGAGATTTGTCTAATGCGGATATAATAGTATTTCATCCACTATTGATTAATATATCACTGTATTAAAAGAAGCTCACTGTTTCAGACATTTCACGTCAGAATGACAGAGGTTACATTTCATTTGATGCCCACCTGATGTTTAATAATTATTTTTGGTTAGACCATGAAGTGACCTACCTTGTGATTGATTTGATATATATTAATAGAAAGAAGACGAATATATGATATTACTAATATTAAAACGTAGATATTATTAGCCCTATGGGGATATCCTGGATATCCTTTTCCCATTTAAGATCAGTATAACTGTGCAATGATATAGAAAACTAGGACAATCATATCTGCTGATCTTTACAATTATCACTTTAGAAGATAGTTTAAAAGAGAAGAATTCCCTATATTTAGCTGTTTATTGACAAATTCATATTGTGGGTCTCTTAAGCGTCTTCTAATTTCTATCTCTTCAAAGAAATCCAGTTCTGGTTTCTTATCACAAATATGTAGTACTTCCAGTTTTGTGTTAGGTGTCAATTAATGTTTAATGTCAAGTAGATGCTTTGCGTAGTGGAATTCTCTGTTTGTTTTAATCTGTATGCTCGTAAGTGTTCACTGTATCTAATTTCAAAATTTCCCAAGGTTTAAATAGACAGCATTACATTCTGGACATTAAAGTCTATATATATATATATATATATATATATATATATATATATATATATATATATTTATATATATTATTGTGGTTTAGTACTCCTGTGGTACCATTATTATTTGTATTATAGTTTACTATATATTGAATTATATATTATTATTTGCCCGGTATATTTAAAAAATTTTTTTAAAGATATCAAGAAATGATTACACTCACCTTTTTATACTTTTAATATCCTAGCTTTAACTATATAGATGAGAACTGAATAACCTCAGGATCTTGGGTTCATGGAATTAAATAATTATATACTAGTTTATTATATAAGCGCCGAAAATTTTTGTAATCAATTAAAAATTTTTAAATAAAAATGAAACTTCTTTTCTCTATAATTTTTTACAGAACGGTCCTGTAAATTCTGCTTCGAAACCCTCTCAAGTTGCGATACGCCTCATCAATGCTGCCAACTGATAAATTAAGTAATAGTCTTGAGAAGAAATTCACCAACAATTCAATTGAATCTTTCCAAATAGAAGACGTTGTTTAATGTGAAATCATGAAAATTAAATACATTATTCGAATACAGTGATCGTTCATTCAATACACATCCATACAAATGGATTAATATTAAATATAGGTACAACTATGCAACATATTATACACACCAAAATAGACCACATGATGTCAATAAGCTTTAAACACAAAATGGCGGATGTGGTGATAATTGAAGTCTGTGAAATTTCAGAGTTTAACGATATATATATACAATGCAAGTGAGTTTATTTACCTTTACAACGAAATAGTTTTAAATACCTTTTCACTTATGTCCAATTCACCTTGTTTAAATTCCTTTTCTAGGTATCTTCCTTGGATACTCTGCAGTTTTTCTTGTTCAGGAATAAACCAAAGATTACGTTATATTCCATTTACATCAATTCATTATTGATGGATTTCCATAGTCAAATTCTTTCTGAGATGTATCGTGGAGATATTATTTCCACGATACAACACTTCACTTTACTCATACGGATAAATATTCGAGGTTAGTATTTTTCTATTAATAATTATCTTGTTATCTTTTACTCATCAATTTCTTTCACAAATTTTACTGACTTATTTTAATGAATAATGTATTTCTTTTTTATATTTACCATTCAAAGTTCACAGCTTTTCTTGTTAATACTTAATTTCTGTTCAAAAAATCAATCTTCACCCTCATTCATTGTTAAAAAAATTCTACCTCCCACTATGCAAATAAATATCACAGTTATGTTAATTCAACATCACATTGGGATAATGTTCTTCCTTTTTTTCCTCTTGTTTTCATCACATGCACATCTATACAACCGCTTATGCACAGCTTGTGGCTGTTAACTTTTGTGATGTTTCAACTTAACTTTTCTGCGATGTTAACCCATTAGCGCCTGAATTAATTTTTCTTGTAAATGTTGTTTTTTTCTGTCAGAACTAGTATGCTAATGTTATTTACAGACTTTTATTTATATAACTTTTTTCTTTAATATTTACAGTTGTCGACATTTTTGCCGTGCCCATATAACCACGCTAGGCATTTACGTAGTCACTTCGGTGAAAATGAAAAAAAAATACTTGAAACAAAATAAACATTCAAATAAAAAACAATTGTACTAAATTAACTATTATTTTGTATGATATAAAAGAAAACATTGTACACATAGGCCTACGTTGCATTTGGAGCATATTGTTCTTGGAGTTGATTTGCAAGTCTTTTATGCACATCTTCTTTTCTTCTCGACCGATTGAACCCAATGGTCTATCCGGTCAAAACGAACTTCATCTGATACTCTGCTGTCAGTTGTAGAACCATGTGCAGTAAATGGTCTTCCTGGTCCTTTTGGTAGGATTTTATATTTTTGTAAATAAACATTGGCAACTTCCCTTCTGAACTCTAATCCAGAAATTTTCTTTTCGTGAGATTTATTATACAAGATCCAGCTGTTTTGAATCGCTACGTCGAGAATCCAAGTCAGTATGGGCCAGTACCATTTCTTGCCTCGGATTTCGATCCTATAGCAATTTACATTTTGGTCCATTTGATCTGTACCGCCCATATGTTTGTTATATTGAGCAATAAGTTTGGGTCTAGGAACCATAATGTTTTTCTTTTGTTGCTGCTAATATCTTTTGGCCTGACTTATTTCTTGAGTACCGCATGATGAAGAGATCATGGTAACTACGGAATTATCCATCCAGCGAACAAATAACTGACCCTTATTTTTTTCCAAAGCAGTTTCAAAATATCCACGATTCTTTTTCTTGAATAATACTTTTGATGTCAAGGGACAACCTTTAGGTAACCGATTATCGCGAATAGTACCTATAGCAGAATATCCATAAAATGTCAAAAACGAAAAAAGAGCAGGTCCAGAGAATAGATTATCCATGTAAAACTTATATTTAAACTTTTGTTTTTCCTCTGATATCTCACTGAATAAAACTAAAAGCGGACTAGCTGCTTTGCCAAAAGTTTTCTCGTAGGACGTATTTGACTTAGGGCCTTTGCCTTGATATAGCTCGAAATTGACTAGGTATCCACTACTGGTATTGAGGCACCACATTTTAAATCCGAATCGAATCGGTTTTTATCCGGATAAATTGTTTACATCCGTGCCTACCGTAATAACGAATCATGCTTTCATCATAAGACAAGTGTTGCTCTGGCACAAAATTTTCAATACAGCGTTTTTTCATCTGGTCCATAATTGGACGCACTTCCCAAGCTTTATCATTGCTATCGACTTTTGTATTGTCAGTGCAGTGGAGAAATCGACATATCTGCAGAAATCTATCTCTTCTCATAGATTCATAAATGGCAGTATTCCTCATATCGTTACCCCCGTCCCAATAGTGCCGCTTAGATGGCACGTGGTTATAAGCACTTATTAGTAATATGCCAAGAAAACACCGTATCTCGCTTGATGTTATTTTTGGATCCGGGCAATTTAGAAAAAGAGCATATCGACGACTTTCTTCTACTAAAAGATCAATCATTGCATCGTCTACAAATTTTTCAAAAATATTCACCATGGAGAGACTTTTATATTCAGTAAAATCAGCATTGGGAAACGAGGCAGCTTTTCCAATATCAAAATCAGCTCCTTTTTCTCATCTCACTTCTGGATTATCATTTATTTTTGTCTCGACAATCCATGCTCTAACTTTATCAGGTAACATAGAAACAAGTTGATCATCTAAATTTATTGCTGCAGGGTCAATTTCCTCATAATTTGTTCCTAATCGATCGTTGTTGGGCAATATTATTTCTGCATTGGCAAGTAGTTGACGGGTTGTAAGATTATCAACTAGCCTATAAAATAGACATGTGATAATATAACCAATTTGTGAAACCAATAGGTATTTCTTACCCGCCTTCGTCTTCGTCCGCTGAGTCTTCATCCGTATCTACATTTACATCTGGTGGTTCAATAAATATGTCTCTATCAATATCTTCACTGTCGATCATATCAAGAGCCTCTGATAAAGAAAACCCCCTTCTGAAACAACGATTCTAAATCAACGTATAATACAGTAACTAGGAACGCCTAGCGTGGCAATATGGCTACACTAAGATTTAACTAGGCATTGCATCTATACAATTCATCTAAATATTATTAAATGTGCATAAATATATTTTTTAGCTGTTCTAAAAAGCCACAGTTAAAATACATCAACCAAAACTCTCATTTGTGTTAGTCAAAAAGTACTTACTCAAATCTAATGTCCATGTTTTCAGTTGAACTCACAACAGACGAACTTTACACGACAATAACCACTTTGAAACTAACCGGCAAACAAAACGAGACGTTCAAGCGCGTTTTTAGATGTTCCTAACTACAACGTCATCAATGCTCCGCCCTCCAGCTAATGATCTACTGGCATTGAAGTGACATAGAACATAAGGGTTTTGCCGTGTCCATAGAACCACGCACGGCGTTAATGGGTTAAAGCGCTGTCTTTTTACATTACTGTGATGTTACTAGAACTTCTTCAAAAGGAAGTCTTTATAACGAACTAAAAACAACACTTCTGTTACATTCTGAAATGCCTTTTAACATCTTATCGATGTTAATGCAATGTCTAAAAAATAACATCTTATCAATGATCTAAATGTGACATTTCCAAAACAATTCAGTGTATTCTCGTAGATGTTGTATGGACATTACATAAACCTCTAAATAATATACCTCAAACATTATGGAGGACATCCTATAGATGTTTCTGTGCCTAATCAGCAAATACAGGGTGAACAACTAAGAACGCCGGCTGTCAGCCATATTTCAAAAAATAGTCATAGTACAATTTTGAAAAAATACCTTCAGGAAAATTACCCTGAAAAATCGCTGGAAAATATTTTTGAGTTCCTAAAATATCTCCTATGGGGTGGAATGAACACTTAAAAACATAATACTGTGATTATCTCCAAAAAAGACATACTAAACGTATCCTAGAAATATAATGTTTGATATATTGTTGAGATTATGAAAAAATGTAGTTTGGGACTTTTTGTCTTTATTCTTCAAGTAAGGGGTGGGGGAAGGTTCAACCCAAACAACAAATGTCGTAACACTTTTTTTTAATCGGCATCCATGTTTTTGGCTTCATTTGAAAAAGTTTTTCCTTTTTAATAAGAAATGCTTAACAAAAATAACAAAATTGGACAATTTTGTCAACGCTTTGTGAAAAAGTTCACAATTTTCCCATTTTTCTCGGAAATTTCAAATGTAATGAGGCATTTTATTTTTTAAATTATGATGAAAAGGGGTAAAAAATAGGAATCTATTCCAAGATATAAGATTTACAATATCAGATATAAAAATTAAAAAAATGCTTCAATTTACATTTGAAATTTCCGAGTGGATACAAAATTATCTAATTTTGTTATCAATCTTATTAAACAGAAAAACTTTTAAATGCAGCTAAAATCATTAATATCGGTTAAAAACGAGAAAGTTATACATTTGTTCATAAGTTTGAACCTTTCCCACCCATTATTTGAAGGATAATGGCAAAAAATCTCCTTAATTAAATTTATTCATAATCTCATCAAGATTTCAAAAATTGTATTTTTAGGAAACCCTTAGTATGTTTTTTTGGAGTGATTATGTTTTCAAGTGTTCATTCCACCCCTAGCGGATATTTTAGAGACTGCAAAATATTTTCCAGCAGTTTTTCAGGATCCCTTACCTAAAGGTAATTGCTTTGAAAGTTGTACCATGATACTTTTCTGAGATATGGCCTACAGTCGTTCTTAGTTGTTCATCCTGTACATTTAAAATAAAATAGCAAAAAAGCAATAAATGATTTAGAACGTTTATTCTCTATTAATGAACAGTACAGTAAATTTGAAAAAAACAGGTACAAAATTAGAAAAAAAATATCTTGTGCAGCAATCCAACCTAAAAAAAAATTGTGTAAGCATATTACATAACAAGTCTGGGAAGTGGAAACTATTGAATACATTCAGTGAAAGCAAGAAATAAAAAGGGTATATTAATCCGTAGTTACCATAACGTACCATACTTTGAAACTGAATTAATAAAGTTTAACGGATACACATACATTACAGCTAGTTTACAGAAAATTTATTAAAATAATTTTTTAATTATATTAAAACTAATAAAAATTTTACACCACAAAGATTTAATGAAACATTACGATACATCAACAGAAATCCAATCTGATTTAAGAAAATTCTATCGTTTACTTACGGTTACTTTTTCTCACGCAAGAGTCGCTGTTTCGAGTACCTCAACCATTCCATAACGTACACTTCAAAATCCTTATCTGTGAAACATTTAAAGGTGTTCTGAACAACAGCTAATAAAACAATTACTTTAGATCAAATTGTGCCCATGGAGACCTTTGATTGATCATCATAAATTACATCAAACTTGATTTTCAGCCAATTGACTGGGACCAATTTTCCATAAGATACATGCGGGGACCTTCAAAGGAATAATAACATATTTTATTTCGAGAAGTGACTTTTCATGATTTACCTTCTATTCCATGCCTCACTCCATTTGGCAGGTAAATTCAGGTGTGCTATGAAAATTCATACTTCTTTTCTGTATAAAATAATATACTATTCTAATCTTGTTATTTTCATCCTGGAACAAATTGTATATTAACATCGTGGAATTGTAACTTAATGAAAACTAAGCATTATTAATACACTGTATACAAAAAAACTACTTATGAGGAAGAGATATGAACACATTATCAAGTTAAATGAGTTTATAATTAATTGTATCCAATTGAGTATCCAATAGCTGTGTTTCTACAATAATAAATAATTGAATGCTGTTTGTTGACTGGAGCATTCAGTATCATAAGTTACATATTCTTCATCTAGATTAATATAGGTACCATTGTAAGGGACATCTACAGATTATTTATTGTATTCAGTGAATTTTCGAATGGAAATGAGCTTTTTAACAGAAATTTCTGTTTTTAAAGTCTTAAACAGTCTCTAATGGTTCACAAGAATTGTTAGTAATAATGTTGAAATTTTCTAAACCTACAAAACTATATTGATGGCTAAGACTACTACTAAAAAAACTAGAACTAGAGATACTTGATTCAATATTTTTTGTACTGTTTAATACAATGTTTGTATCAGACTATCTGAAATAGTTACTCCCCTTTCATTACATAATTACCAACTATTTGTTTTTTATTTTATTTGTGTGAGTAGCTTCTGAAACATCTTGAACATTGAAAATATTTTCTACTAGATTTAAATATCTGCCAACATATGATCATGTTTTATTATTAATAATAATATCTACCCTATTGCAATATCAAGTTTTTTGTAGGGTATAATGCATATCTAGGATTTGAAATAGTTTGAATCATTTTCAAAATATACTTACTAGGTATCTAAAATATTAAAAAAATTAAAAAAACCCTTATTTTGTAAATTCTATTATATAATGTTAGTGTACAATTCCGCCACCTGGAATTTCAATGTATAATAGCCGATTAAAGTATTGAATTCGTTTTAAGTTTTAATAGATATAATTTTGGAATAGGTACTTACCGATAACAATTGTTGTTCGTCCATTATAACAAGAATTATAACTAAGTATAGAAACTGTAGCTTAGTAGGAACTAACGAAGACCACTTTATTCAAGTACTACTTGCAAAATATGTGCTTCCAGCAAATAAAATATAACACATAACTGAAAACCATCCGCCATTTCACCCTAATGTTTTTATTATTTTGACTTTTATCCCTTGACATATTATAAAAGAATTTCCTAGAGTTTGCAATGAGTTTATTACGATATCTAATAGGATATTTTAAAAACAAATCATACACTTTTGACTATTACTATCTGAAAAATAGATTCTTACAATTTATAGAAGCTGACGCTCTAAAGGTTTTCTCTTAATAGCTGGAATTCAAGTTATCTCTATCATGAGTGCATGTACAAGGTACATTATAAAGTTTCTTTGGTTTGATTTACTATTTGTTTGATTTCTTGAATGGTTTTTTTTTTCATAAATCAGCTATAGTATGTTTCTTATTGTCTGACATCACGCGTAAAGGTCACAGAAGCTAGTCAGTTCATCTAAGAAATTTATTTACTATTTAATTTTATACCCGATCTGATATATAAAGGTAATATAAATGTAAATTCTTTTAGTTAAAACAACTAACTGTCCTTCATACATTTGTAGAGTACATACAGTTGAAACAATAAATTATTTTTGAAATAATTTTGTAACGCAATTATTCTGACTGAATATTTCATTAATTATCTTGAGAATTTGAAGTAGGTCAATTCTTGGGAGACATATTAACAGATCATTTATCAATTCATTCTCCAGATAATTACTTTCTAATTTTCGAAATGTTGATAATAACATTTCCAAGAAACATTACAATAGGGTCCTACTAGGGATTGTCCCAATGACTAATTAGAAATTTTACAGGTATATACGGTGAAATTTGGTCTCGCCCAAATTTGTATAATTTGTTTTGCTTAGAGTCGCTTATGCTCCATAAATGATAACTGTGTTGTGAAAAATGTCTTCAAGTTTTACCACAGTAAACTGTAAGAGCGTGCTTAGCTTACAAACGAAGGCTGTAGTGTTAAATGTGCATGATGCTGTTGTACATCAAATGCCGGGTGCTACTGTTAGAAATATAGTTTCGACATGTTCCAATATGACAGGAGTTAGTGAATCTACTATTTACAGGCTTCTAAGAGAGAGGAAAAATGGAACTATATCTCTACCTAAAAAGTCAACTGGAAGAAAACCATTTGACCTTGATGAACATATGCAAAATACAATAAGACGAAAAGTACATGAATTATATTTCAAAAAAGAGATCCCAACCCTTGACAGAATTCTAAAAATGGTGAAGGAGGACGAGAATTTGCCTGACATAGGGCGAAAAACTTTGTGGAAAATATTACAAAAATTAAATTTTACTTGAGAGAAGCTAAGTCGCAAATCAGTGCTAATCGACAACGAAGAAATAATATGTTTGAGACGCCAGTATTTACGAGATATCAGAAAATACAGACAGGAGAAAAGACAAATCTTTTATCTAGATGAGACATGGCTCAATGAAGGACATTCAGGTTCATCTAGTGGACTGCAAACTCCTATCGGTAACGGTCGCATATTGAATGCAATCAAGGGTTCGTTGAAGGTTAATCGTGAAAGATATACTATTTGAAGATGATATGTTGAAAAAAGAACTTTTAAAGGTTGCTTCAGATCACAAGCTACAATTTAAAAAGTTTGTTATTGATGAAATAGCCAAGAATCGTGGGATAACAGTGCTTCGTTTGCCGTCATACCATTGTGAATTAAATGCGATAGAGTAAATATGGGCCCAAATGAAAGGTTATGTAGCTAGACATAATAAAACAATTAAAATGAAAGATGCTCGTGAGTTCATGAAGTACTCATTGACAACAATAACTGAGGAGAACTGAAGATAACTGGAGAGATGCTGTGAATCATGTAATTAATGAGGAAGAGAAAATGTGGGTTTTAGATAACCTCATAGAACAAACTGTAGAACCGATAGTGATCTCTCTCGACGAGTCTTCGCATGATTCTTGTATGGCCAGCGTAGAGGATGATACTATAGATTGAATTTTATATTTCCTATAAATAGTATGTTTACTTTACTTAATATACATTAATTTATTGTCAATAAATTTGAATTATGAGAATTAAACTATATTTTCTCTAATTAATTTAATTTAATAAAAATGTAACTTGTTAATAGGCCTAAACGAATGAATTTTATTTCAACTGTAATGTTGACCGAATCTAATTAAATAAGCAAAATGAACTAATATCGTAATCTCCGCCACTGCCGCACTGTTTATCCTTTTGCTGGCATTGTTCAGTTTTATTACCATATTGTATTTTGAGGTGAAACAGGGATGTACAGATAACCAATACAGACACCTACTTGTTTTGCATTAGAATTTTAGTATTTACTTGTAAAATTCTTAGGATCACTCTGTGAGAGATAATTATCTATTTGAATATTTGATGAGGCTACTGTGCTGTAAGACATTAAGAAATAGACTATATTTCTTATGATTTGAGTAGCAACCAAAATTTGAATTGAATTTTCATATAGAGTGTGTAGCATGTTCTTTCCCATACTAATATATACAAAGTGTTGCAAGTTCTTTTCCATATTAATATATTATAATTCATTTGGTTTCGGTTAAATTGAATTAATTATATTTTATATTTTTGTTAATAAATGTTAGTCCGGCTAGCTCAAATTAATTGTTGCGATATATTTATCATAAATGTTGTTTAGCTCAGGGTAAATATATCACGTTGGGCATTAATACTCCTTACTCTCTTTGAGTTCTGGCATAAAGCATTGTCCTCTGTCAATAAATATCTTGTTTTTTACAATAATTGATGAATTATTTGTTTTTATCTATGATTTAAAATAAGAAATATACTTTGTCTAAATTTTCGTTGAGACGCCTTTGTTATCAAACCTATTCCTGTATTTAAACACTTGAACTGTACTGAATAACTATTTCCTGTTTCTGATATTGGGTATTGAAACAACAAGGAAAATATTACTGTAATTATATATTATAAAAAATGCAATGGAAATTGGAAAAGAACTACATATATCGATACAAACAAGTTTAAAATCTATAATCTAATAAACTCAATAAATCGGTATACCTTTACGCAAATTTGAATTGTTTTAAATGGCCAAATCAGAAAATTTTAAATTGGTTAACCAATAAAATTACGCTACACTAACCTTCACTGAACAATGGTTTTTCTTGGCACCAACAATCTCTAATTTCCTATAATACAACGTTTTTATTATTGTGTCTACTGCCTTTACTCCCGCTGGACTCCAACTAGACACAACTCCTCCAGGTATGTTTTGACTTCCTCTTTCTTGATATACTTTGTACTATTTTATTTATCTTCTTTCCTTTTACAATCTGGTTTCTTTCGTTTCTTTTACAATCTGGTTTCTTTCGTTTAAATATCTTTTTAAATAATGCTTTCAGGTATATTCTATTATTCTATAGCCTTTATTTTTTTAATTATTTTAATTACTTATCTTCTGTTTCTTTACTTATCTTTCAAATCTTCTCAAATTACTCCTTTAACTTTATTTAACTTCTTTTTATACTTGTTTTTTTAATTATATGAAGACTGTACTTATATTTTCATACATTTTTAAATTTTTCTTTGTAAATATCCTCCCCTAACAATATCACATCACATACTACTGATCGCTTCTAAATCAACAAACTATTTTTTTCTTCCCGTTGTTATGGTCAAAAACGAATCATCTAACTAGATTTTTTTTACAACCATTTACATCACCGACATAATTTTCAAGTTTCAATTAATAGTGAAGAACAGAACAAAATAATTTGACATTTGGCATCAGATATTAATCACGCATGGAAAAAGATTCACCGTACCAACTATATAAAAACTTATTAGCAAATAGATTTTATTCTGCTTGTGTCCTCAAGTTTGAATATTTTCAATTATCACTAAATTGATTGTCCATCAAATTATTATATTTTATATTGTTGACTTTATCGGGTATCAGGCTTAACAAAATATTTACTTAAGTTTCTCATGACATTTTACGTTTCATCTTATACCTTTTGTTTCGAAATACAAAGCAAATATCTTCTATATTTTAAAGATCTTACCGCCTAGTGCCAATATAAAGTAAAAATTTATGGAATAGAAGCAATAAAATCGAAGGGAGGACTTTCTTTTCTTCTTTGTGTACTTTCTTTGGTGGAACAGTGAGTTTTTAGGCTTGTCCCAGAAGATACTAGCGAACATTTAGTGTCTTTGAATTCTCGAATATTTTATCGAAGAAAGCAGAATATTTTATGAAACGCTTTCGAAAACGTTTGTTTTCATCATCAGGGACGGTACACATAGAGGAAAAAGGAATTATTCTCAGGTGCTCCGGCAACTGTATACTGAACAATGAAAGTGTCAGTTCCTGTGAAAACAGATTTCTTTCGATAATCATCGTAGTTCAAAAATTTTATAAAACATTTCATAGTAACTTTAGAAGTGTTCTCACATCATAGAGAAAGTACTGTAAGTAAAATTTCATGGCTTCATATCAAATAGTGATTTTTATTTGTCATATTGGTATCAATTTCCCACCAGTTTTAAGAAAGAACTAGTATAGCTGACGCTCTGTTTCAAATTACAAACTTTCTCATTTCCTCGTAAAACAGTTGAGATTTTCCTTCATTTAAAAGAAAAAAATTATTAGTTCAGACAATTTCCGCATCACTTATAAATTTTTCACATATGCTTGGCACCAAGCTTCTTAAGTAAGCGTCTAAACAATGGGAGAGCGGTAGGGTAGGGCTAGTATAGCTGACGCTCTGTTTCAAATTTCTCTCATTTCCTCGTAAAACAGTTGCGATTTTTCTTCATTTAAAAGAATGAGATTTTTCTTCATTCAAGTGAAATAAATTATTAGTTCAGACAATTTCCGCTAGATGGCATCACTCAAAAAATTTTCACATATGCTTGGCACCAAGCTTCTTAAGCAAGCGTCTAGATAATGGGAGAGTGGCAAGGTGGGGCTAGTATGGCTTACAAAAACCTGGTTTTATCACACTGATATGAGGTGGCCTAGGCCAAAGCAGGTCCGTACTTTTAAACAAAAAGGATCTGAAATTTAAAATTAATTATGTCTAGTATAAATGTTGGGCATTCTGATTACAGAAGCTCTCAGAATGCAAACTCCGCCATAACATACTCCTCGGCGCTTACACAGCCACAATTTTCTACAAAAAAGCAAGCAATTGTTTTTCCAGCTATTGAAAATGTAAAAATTCAGGAGTATCTAATATCACTAGGAGAGCTAATTTACCAAAAAATATTCTATTCGCATCGAGGCTGTCAAACAACCGAATCTGCATGTACCTTTCAAATAAGAATATTGTGGATCACTTAATAACCCATCATGGAGGGGTAATCTTGTTCTTCTTTTCTAAATCCTTTTGCCCTTTCAGGCGTCGGATGTGGATTCCGTGACCTGTACCCATTTCTTCCATGCTTTTTTGTCTCTTGCTAGATTTTCCATTTCTGCTATGGTCTTTCCTCTTTCTAAACCTATCTCTTGTGTTTGGTCTAACCATTTTCTTCTAGGCCCGTTGTTTTTTGATCGGTTTTCCAAATTCCATTATTTTTTTAGTTAGTCTATTTGGTTCCATTCTTACCATCTGACCATACCAGCTAAGTTGTCTCTTTTTTATTTTACCAGTTATCGGTTCCTGTTTAGTTGTCTCTCTAATGACGTCGTTTCTAATCCTATCCCATTTAGTTTTCCTTGCAATTCTTCTTGGAAGCTTCATTTCTATGGCATTTATTTTAGTTTCGTCCTTTTTTTGCACAGTTCAATTTTCATTTGCACATATTATTGTAGGAACTGTAATCATATTATGAATTTTCATTTTTACTTCTAAGTCTATATCTTTATGTCCAAAAATTGTTTTATTTAGGGAATAGTATATTTTTGTTGATTTATTTGCTCTGTTTGTTATTTCTGCATCTATTTTTCCATCTTCTGTTACTATACTTCTTAAATATTCAAATGTTGTTACTCTTTCTAGCGTCTGGTTTTTGCATTTAATCTCTTTATTATTTTGATTACCTGGTTGTTTTTCATTTATTATCATCACTTTTGTTTTATTTATGTTCTCCTCATTATTCATGTTCTCTACTTCTTTAGTCCAATTATTCACTAATTTTGCATTTTGTTCATTGTATTCGCCACTAGAACCACATCATCTGCATATAGTAGACTACTCATTTTTATCGGTTCTAAATTTCTGTATCCAATTATAGTATTCAGCTGCTCATATCTTTCTTTAGTTCGTTTCACAATCTTACTCATGGTTATTATAAACAGTAATGGGCTTAAACTGACTCCTTGTTTTATTCCCTTATATATTTTGAATTCTTCAGACCTTTGGCCTGCAGTCTGTACCTTTGCTCGAACTGTCTCGTATACACTTTTAATTTTATTTATTAAGGTGGGTGGTACTTCCTTTTCCTCCAGAGTTCTCCATACTTCTCCTCTATCTACTGTATCAAAGGCTGCTTTTAGATCTATAAATGTAAGGTACATTTCTTCTCCCTCTTCTATTTTTCTTACGATTATAATCCTTAGTATATAGATATTACCATTTGTGTGTCTTTCAGGTCTAAAGCTCCCTGTTCTCCTAATTTTGGTTCTACATACTCTCTTATTCTTTTTTCTATTATTTTTGTGTACACTTTATAGCTAGTTTGGGCCAAACATATTGCTCTATAATTCTCACATTGTGTCTGTTCTCCCTTTTTATAGATGTGTACTATTAAGTTATTTTCCCATTCCCTTGGAATTTTTTGTTGTACCCATGCTTCTTTGCATACATTTCATAACCATTCTTTTCCTCCTTCTCCTAACAATTCAACCATCTCTGGCGCTATCCCATCTTCTCCGTTAGCCTTACCTAATTTGATCTATCTCTTCTTTTTGGATTCCTTGTAGTTGGTCGATTTCCTCTTCTGCTGTTGTTATATACTCTTCCGGTGTTAATGTATGGAATTGCTCTCTATAGTATTCTAGTTTTTGATACTTCTTCCATTTCCGTTTGTACATGGCCTTGGCGATTTTTTATTGCTCTAATATCTTTTTATTTGATTTTTTATTGCTCTAATATCTTTTTATTTATTTCCTCTCAATATTTTTATTCTTGTCCAAAATTTCCTGTTATCCATTTGAAGTAGATCTGTTCTTTCTTCTCCGAATTTCTTCCATGAGTTACGTTTTGATTTTTTGACGGCTCTTTTTACAATAGTTTTCTTCTTTGTCCACATGTGATTTTGATGTGATATATTTTTTCCATGCCGTTTTTTTTCTTTGACCGGTATTTTAATTTCATTATTCCGCCAGTTAGTCCTTTTTATATTTTTATTATATTTAATTTTTCCACATGTCTTCTCTGTTGCTGTTAATAGCGTTCCTTTAAAGGCGACCCATCGTTCTACAAGTGTCCAATCTGTTTTTTCTTTTTCTAGTTCATCTAGTTCTTTGTTCGACTCATTTTGGTATTTTTTCTCGATATCTTTATTTTTAAGTTTATGTGTTGCTAGTTTACTGTAGTCTGTAGTAGCTTCTTTCTTGATTAATTTTACTAGACAAAATGTCACTAATAATCTGTGGTTAGATCCAATTTCTGCCTCTATCTTTGTTTCAATTTTTTGCATTATTTCTATTAGGTTTTGTGTATATGTTATGTAGTCTATCAGGCTTTTAGCGTCTCTTTCTTCTGCCACAAACGTATATTTATCATTTAGTTGTTGTTCCCACATCGTATTTCCTATTACTAGATCATTCCTTCTGCAAAAGTCTATCATTTTTAGTCAATTTCTGTTAATTGTGTTTTTTCCGTGTTTTCCCATACAACCCATTCCTCTATTATAATCATTTCCTACCCTGCTATTCCAATATACTATTATTATTGTCTTTTTGTTTTTCTTCCTTACTTCATCTAATACTCTTTGCAATTGTATATAAAATTCTAAAATTTCTTCCTCTGACGTTCATTCTACTGGCCCATATATTTGTATAAAATTGATTATTTCATCTAATTTTATACTAATAATTATTATTCTCGAGCCGATTGCCTTAAATTGTATTACCTTTTGTTTAATTTCTCTTGTAACGATTATTCCTACACCTTCCTTTGCCCTTTGTTCTGGTTTTACTCCTGAATAATATAATGTATGCTTTGTTGTTAGTTGCGAATATCCTCTGCCTTTTTTCTTCGTTTCACATAGTCCTGGAATTTGCATATTATTGTTTTCCATTTCTTCAGTGAATTCTAATTATTTTCCTGTTAATGTGTTTATATTCCATATACCTATGTCCATCTGTAATTTTTCCGTGTTTTGAGGTCTGTGTTTTTTACTGTTACTCTGTTGATGATAATCATCCTTTAATTTTTTATGCTTGTTATTCTTCCGTTTTTTGTTTTGTTATTTAATTCACCGTTATCATATCCCTTGTTCTCAGCTTGAATCGTTACCTGTGTACTATCTTCAAGTGTATTGCTTATTAGTTTTTTTGGTTCTGCTCTCTAGTCAGCAATTGTAATTCCTCTGAATGATCATTCCATTTCCAAACTATTCCATCTACTATCAATTTCTTGAATCATACTTTTGTATTTCTTCCCTTTTCTTTTTCTTCTTTTGCTTTTCTTCTAATTGTTTTTTGTATTCCTAATTCTTTTTTGGTAAGGTCCAACTCAATAAAAATATGTTCCTCAGAATTTCTCAGTCTACTTTTGTTTCTTAGAATGTCCATTTTATCCGCGAAACTTTTCATTTCAATTAAGTCTCCTTTATTAAACCTTTTACCTAGAAGATAGCTTAGGAATGTTTGCAGTGAATGAATTTCCAGGTAATTTCTTTCAATACCATTGTTAACGTTAGTAAATAGAATTCTGTATTTATGCATTGTATATATTAAGACATTTTTACATTATACCTTCATTCGTTTTGACAAAGCTACTGTGTTAGTGAAACGCGTCAACAAGTTTAAATTGAATATCAGTTCAAATAAATGAAGATTTGAACAAAATATAAAAAATGTTCATGGATATTTTATGTGTCTTCCAATAATGTGAATACAAATCTCTCTGAATAAAATTAGGCAAATTCAAGGAAACAATTCCAATTTCAAAATGTCCAGTCTCATCTATAACAATACTGTACATAGTGAAAATGAAGAAAACAGCAATATACTGGCAAAAACCTTTGAATTAAAATTAGAGCTAATTTTACACCTACTTCTACAGATAAAGCACCCTTCCCATGTTCTGTGATAAAATCCGCAGCACTAAATATTTGCAAAAATACTGCCTACGGTTCTGTTGACATCCCGTATATTTCTTTAAAAACTTTCCAACACAGATTTACGTAATCTCCTAGAAATTTACAATTTAATATGGTCCAACAACCAATTCCCTAACCAATGGTGAACATCAATGATAATTCCCATTAAAAAGCCTGAACAAGCTGTTACCTCGTCAAACTCTTTCCAACCTATATCACTAACTTATAATATGTGCAAATTATTAGAAAATATGGTCAATAAACGGCTTCTCTGGTTCCTTGATAAACATAATCTAAACTCAATACAACAATCGGGATTTCGACCAAAGAGATCAACTCAAAACAATCTAGTCCGTCTCCAATCCCATATTTCTGGTGGTCTAAACAGAAAGCAAGACGAATGTTGGTTACAAAACGTTACTTGAAATTGCGAAACCATTTGAATCAGTAAATTTCAGAAGAAGTAATTCATTATTAAGACCAAAAAATTGCTATGATGTACCGGTACCAATGACTGTTGAAAACAAGAAAAACCTCATTGAGCTCCTGCTGTACATTTCCCGGACTTTGTGGAACCGCTAGCAAAATCGTATAACGGAACGGAATGCGGTAGATGCATATCCTGATGAAGAGGGTGATGAGAATGAACAAGATTTGTAGTTATTCTATATCTTAAAATTTATTGATAAATAGAATATTAAAAATATTGCAGGGTTTCAACTACTTTTATCATCTTGTTTTAGTGAAAAAAGGTTTCTACATGTCGGAGTTAATTCAGTAAAAAATTTCAAATTCAAATTTAAAGAATGTTTATATTAATCACTGAATAAAGTAATGAAATTAACTGTCTCGACCCTTACTTCGTGGAATATGCTCATATTATTGTTTTAAATGAAACTCACGGTTTCTAGTTAATTCCACAATTTAATAAAAGTTATTGAAAATTCTAAAAAATTGACAATTGTTTCGATAAATCAATATCATCGTCAGAATGACAGAAATTACAATTCATTTAATGCCTACCTGATGTTTAGGAGTTAGTTTGGCTAGACCAAGAAGTGACCTAACTTGTGATTGACTTAATATATGTTAATAGAAAAAAGAAGAAGATGTGATATTACAAATATTGAAGCTTAGATATTATTAGCCCTATGGTGATATCCTGGATATCATTTTTCCAATTAAGATCAGTATAACTGTGCACTGATATACAAAACCAGGAAAACTATATCTGCTGATCTTTACAATTATCACTTAAGAAGACAGTTTATTAGTGGAGAACTCCCTAGATTTACCTGTTCATTGACAACTTCATATTGTGGGTTTCTTAAATGTCTTCTAATGCCCAATTCTTCCAGTTCTTGTTTCTTTTCACAAATATGCAGCACTTCTAGTTTTGTGTTAGGTGTCAATGAATGATTGGTGTCAAGTAGATGTTTTGCGTAGTGGAATTTATCTGGTTGTTTTAATCTGTATGCTCTAAAGTGTTCACTGTATGGGATTTCAAAATTCCTAAGGGTCTGACCCAAATAGACAGCATTACATTCTGGACATATGAGTTTATATATACCTGACTTCTTTAATAGTGTTATTTTTGTTTTTACATTTAACAATTTTGTACTAACGTTACTTTCTGTTTTGAAAGAAATTGTTGTATTCGTTCTAGAAGATATTATCTTTGAAATATTATTAGAAATATTTCCTGCATATGTGATGGTTTTATAAGTTTTTATTTCATCAGCTTGTTTAGGAAATATTAGTTGTAATGCCACTTTTTCCTCTTTTTTATTGATTAGCTTATTTATCATATCTAATGGATAACCGTTAAATGTTGCTATTTGTCTAATTGTATTAATCTCTCTATCAAAATTACATTTGTTCATAGAAACTGAAAAAGCTCTATGTATCATTGAATTATATGCCGCTAGTCTGTGTGACATATGTTGATTGGAATTGAATGGAATTGTCACATCAGTCTGTGTTGGTTTTGGGTAAATTGAATAATCAAGTACATTATTAACTCTTTGAATTTTTAAATCAAGAAAATTAATTGAGCTATTTTCTTCAATTACTAATGTAAATTTAATTTTTGGGTGTAAATTATTGATGTGGTTGAAAAATACATCTACTTGTCGTTCACTACCCATAAATCAAGCTAATATGTCATCTACATATCTATACCAAAATAAAATAGTTACAAAATCTGATAAGGGGAACACAACTGTCATTTTGACGACTGAAAATTACAATTCCAAAATATATAACTTTATAGAATCTAGCGATGTAAAATATTTTAAGTGATTACGAAAAGAGGTATATCATACATAAGAATCCTCATTGTCCACAATTATATGGAACCGTTAAATTACATAAAATAACGAAACCAATTAGACCTGTAGTTTCTTATGTTAATGCTCCTAATAATATATTGGCAAAGAGGCTCAATAGTTACGGATCTGAATCTCAGTACTCAATTAGAAATTCAATAGAACTAATCAAAAAGTTGGAAGCAATCCACTTGCAAGATAACTATGAACTCATTTCGTTTCATATAACTAATATGTTCGCTAAAATTCCTCCTAAAGAATGTCTAATGCTTGTAAGAAAATTACTAGTAGATAAAAACATTAATCTAGAAATAATATCAGATATACTTAATTTATTTGATGTATGCATTAATCAGAATTATTTTACTGTTGACAATAAGATATATATTCAAAATGAAGGTTTAACAATGAGAAGCCCCATATCATCTATTTTAGCAAATATTTTTATGGACAATTTAGAAAGAAAGATCTTTGAAAGTAATATTTCGAAAAATATTTTATTTTGGTATAGATATGTAGATGACATATTAGTTTGTTTTATGGGTAGTGAACGACAATTAGATGTATTTTTCAACCACATCAATAATTTACACCCAAAAATTAAATTTAGATTAGAAATTGAAGAAAATAGGTCAATCAATTTTATTGATTTAAAAATTCAAAGAGTTAATAATGTACTTGATTATTCAATTTACCGAAAACCAACACAGACTGATGTGACAATTCCATTCAATTCCAATCACCCTATGTCACACGGACTAGCGGCATATAATTCAACGATACATAGAGCTTCTTCAGTTCCTATGAACAAATGTAATTTTGATAGAGAGATTAATACAATTAGACAAATAGCAACGTCCAACGATTATCCATTATATATGATAAATAAGCTAATTAGTAAAAAAGAGGAAAAAGTGGCATTACAACTAATATTTCCTAAACAAGCTGATGAAATAAAAATTTATGAAACCACACATATGCAGGAAATATTTCTAATAATATTTCAAACATAATATCTTCTGCAACGAATACAACAATTTCTTTTAAAACAGGATGTAACGTTAGTACAAAACTGTTAAATGTAAAAACAAAAATAACACTATTAAAGAAGTCAGGTATATATAAACTAATATGTCCAGAATGTAATGCTGTATATTTGGGTCAGACCCTTAGGAATTTTGAAATCCGATACAGTGAACACTTACGAGCATACAGGTTAAAACAACCAGATAAATCCCACTACGCAAAACATCTACTTGACACCAATCATTCATTGACACCTAACACAAAACTAGAAGTGCTGCATATTTGTGAAAAGAAACAAGAACTGGATTTCCTTGAAGAATTGGAAATTAGAAGACATTTGAGAAACCCACAATATGAAGTTGTCAATGAGCAGTTACATCTAGGGAGTTCTCCACTAATAAACTGTCTTCTTAAGTGATAATTGTGAAGATCAGCAGATATAGTTTAACTGGTTTTCTATATCATTGCACAGTTATACTGATCTTAATTGGAAAAATGGTATCCAGGATATCACCATAGGGCTAATAATATCTAAGCTTCAATATTTGTAATATCACATCTTCTTCTTATTCCTATTAACATATATTAAGTCAATCACAAGTTAGGTCACTTCTTGGTCTAGCCAAAAATAACTGCTAAACATAAGGTAGGCATCAAATAAAATGTAACTTCTATCATTTTGACGATGATATTGATTTATCGAAACAATTGTCAATTTTTTAGAATTTTCAATAACTTTTATTATATTGTGGAATTAACTAGAAACCGTGAGTTTCGTTTAAAACAATAATACTGAATAAAGTGTTTGAACAATATAATTCTGACTATATATTTGAAATATGTTTTAGTTTTAGTTGTGATCTTGCATTTTTCGTCAAACATGTATAGCTCATTATCTTGGATGCACGAATATTGACTTAAACCTTTGATTTTGTATGAATTTATAGGCATAATGAATAATCTGGTCTGGCCTAACGCGTACTAGTTTGTATGTATTCCAACTCTATCTAGCTGCAAAGCTTTAAAATAGTGCCATGATAGTATGAGACGTGTCCGGTTTTACAATATACCGAAACCCTCAATCGCATTTCTCTCACAATCTTTATGATAAAATGGAAAACATGCTTACGAAGTTTTCAGTTTCCCGAATCCCGACAAGTTTCATTCGATTCCATTTACAGTTATTGAATAAAATTTACCGACCATACCATCATTTATTTTTGCTTATACACTGCCCAAAATAACACTGGTAGACAAAAATCTCTTTTTTGTTGTAACATAAAGCTGAATAGCGTACTATTCTAATTCTAAATACGAAAATGAGAAGAAAAAACATGTAACACGTAAGGTGAATTGTTGCATTAAGGCTAGAGCTCAGTACTCCCAAAATATAAACTGCGCCGCTAAATTAACGTATAATTTAAATTTTGGGAATAGGCAACCAATGTTGCAAGACCTATCACCACAGCCTAATAAACACACAGCCCAGACTCTTAACGTCGGCACTTTGATATTATTTATTGAAAATCTGTGACCTCGAGAACGCCATTTGGGGGTAAATGTCAAAGCTGGCTGTAACTTTATTTTGGTAAACATGAGAGTATTATGCTTATTTAAATTTACATAGATAATTATAAAAATAGGATATAGGTAAGCTGTTCTAGTGACGTGAAATATTGATATTTATTATTTAGCTATATCACCGCGTTGGGAAGTAGGTAGTTCGATTCGTTTATAACGAAGCGAATTTTTATAACTTCCGATTAAAAGACTCCCAACTACGAACGACAATGGTTACGACTAGCTCCTTTTGCATTCTCGTCACTGATCTGAGACGTTTTACACCGGAGGGCGTGTATGCGCGTATAGCTGCGCATACTGTTCCCGCCAAGTAAGAGTCTCTGCTGTGTGTTCTACAGTGTGACAATTTAAAAACTTACAATGGGCTATATCTCACGAACGAAAGATTATATCAAAAAATGCTCAAAACTGTTTCTAGGATAGGAAGGGGGAACTAAATTGACATGAAATAGAACTCGCCCCTATCAACCCCCTAGGCCCCACCTACCCCAACTGAAAAAGTTTAAATGGCAGACCCCTACTTGTGATATATCATTGAAAAGCCTACAAAAAATGCTATCCAACAGTATGAATAATAATGGTACAGGGTGAATAAATATTACAAAACCTTGCCTTAAAATGAAAATTTAATGAACTTGAACTACAAATTTGTTAAAAATGTCAATGAAGTAAATGTTCAAAATGGGTTCCGTTGTTTTGTAAACAATAGGGCAGCCTATTTTCAAATTCTGCACGAACTTTGACAAATGTTGTTCTAGTAATAGCGCGACATGCTTGAGTAATTTTTTCCCGCTAGTCCCCAAGTGACGCAGGTTGAGTTTTATTCACAACTGACCTGAGGTAACCCCATAAAGAATCAGGTGGCGCTAAGTCTGGTGACCTCGGTGGCCACTCAATAGAACCTCTCCCCCCAATCCATTTGTTCGGATAATTAGTATCCAACCAGTGCCGAACTGCAGCTGCATATGCTAATTCATGCACAATTAAAGGTTGGATGGTGTTTTCCAGCATATCCAGATAAATGTCGCCATTTAAATTGCCTGGTATAAACAAGGGGCCAATTAAAGCATCCCCTAATATCCCTGCCCAGACATTAAGTTTTTCAGGGTATTGAGTGTGACCTTCTCTAAATCGATGCGGGTTCGTATCACTCCAGTGCCGACAGTTTTGTTTATTCACATTGCCATTCATCATAAAAGTACATTCATCACTGAAACAAATATTTTTCAATAGTCTAGGTTTAACGCGAATTCTTTCAGTCATTAGTTCACAAAACTCAATTCGTCGGTCTGGGTCAACATCGCATAGTTCTTGAAGAATTTGCGTTTTGTACGGGTGAAACTTATGTAATTTCAACACCTTCCTGACCGACTCACGTGATAGTCCTGTTATTGTAGATACCTGACGTGTTCATGCAGTAGGCTTTATTGCAAATTGCCCAAGGACCTCAACTTGGCTTGCTTCATTCAGTAATCTTGGGGCATCCCTTTTTTTATTTTGCACTGAACACGTTTCTCTAAATTTTTCAACTAAATCGCAGATGTACACGTGACTTACATATTTGTCCGGATGCCTCTCATTAAATATTTGAGCTGTTCGTAAATAACACTGGTCCTGGGAGCCAAATATGAAAATGATCTCCATACGTTCAGGTATACTGTAAACCATCGTAACAACTACAGCGAATGACAGTACTGATCATCGTACACAATGATGACACTAATGGCATTTAAATGTCTCAAATAAACAAGATATTATTGACTGCGACAGAAACCAAAAACAGATATTTACAACTTGTTTTTGCAAAGACTTTAAAGATTTTTAACATTGTATCACTAGTAGGGTTCCTCCGTTTGTTTTTAAAATTGTTCCATAATAATTTGGTAATTATTGATACACCCTGTACCATTATTATTCATACCGTTGGATAGCATTTTTTGTAGGCTCTTCAATGATGTATCACAAGTAGGGGTCTGCCATTTAAACTTTTTCAGTTGGGGTAGGTGGGGCCTAGGGGGTTGATGGGGGCGTGTTCTTTTTTATGTCATTTTAGTTCCTCCTTCCTATCCTAGAAACGGTTTTGAGCATTTTTTCATATCATTTTTTGTTCGTGAGATATAGCCCATTGTAAGTTTTTAAATTGTCACACTGTATATGCTGTGCTATCACTTTATATCACCAAATTTTCAGGTAGAAAGCTCACAGCGGGGGATACCATAACAATGAGATAAGTATCTGAGGGTACTTTTTGAATTAGACTTTAGGATATCCAAATACAATTTACATTAATTTGTCGGGTAAGGAATAACGATATTGTAGGAGGATATATTTTTGAATATTTAGAAATGCCGATGCCTGAAACGTACCTATATACATGTAGGTACACAAGGACCCGCGACGAGTTAATTAGATCTATATATCGAAAACCATTCGTACGATTTTTATGATAATTTGCGCGTAGGGGTTATTGACTATGATGAATTTGAACAAAATATTTTAACACTTGGGCTATTCCCCGTTATACCCGAAGTTGACCAAAAGTTTGTTATTTTAAATGGAACGTATATTTTTTCATTTTTAGAATCATCAAGACGAGCTGATTTCAAATATATGTCACACTTGCTAATTAGTATCGGTATAATCAGGGATCTGTGGTGACATAAAAAATTGTTTTATACAAAGTGGTCAAAAGCTTAATTTCTGAATTCGCTATTATTTTTTTTTTTTTTTTTTTTTAATGTTTAAAGTCGCATCCACCCAGAGGGTTATTAGCGACTGCTGTATTTATTTAACGATTCAATACATATACATTACATATACGAATATATAGCTACATACACAATACAGTTATGTACAATTTACATTTCTAATTATTTCTTAAATTTTGTCAAGTAAGTTAATCGTTTTAAGGAATGCGCACAAGTTTTCAACGTTACATTGTTCCCCTAACACCACCTTTAGGTTAGATTCTATTGACCACTGTGTTCTCGCGGGTTTGAGTGACGGACACTCCACAAGAAAATGTTTTACCGATAGGTTCTTTTGACACGATTCACATACAGGTTGGTTTGTTCTTGTGATGATGTGTGAATGAGTGGCGAATGTATGTCCAATTCTTAATCTGGTTAAGATCACTTGATGCCGTCGGCTCGCTGGGTTATTATTCCATTTTTTCACTGATGTTTTTACTTCAGAGAGTTTGGATGATGAGTTATTCCAGTATATTTGCCAGTCGGAGGTAATAATGTTTTTGTAAAATTGCTTGAGATCTGCAAGAGGTGTCTCATTCTCAATCTCGGCATTTTGGGAAGTAGCGCTTTTAGCCAGGTCATCTGCTTTTTCGTTTTGTGCGATGCCCACATGTGCTGGGATCCACATAAATTCAATTGTCCTTTTGGCGTTATTAGCCGTGAAAAGTTCATTTTTTATATACGAGACAATTGGATGTAAATGTTGGAACTGTTGTATGGCTGTGAGAGAGCTCAATGAGTCGGTTAATATTAAGGTTTTGTTTATTTTTTCCGTATTCGCATATTCTACTGCTTTCCAAATAGCATATAATTCGGCAGAAAACACGGAATTAGTCGGCGCTAGTGTGAATGGGTGTTGTATATTCTCCAGAACCATGGATGCACCCACACCTTCTTCAGTTTTTGAACCGTCGGTATATATATGTTTATAGCTTTGGTAATTGCTTATTTTACTTTGGAAGAGTTTCCTAATCGTTGAGTGGTTCATTGTAGATTTACTGAATTCAGTCATACTAGAGTCACAACTTGGGGAGATGAAACACCAGGGAGGGAAGGATGGTTTGTAGCAGAGGTTGTAAGGGAGAGGTGAGGATATGTTTAGTTTGCTTTGGTAAGAGTATAGTCTTTCATGGTATGGGGGATCAAGTCTCGGATGCAGTTGAAACATGTTTCTGAAACGGTTTGCAAATACGTTTCGATGGACGGGTTTTTCCGGGGTCGCTGCGACAGATGCCGCATAGCTGAGAGTTAGATACATTCGTCTTCGGTATAAATCTGGATCACCTAGTTCGCATAGAATACTGTCAACTGGGCTTGTGCAAAATGCTCCTAAGGCAATTCTAACGGCATTGTTTTGAATAGTGTCCAATTGTTTTATTATGTGCCTTTTAGCGGAATTATAGATGATGGCACCATAATCTAATTTTGATCTGATGATGGATCTGTATATCTTGGTTAGCGTTGTGCTATCTGCTCCCCACATTTTTGAGGATATTGTTCGCATGAGATTTAGGTCTCTTTGGCATTTAAGTTTCAAATTTTGAATGTGTTTCTTCCAGCTGAGGCTTTGATCGAAAAACATTCCCAGGAACTCAATTCCATCCACATATGAAATAGATTTCTCAAACAATTTAAGATTTGGAAGTACTATATCCGGGATGCGTTTAGTGAATAACAAACTTTTGGTTTTCTGTGCCGAAAATTGTAGTCCTGAAGTTTCTGACCAATTTTCTAGCTGAGTTAGAAAATATTGTAGTTGGTTATACAATGAAGCTATGTTCCGTCCTCTCGAGTATATTACTAAGTCATCTGCATATAGCCTAGCTTTAATATTCGTATTACAGTTTTGGATGATATCATTTATAGCAATTAAAAATAGAGTTACACTTAAGGAGCATCCCTGTGGTATCCCATTAGTTTGGGTTTTTAAAGGCGAATATGAGCCATTAGCTCTGACCGTAAAAACGCGATTTTTCAGAAAGTTGCAAACAAATTTTAACATATTTCCTCTTATGGACCAGCTTTCTAATGTTTTTATAATCTTGTGACGCCAAACGGTATCATAGGCTTTCGATATATCAAGGAAAATTGCTAACACATATTGTTTATTAGCAAAGGCTTCATGTATTTCTGATTCTAGATCCACTAAGTTATCAATTGCTGATCTTCGTTTTCTGAAGCCGCTTTGTTCAGGAATAAGAAGATTTCGACTTTCCAAAGTCCACATTAATCTGTCATTGATGATTTTGTCTAAAATCTTACCCATTGCACATGTGAGCGCGATTGGTCTGTAAGAGCTAGTGAGTGTTTTGGGTTTACCATGTTTATGCATTGGAATAACAATAGATTTAAGCCAAATCTGAGGAAAGGTATTGTTAGTCCATATCCTATTGTAAATATGTAGTAGCAGTTCCTTGGCTAGACTTGGGAGTCTTTTGAGGAATGTTATTGGAATATTATCAGGTCCAGCTGCTGTTTCTTTTGATGAGTGTATTGCGTGATTTAATTCCTGCATTGTTATTGGTTCGTTGACTGGTTCATGAGAATTTTCTTCTAGCTCTACGAAGGTTTGTTCCTGTATACGTTTGAAGTTTAAAAACTTGTTTGTGTAGTTGCTATCGCTAGAATGTTTTTCAAATGATCTTGCGAGGGTTTCACAG
The DNA here is from genome assembly GCA_963921935.1 of Galeruca laticollis. Lineage (NCBI taxonomy): Eukaryota > Metazoa > Arthropoda > Insecta > Coleoptera > Chrysomelidae > Galeruca > Galeruca laticollis. The sequence goes on from OY998177.1 coordinate 127,665,062, forward strand.
ATTTGTTCAGGAGTAGTGACGGTGTTATTTTGATATTTTAGGACATTTATGTGGAACTGGTAGTTCACTCCAGAAATCTTTTTAATATTGTTCCACACTATTTTGGATGGGGTAGAATTGTTAATTCTGGATATAAAGTGTTTCCAAGAATCCCGTTTGCTCTTTTTTATCGTTAATCGAGCTTGGGCTCTCAATCGTTTAAATTGAATTAAATTTTCCTGAGACTAAATTTTCTTGTATTTGTTAAATGCCTTTTTGTAGTTCTTTGTTGCTTCTGCACATTGATTATTCCACCAAGGAACAGCTGGATGTTTTTTGATAATTCTAGTTCTTCCGATAGCAAGTTCTGCAGCAGTTATGATAATGTCGGAAAGCTTTTCTACCATCTCATCTACATCTGAGCTCAGAATATCAGTGATACAATTGTTGCCGAGTTTGTTCAGTATTAGATTATTGAAGTAGTCCCAATTGGCTAAGTTAAAGTTCCATTTTTCCGGAGGTGGGACTTCATTTGCTGAGCTGCCATAAATAATGATAGGGTAATGATCGCTATCGTAAAGATCTTGCAGGACGTCCCAGTTGAATATCAATGATAAAGTAGGATCACAAAGGGATAGATCTATCGCTGATTCTGCGCCAGTGGCCGTATTAAATCTGGTTGGTCGACCATCATTCATAAGATTTATATTTTTTGGTTAATTATTTGTTCCAGTGTATTTCCAAATTGGGAGTTGCTTTTTGATCCCCAAATATTATTATGGGCGTTGAAGTCGCCAACTATAAGTCTTGGAAGTGGGAGTTGAGTTAATAAATCTTCAATCTCTTGCAAACTGGGTGAAGAGTTTGGAGGGCAATAAATATTACATAAAGATAATTTCGTTGGTCCATCGATGCAGACAGCGACAGCCTCGAGGTTCGTTTTTAATTGTATGGGTACTGCGTCTATAGAATTTTCCACGTAAATAGCCACGCCTCCGCTTGCAATAGACTGGTTTGCTCTATTTTTATAAAAGCAAGAATAATTATTCATGTGGTAGATCTTAATAGAGAAACGTGTCTCCTGAAGACATATTATTGAGGGGGACTGTTCGGCTAGTAAAATTTTTAACATTTCTAAATGGGCGTATAACCCGTTTAGATTCCATTGTAATATAGTTGTGAATTTAATAGGTATTTGAAATTCTTGAGGTCGAGCACAAAGGTATTGATGATACAGACGAATCGCTATCCTCTTGATTACTAGATTCTTGACTTAATTGAGATATAATTTTTTTAGAAATCCTGGTACATTTACTTTTCATTTTTTTATCTGTGAAGTAGGGATACATAGTGTGTAATTGATCAATGAGGCCATTAATATCTTCTGTATATAACTTGGCTACGCTTAGTGGGTCCGGTGAACCATGTACATTTTCGAAAAAATCACAAAATTGTTGGTAGGTAAGCACATGTTTGTCTGTCGTTTCAAACAATGTCTTTGTTGATTCCATTTGTTTTCCGATATTTACTGTAGTTAGTGTTTGAACGTTAATTTTTGCTTTTTTTTGGAGTTTTGTTATTCTGGGCTCCGTGAAATTCATGTCGATGGTTTGTTCAACAGGAGAAGGAGTTTCAGATAGGGATCGTTTGGTTTTGTTATAGGATAAGGATGTAGCTGTGTTTATTTTAATAGAATGTGAACTTTGTGGTTCAGTTTTAGAAGTGGTGTCAGAAATAATTGAGTTTTTATTGGTTCCTTCTAGAGATGAATCGGATGTCAGGTTTTCGGAATGCAGTATTGATGTTGGTGTAGAAGAAATGGGATAGAGAGTTGCTGCTGGTATATGTGTTTCTGCAACCGTTGATTGTTGTGGTGTTGGTGCGGTTACATGAGCAGGTGGTAAATCTGTTGATGTGGTTGCTGTTAGGTTTGTTGGTAGTACTTGTGACTGTGTATTAGGGAGCGTACATTCTGTTGCAACATGCCCTTTCTGCTTACAGTTATAACATGTATAGTCGTCGAGGGAGAGAAATATTCGATAAGAGGTTCCTTCGTGATTCACAGTAATGAAATCTGGGATTTGAATCTGGTTCTGGTCTACAGGTGAAATGTAGGTTTGTCTACGAAAACTTAGAATGTGCTTGAATTCTGGGTGTGAAGTACCGATGCGAAGAAACGTAATCTGCGACATTATTTTAATGCCAATTCGTGTTAATTCATTTTCTAATAGTATATTTGGTATTGATGGACATACATTTGACAGTAGTAATCTTTCCGCAGGTGTTATTAATCGCCGAGCTTTAATCGTAGTTTGTCCAAGATTTATTGAGCCATCATTGCTATTCATAAATGAATCAACCAAATTTTCATTTGCCAAATAAATGCAAATGCGGTTATTGGAGATTCTGGAAGAGAAGATTATATTTTTTGGTTCCATGATATTCCCTAAAGAAATGAGGTATTCCTCCAATTTTATGTTATCAAGTGAAGGGAAAACTATTGCTTGTTTTTTGCTTGGAAATTTTGGTGAGTTTGTTACTGTTGCGTAAGATTTAATTTGAGGTTGAGTGCCCCCTCTATAAGGGACGCTCTCATTCACCGATTCATCCATTTTGGTAGATGTGTTTCATTGGTGTTCTAACTACGGCTCTGTCTAATGTGTAGAAATATAAACTACTAATGAGTTTTTGATTATACTAGATTGTGAATGTTGATATAACTCGTTGTTAAAAGTATGTCTATGACAATTATAATATAGAGAATTAATTAAAAACTCACAGATTCCGTACTAATACAGAAGATGCTTAGATCTTGAATACTAGACACTGTAACTAAATTATTTCGCACTGAATTTAACTAATTTTATGAATTATCGGAGCTGATATTAAACACAACCGGTGCTCAATTTGCCAGGACCGAACTCCTCGCTATTATTTCCGATATTGTTATCAAATAAGTAAAAATTTATACAGGGTGTTTTCAAATGTATGTATGCATGTAGATACTTCTCGTAAAATTGGACAAGATGATATAGGGCTTGAGGGGTCCAACCCATTTACTTTTCGAAATACAGGGTGTTAAAGTTATGAAAAATATAATGTTTTAATTTGATTACTTAAAATGGATGAATATATTGATCTGACATTTGGCAGTTTGTTTTTAAATGTAAAAGGGCAAATTTTGATGGAAGAACATGTTTCAATTGTTGATCCAGTGGTGTACATTTGGAAGAATATGTCACCTTTCCCCTCCCATTTTTTACGCCACCGGCATTTGAAGCTATCTTTATTTGATTTTGTATTCCTCAATAGTTTTCACGTGAAAAACGCGTAACCTTTACATATCAAAAAATTTGTAGTTTTCAAGATATTTAATGTTTTTATGAAGTCTGAAAGGTCACTTTTTAATGAAAAAATTAAAAAAAATATTTTTTTTGAATATTTTTTAATAACTACCAATCGGCTAATGGTTAGAATATGTAACAGGAACTAATTTGTGAAACATCAATGCATATAAATCATTGAGAGAGGATTGTTGAAAATATTTTTCCAAACTTGTGATTTTATTAACAAAAGAAATAATTACAATAAAATATAAGATAATTACAAAGTTAAATAATATCCCATTCAAACATAATTTTTAACTAAGAGCCAACAAATTACAAAAGATGTTCAAAATTTTGTCCATTTACATTTACACATAATCTGCAATCTCATTGAAAATCGCATACCTTGGAAAGACTGGCGATTGCCGGAAATAATTTCTGTGCCTCCTCCGTACAGTAGGCTATGGATGTCAATAATGAAATGGTAAATGTCATTTTGTTTAACGTCAAAACGAAAATAAATTATTTGTGATTAAATTGGTTTGTGCAACTTTCACACTTTTTGTTATGACGGATTATACTTTTGAAGAAATGGCTAATATTCAACTAATATACGGGGAAGCCAGAAAGAATGGTAGACGTTCCGAACGCTTGTATAGGGAAAGATATCCAAATCGATCTAGATTTCCATGTCACACAACATTTTCTCAAATTGACAGGAGATTACGAGAATTTGGACAATTCAATTTAAAATTATAAGGTAGCGGTAGAACACGAACTGTGCAATTAGAGGAGGCTGTTCTAGACCGTATTGAAAATAGACCCGATTTAAGCACTCGCATCATTGGCAAATCTTTAAATGTAAGTAACTCAACTGTGTGGAATATTCTAAAAGATTAGCAGTTGTATCCTTATAAGCATACCCAAGTTCATGCCCTAAAACCAACAGATTGTCCTCTAAGAGTGGAGTTTGCCAATTGGTACACCCAAAAATGTTTAGAAAATAGGAATTTTATCGAATTTGTTTTATTCACTGATGAAGCCAAATTCACACCTGAAGGAATTTCTTTAATTCAAGGAATAGCCACGTGTGGGATGACGAAAATCCATATGTTATTCGACAACGTGGATTTCAGGAAAAATTCTCGCTTAACGTGGTGGCAGGCATTCTTGGAGATTGTATAGTGGGTCCATATTTATTACTCAATAAACTCAATGGTAATATTTATTGTAATTTTTTCAGAGAAACCTTGTCTGATTTATTAAACGACGATGAACCATTAAATATTAGGGCGAATATGGATAATGTATGGTTTCAGCACGATGGGGCATTTGTACATTATTCTCTAGTGGCCAGACAACGTATAACCCAACAATACGGAAACAACTGGATCGGCCGAGGTGGACCCAATATGTATCCTGCGAGGTCACCGGATTTAAATCCAATCGATTTCATTCTGTGGGGTTACATGAAGTCCCTAGTCTACGATACAATAGTAGAAACGGAGGAGGAACTGATAGCAAAAACCCAAGCAGCTACACAAATTATTTCCGGCAATCGCCAGTATTTCCAAGGTATGCGATTTTCAATGAGAAAACGTTGCAGATTATGTGAAAATGTAAATGGACAAAATTTTGAACATCTTTTGTAATTTGTTGGCTGCTTAGTCAAAAATTATGTTTGAATGGGATATTATTTAACTTTGTGATTATCTTATTTTTTATTGTCATTAATTCTATTGTTAATAAAATCACAAGTTTTGAAAAGTATTTTCGACAATCCTCTCTCAATGTTTGATATGCATTGCTGTTTCACAAATTAGTTCCTGTTACATATTCTAACCATTAGTAGTTTGGTACTTATTAAAAAACATTCAAGAAAAATATTTTTTTTTTATTTTTTATTAAAAAGTGACCTTGCAGACTTCATAAAAACATTAAATATCTTGAGAACTACAAATTTCTTGATATGTAAAGATTATGCTTTTTTCACGTGAAAACTATTGAGGAATACAAAATCAAATAAAAATAGCTTCAAATGCCAGTGGAGTAAAAAATGGAAGGGGAAAGGTGACATATTCTTCCAAATGTACACCACTGGATCAAGAATTGAAACATGTTTTTCAATAAAAATATGCCCTTTTACATTTAAAAACAACCAGCCAAATATGAGATCAATATATTCATCCAATTTAAAGTTATCAAATTAAAACATTGTTTTTCATCCCTATATCATCTTGTTCAATTTTACGAGAGGTATCTACATGCAAACGTGTCATTTGAAAACACCCTGTATTATTATTAAGAATTATTATTTATTTAGTATGATGTTTTTTCTTTCAACTTCACATTTAGATACATCGTTTATTTGGTTAGGTTGTTTATGTTAGTAGGGTCAATTGTTTTATAAGTCAACGCCGGCATCGGTCTAATTGAATGGTTTCCTGGATTTTGGTTGCATCCTCGTTAGAAAAAACTAAACTAAATATTCATGTTCTAGTTAAATCCAAATTTAAAGAGAACTATTAATTTATCATGACTACATTCACAAAGGAGAGATGGAAATTGTATCTATCGTAAAATTATCAATAATCGAAGACAACCAATATAGCACAGTTTTTAATTTTACCCCTTCCATTTCGATCGATATAGATTTATTCAGTCCACAATTTTGACCATTGATAAATTGTGACATGATTGACTTCGTTGTATCAACTCGAATATTCAAATTTCAAATTTTCAAATTTCCACGTACGTTCTTTGTGAGAATACTGCGATATCGAATTGGTAAGTTGGTTAAATTTGTGTAATTTTACACAAAATATGTTTCATAACTATATTGATATAATTTAGACATCAAGCATTGAGAAAAAGTGAAGTGAGACAACTATCTTCGCGGTAAATCTAACTCTTTCATTATTCAGATCAGTACGATTGTCTATTAAAAACCTGAAAACCATAATAAATTTTCAAATTAATCCCTGAAGATTATTTAAACTTGTTATTGCAGCACTGCCAGTAGCTGGAAACAAGCGACCCACGTCAATTTCAATGTTCATTAAATAATATGTAATTTTTAGATGATTTTCGAAACTTATGAGACAGGTGAGAATATAATGACTTAATAAGCGGTTCCGATCTTACATAAGAATTTCAAAAAGACCGGCCGCTCGTAAAGGGAAATGACTAGCGACTTTTTAATCAAATCATTGTTTTCGAAAACTAATATTTGTTGTTTTTTTTTGTCGGTAGCGAACGTAACACCTTTTCGGTACAATGAAAATAGTATTCTTAATTGAAAGTCGAAAAAAATATAGAGCAAGGTGTTTGAATAAATGTTTCATTTTTTTTCGACTAAAGGTGTTTATTTTTTGTAATTTTTTTGGTTTGAGTTGTTGAAAGCATGAAAAATCGTAATTATTGAAATTTGAATAATTGAAAATATCTAATTTAATAAAATCTCTCGAAATAGTGTAGAAACGTTATTGGTATACATGAAAATTCGCGGTGTATCAGTTTAAATGATTAAACAAGTTCATTTTCTGTTTGTGACATTTTGCATTCTGTAACTATAAGCTATAATTGCATTTCATGACCATCTTGACAATAAAATCAAAGGGGAAATCTTATTTTCTTGACGTTTATCGTATTCCACGTTTGTGTGGTTGGTAATTTGTGGTTTTATAACTGTCAGTTACAACATTACAAATGTAACAGAGATATAGAAGACAAGCAAACACAGACCAAGGGAATTTGTTATGACATAAATCAATTCAGAAAACCGACAATACCGTCATATTTCATTCCTGTATGGTTTCCGATTAGCTAATATTATTAATGAAGGTAATTATAACTGAATGATAGTATTTCTATGAAACAAATATATATGATTTGTCTTTCATAATTCAATAGAATTTTTTATAGTTCATAGTTTTGATTAAATTTAGTAGTTTATTATAACTAACTACGTCTTATCAGTGGCGTAAAGTACAGTACTTTGCAAGAAATTAATTAATTTAGAGGGCAACACCAAATTAATCATTTGATACTAAGACAGTTTGTTTAACATTGTTGATAGATAATAAATTTAGGTATGTTAAATGACCAATGTAATTATTCAAACTCGCTTTATTATTAGTTGGCCGAACTCATATATATGCCAAGTGTCATATAGTTGTCTGTACTTATGTTTTTGTATTAGCAATAATTATTGTTCCTTCATATTTGATTTTAATTAATAAAGTTATATAATTACTTATCCAGTGAATTCAATAATAAAGCCATCCCCAGCAACAGGTTATGGACCCAGATTCGCCATAAACGGTGGCTTTTCGGAGAAAGAAAAATGAATTCATATCCTAATCTATATAATTAGGCGGTAGTTGATACTTAAAAAAACCTTGAAGCAAGGGAAAATGGATCAGGAGAAATAAAATTCAGCTACTCTAAAGTTCCAGGGGACAATCGGACCATTTGGAAGTTCCAGACTGAAATAAATTATATTAAAATCCAAGGGTCTGTTTGACATAGTAAGTGGTATGACTCCAAGACCACAAACAACTAGTGATGACTGGAATAAAAAGGACGCTAGGGCTCAAGAGATCATGGCAGTTGGTATGGAAGAAAAACCCATGACACATATCCTCTCGTGTCAGACGTTTATTGAAATTTGGGATAAACTGAAATCAATTTATGATAAAAAAAGCCAAGTAAGCATTCACCTGTTACAACAAAGATTTTTTAGCCTAGAGCTTCTACCCAGATTACTTCTTTGATTAAAAAATATGGTGCTATATTTGATAATAGGTTGGGAACATTTAATAAATTTGGGCGCTACGGAGAAATTTTGTAAGCCTAGACCAGTACCGTTTGCTTTAAAACCCAAAGTTGAACAGGACATTGAAAGATTAATAAAAATGAATGTTTTAGTACCAACAGAGTTTTCAAAATGGGCTACTCCTATCGTTCCAGTTTTGAAAAATAATGGATGTATGAGAATATGTGGAGATTTGAAAATTACGTTAAACCCAAATTTATTAATTCAACATTTTCCTTTGCCCAGAATAGAGTATCTTTTATCGCAATTGCGATGTGGTGATACGTTGTCAAAAATAGACCTCTCGGAAGATTATCATCAACAGGTGGAGTTGACGGAAGATTCTAGAGAACTTGTCACTATAACTACACATAAGGGACTTAACTCTTATAAACGTTCACCTTACGGGGTAACTAGTGCCCCAGCTATATTTCAAAATACAATGGAACAAATGTTTGTTTTTCCGGGTGTTTTCTGTTTCTTTGATGATATCTTAGTAATAGGTAAAGATGACCATGAGCATCTAGAGCGTTTAGAAAAAGTGGTCAAGCTTCATGAATGTGGACTTGAAGAGAGAAAAGAAAAATTTTATTTTTTTTCAAAATTCGGTAAAATATTTAGGTCTTGTAAATGACAAATTTGGATTACATACGCTAGACGAAGGAGTTACTGCTATTAAAAAAGCCAAGGTTCCAAAAACAGTTACGGAACTCAAATCCTTTTTAGGAACGGTAAACTTTTATTTTAAATTTATTAAGAATGCGTCACAAATTTTTAAACCTCTTTATTGTTTGTTAAAAGAAAACTCAGTTTGGAGTGGGACGCCTGAGTGTACGAAAAGTCTCGAAGAAGCCAAGGATATGTTAACATCTCTTCCGGTGTTAGCACATTTTAATCCTGAAGAAAAAATAAAACTAACGGTTGATGCTTCCCTTTCTCATGTCTACAAGGATAAAACGGAAAAGCCAATTGTTTTTGCGTCTGCTTTCTTAAAATTCAGGGAAATAAAATATTCTCAAATTGAAAAAGAAACTCTAGCCATTATTTTTGGCGTAAAGAAATTTTTTCAGTATCTCCCTGGTCAAAGATTTATTTTATGCACTGACCATAAACCTTTATCAACCATTTTTGATAATAAAAAGGGTTTACCAATTTTTTCAGCCAATCGAATACAAAGATGGGCTCATATTTTATCAGCTTTTTCGTATACCATTGTTTACGTTAAAAGTAAAGATAACGTTGCAGATTGTTTATTATTCGTATTTAAATTATGTTGAAGATTCCGATTTTCCTGAAGTTGAGATTCTTAAAAAAGCCATTTTTAAAGCCAAAAGTGAAGATTCTAATTTAATTATTAATCGTTTTCTATTTCATTATAGAAACATTTCTCATACAACTATAGGGGAACCTCATTCTAACATTTTATTGGGCGGATCAATACGTACCAGATTTGATTTGTTATTGCCGTCGAGAAAATTGGTCGTCGAAAATAAACAATTCAAACCAAAACCATATTTTAAAGGGACACGACAAACATATTTTAAAATTAATGATAAGGTTTTAATACGCGATTTTAGGGCTAATACTCCAAATAGGCATGGTCAAAGGAGTTCTTGGAGAAAGAACTTATAATGTAAAAACAGACCATGGATTGATTTGGAAACGTCACATTGATAAATTAAAAGTAAATAATTCTAATGAAACTGTTAACCCAAAATATTCAAGAGGAAGAAACGGTCACAATCATTCCACGATCTAATTTTGTTGTAAATAGTGTACATAATGATAGTTTAGTATGTAATGATAGTTAAGAAGCAAGTGATAGGGTTAATTTAGTTGAGAATAATTCGAATCAGGAAGTGTCGGTTTCACCTGGCGTCACCTGGCGTCAGTTAAGACGACGAAGCTTAATAAACAAGCCAAACCGACCAGTTTATTAATTTATCTTGAATTGTTATTTCTTTATTTATTTTATTAGTTTAACTTGTATATTTTTTTAAGGGGGAGAAAGTGTACGATACTGTTTATTTTTATTCAATTACATGTTTTTATATCATATCTATACCTCGATATAATAAGGAGTTGTATTTGTATATTGTGATTATATTCAAATTAATATTTTCATACACATAACATTTTATCAGCACAGAGTATCGGTTTAATCATAAAGATTTATATTCCTAATATCACCTAGTATAATGTAATAGTTACAGATAGTGTTTATGGTTTGTTCTAGATACTTTTTTAAGCTGGTACCACGATTCTTCGCACTCGTTGAAGGAGATCTATAAATAGTAGCAATTCATATTTTTGTTTCTTTTTTAGTTCACATTTAACTCAATTACTTTACATCTGTTTATTTAGTCTATGGCAAAGGAAAACATTTTATAAAAATGACAACGGCATCATTCTGATTGACACCTCAATTGTAAATAAATATTTCTCATACTATTTCCTCCTGTCCTTTTTATCTGTATGCAGAATTTACTTAGACAATCGAAAGACTATTGTTCCCCAATAACATAAATTCTCGTAAATATAGAAATAAACAACTTTTCTGATACATTTTGGGGTTTAGAGAGACTTTTTGCGTCTTCTCAGAGGTGTTCGCGACCCGGTAGGTCTATACCTTTTGACGACGCGGGTCAACAAGCTTTTAATTATGATCATAATAAATTATGGTTGTTTCTTTGATACGTGGAAAAATTACTAGGCTAGTGTGTGCGGTCAGTTATGTGTAAATATTTAAGAAAATAACTATTCATCCAATGAACGGAAGTTTATTCAGAGAAATTAAAAACTGGAATTGATATTCTTATTGAAAATATGAAAAATCATAGTATTTTTTACAATTATTTAGAAATTTCTTCATAAATCTCTATCTATAGTTTCTGCAGAAATTGTGACGAAATCGTTCTTGAAATTACTTATATTTAAGTACTAAAAACATCAAGTATTTCACTTATTTCTATAACAAATCAATGATAAATAATTATAAATAACTAACGAGTAGTATGTAGCCCAAATAAAGTGAAATTCATTGTTCGTCTGGAAACATAGCCCATGGAGAAGCTAAATAACTAAATACTGTTTCGTAATCAATAATAATAACATTTATTATAGCAACCACTCGTTTTAAAGATTAATTTTGCTTTAGATGAAATATTTTTTTCCGAGTTATACTGAATAATAATTTAATTTTCGAATGAAGAAAATGTTTTAATTTTTCTATTTTCAATATTCTTCTCTTTGTAACACCAGCAATAAAAGTACCTACTTATAAAATCCAATTTGAAATATAATAAAATATTTTCTACTTTCTTTTTGATTGAATTTGAAACTGAAATATCGTTTTTTGTTTTGACATTTAACCTTTGACAGTTTCTTTATTTTTGATTAAATTCGCAATTTGTAATTTCTCATGTTGAAAATTATTTGAATTAGATTTCAAACCTATTTCTGATTCGGTAGCTAATATTTGTTTAATATTATTCGTAAATTTTGGTAGTGTGCTGAACTTTAAGCGTTTGTTTAAAAATTATATTTCACTATTTGTAAAATGAGTGTCTGAAAGGTTTTCAGTTCTGCCCTGGTAGCACATGTAAAAAGTAGAAATCAATTCGTGTGGTAAAATAAATGAAAATTTATTGGTAAAAGTCACGTGTCACGTTAAGTCATAAAAGTAAGTTCAGTCAATTATTTAAACTTGAGTGAATGAAACGACGAGTACTCAGTGTGTCTTTATTATTAAAATTCAGCTAATTTTTAATAATAAACACACACTGACTACTCGTCGTTTCATTCACTAAATTTATATCTAGTGTGTACACCATACCCAGACAGTTCTAATTACTAAAACAAATAGAAGTGTTTTGGTTTCAGAAGGTACGATTATTTGATTAGTATAATTATAAACAGAAAGTTTTTTTTTGTGTTACTTATCTATTATAAGAAGATTTAGAATTTTCCAAGGTAAATTCCATTATTTCTTAAGTACATTGTTGCCAGCTGGTATTGTAAAATGAATAAAACCAGAAGTAATGAGCATATTCCACGAAGTAAGGGTCGAGACAGTCAATTTCATTAAATAGAAGTGAATTACTGTAAAGAGACTTTTGGAAATTTTAATTAAGCTAGTTACTAATTAAAATAATAATCAAAATATTAATCCATAAACACAACAAGTAAAACGATATTAGCAAAAAAGTCAGCTTATAATCGACCCATTGGTATCGAATATAAAATAGTAGAGTCAGAGTAAGAATAAATAGAAAAGTGTTAGTTTGTCAGGAGGGGTCAAATCGCGATGTGTTGGATGGGGGTGGATTGAGTAGCTTGCTGACTGGGGCTAGCGTGACCCTAGTACTGTCATATTGCACTAACCAAACTTCAAAATGAGTGATATGGAGGAGATAAAAATAGTGTTTGAATTTTTGAAAGACAAAATCACATCTATTGAAAATAAACCAGAAAATAATATGAAAGAAATGATAAATCAAAAAAAAGAGAACCAGTTTTTGCGACAGCAGATGGGAAAAAAGAAAATAGAATCGAATTAATGGAATGCGAAATAAAAAAAAATAATTTGATAATACAAGGAATTGAGGAAGACAAAACCAAATATGTGCGAACAAGAATTGAAGTGAAACTAAAGGAAGAGAACATAATCTTAAATTTAATGACCGAAACGAGTGAGGTACGAAAATTAGGAACTTTTAAAGCCAATAAAAAAGACCAATAGCATTTTTGCAGTTTGAACAAAAGATGGGGGTAATCAAAATGTCGAAGAATTTAAAGGGCACAAATGTATGGTTAACTGGCGATTACACAAAGAAAGTCCAAGAGGACAGAAAAAAATTGATACACTAATTGAATATAGCAAGGTTAGATGAAAGAAGGGCTTTTCTTAAACACGACAAATTAATTGTGGATGAGGAGGTGTATGGTAGACACATCTTTGAACAAGATGATGGAGAGGAAGAACAAGAAAGAAAAGGCCAAAAGAACATTAACTGATAGATCACCAGAAGCTGGAAGCGAATGGGAACAAACAAGGAAACTGTCTAGAACGAGGCGAAAAAACTGCTAGAAGAAGGAAGAGAAGTAAGCGGAAACGAGGACAGAAGTGAACAGGAAAAAAGGAATGGAAACCAAAGTAGGCTTGAGATTGGTGGTAGTAATAATTATAGACTTAGTTATAATATTAGCAATAGTGGGATTATGAGTGGGATGGACAGGAAAAATATTTGTAATGATAGAGGCGAGAGTAAAGATAATGGGGATATTGTACCTAATAAAAATAAAAAAAAATAAAAATGAGGGAAATAATAAAAATACCAATAGATTTAGGAAGAAAAGATAAAAAAACAAATAAAGGAACTAAAATTATGCACGTGAAACGTCAGAGCAATGTTTACCGGTTAAAATTATGGAGATTGGGGACGAATTAAAAAAATACAAAATAGACATAGCGGCCTTACAGGATATAAGATGGAAAGATCTAGGGATGGTAGAAAAAAAAGATTTTAGTTTTTATTACTCAGGGGATAAAAACCAAGGACAGTATGGGGTAGGTTTCATAATAAGGGGTAATTTACGAAATCTTATATTAGAATTTAGACCAATAAGTGAACGACTGGCATGCGTGAGAATACAATCAAAACCAATGAATATATCGATAATAAATGCATATGCACCAACTGAAGGTGCAGATAAGGAGGAGAAAGATAAAATCTATGAAAACATTGAAGAAGAATTGGAAAAAATACCAAAAGAAGACACAATACTTTTAATTGGCGACTTCAACGCACAGATAGGGAAAGAGGACTACTTGCGAAAAGTGGCAGGAAAATACACTGTATACGAGAAAACAAACAGCAACGGGCAGCGCCTAAGTAATCTGGCTGCAAGGATTAATATGATAATAAGTAGCAATAAATTTTCCCACCCAAGAAAACACAAGATAACATGGACATCGCCGGATAATGAATATAGTGCACAAATAGATCAGGTGCTTATTAATAGAAGAAAGCAGTCGTCGATCAAAGATGTACGAACATACAGGGGAACAAATGGCGACTCGGATCACTACATGGTAGTGGCCACAATCAAACAAAGAACAAAAAATGTAACCGCTACAAAACAAACCGAATTAAATGGAACCTCGAAAAAGGTTATAATGAACATATAAGAAGCGAATACGAGAAGCAAGTGGAACAAAAGTTAATGGAATGTGAAGAAACGGAGAATGTGGAATTGGAATGGTATAATATTAGAAAATGTCTACTGAGTTCAGCGGAAAGTCAATTGGGGAGAGAAAAAAACGAAATAAACAAGTAATGGTATGATGAAAAATGTCGAAAAATTGTAAGAGAAAAATGAATCGCTAGAATAAAATGGATAAGTACAAACAACCCAGAAGATAGAGAGAAATATGAGAGAATAAGGAAAAATTGCAACAGATTGATAAGAAATGCTTAAAGAGAATGGATGAATGACAGAATAAGAAAAATAGAAAATGAAAAAACTAACAAAAACACAAAAGCCTATTATAAAAAAATAAGTGAACAAAATAATACTTATAAAGGTATAAGGAATAAAAACGGCGAAGTGATACAAGAACAAGCTCATTATAGATAAATTTGGGAATAGTATTTCGAGGAACTGCGGCACTCTCAGATAATTAAATAGAGGAAGAAAGCGAAGAAGATGAAGAAGATAAAAATATATCACAGCAACCATAAAAAAATTATTTGGTAGAAGTTATTAAAAGAAGTAAGAATGGAAAAGCTCCAGGCAAAGACGAAATAAACATGGAATTGATCAAGTATGGAGGAGAGGAACTGCACGAAAGAATGCCCGAAGAATGGGAGGTAGGACAAATTGTCATTATACACAAAAAAGGGAATCGGCAGGAGTGCAAAAACTACAGTGGTATAACATTCTTAAATGTAGCGTACAAAATACTGTCAGCCATAATTCAAAGTGGGTAAGCTGGAAAAGCGAAAGCAATAATAGGTCAATACCAATGCGGTTTCACACTAGGAAAGTCAATAATTGACGCTATTCACACTATCAAGCAGATAATGGAAAAGGCCCATGAACACGAAATAGAGATGCTATTTATAGACTTCCAACAAGCATTTGACTGAGTAATATCGATACAATTGTCGATTTCTTAGAATTCTTTCATTATATTGTCGAATTATTTATAAACAGTTAATTTCATTTTAAAAAGTAATATGAGTAGATTCTACAGAGTAAGGGTCGAAATAGTAAATTTCATTAAAAATCGGTTAAATAAAGTGTCCCTCCTACGTCATTTTAGCCATGGCCGAAATTAAATTCTGATATCTAAGATGTTTTATCTGTACTGATTTCGAAGAACATCGTGATTATTCTTGTGTAACAACTTAATCAAGATAAATACACACATTCTGGTGTCTGGCGGCATATTATTTTCCAGTCAAAACCACATTCACACGTAGATATTATACCTGTAATTTTGATGCTTAACTTTCGGGTTATAAACACAGTCATAAATATTTTTTTATAGACCAAATAGATTGAAGTCATTTCAGTATAGTTTTATGGGTAAAAAGTGTACAATAAACACGTCAAAATAAGAAAATAAGCAGGCAGGTAGTCGGTAGTAAAAACAATCGACTCAATTTTTTGTCTTTCATCAATGACTATTTATTTGTTTTATTCTTCTTTATGAACATGTTTTAAAAGACATCTAAAGTAATCACAACTGTTGTCTTATCATGATTTAAAAACGTTTTTGAATAATTTCTACATATTTTATCTTGATTTTAACAGATATGCTATGTTCAATAAAATTACACAATAAAACTATAATCGGCGGATAATCTTAGATGATTTGGGAATGCGAGTATCAATCATTTTTCATTTACGTACACACACATTAATCTAATGGGCCAACGGTACCAAATAAATACTGCATTTCACAATCTATATATTAGAATGTGTTCTAGAATCTATATACTCTCAAACGCAATTTAGCTCTGCTTTGATTGTCAATATAGATTGTGTGTTTTGTCAACTATTACTTCACTTAATTAAAATCAACAATCGTGGGTTATACATATATTGACAAGTAACGGAACGTGCCACATTGTGACTAATGAGTAGACTTTGAGACCGTAATTTCAGTTTATTGAATGAAAGGAATAAGAACGGCGCAAAGAACACTCAACATAATTCAAGTATATGCTCCCACGGCTGATAAAGTCGAAGAAGAAATTCATCAATTTTATGATGACGTCCAACAAGCTATAGATATTACGAAATACAGAGATAATCCAATCATTATGGGAGACTTTAGTGCAAAGATAGGGAAAGGTAGAGTGGATGATATTATTGCGGATTTTGGACTGGGAATAAGGAACGAAAGAGGAGATAGATTGACAGAGTTCTGCCAAGAACATGATATGGCAATCACAAACACCTTCTACAAGCTGCATGAAAGACGATTATATACATGGAAATCGCCAGCTGATAAAGACAACAAGATTAGAAGAAATCAGATAGACTATGTTTTGATAAAGAAGAGATATCGGGGGTACGGACATAGGGTCAGACCACAATCCAGTGATAGTTGAAATGGAAATCCGCCTCAAGAAACAAGCAGCCATAGGTACGAAGGAAAATGCGTAGAAATAGAAGAACTCCAAGCAAAACATGATGACTTCAATCTCCATAAAAAGATTAAAGAACTAGCGGGCATCAAAAGAGCAAACAAAAGCAGTATATTCTACTAGACAAAAACGGTAAGTTAATTCCAGACACCAAAGGGAAACTAGAAAGATGGAGAGAGTACATCGAAGAATTGTTTGAAGATGAGAGACAACAGGAAACAACAGATGAAGACACAGATAAGTAACAGGGCCCAAATATAAAAAAAGAAGAAGTTATATATGCAGTTAAAACAGCTAAAAACAATAAAGCTCCAGGACCTAATGAAACACCAAAAGAAATTATCAAATTAATTGCAGAAGATCAAATGGGAGTACTGGTAGATCTGTACAGCACGGTATATAACACCGGAATCATCCCTAGAGAATGGCTCAAATCAACATTTATTACACTGCCAAAAAAATCGAACGCTAAGGAATGCAAGGATCACCGGACGATCAGCCTAATGAGCCATACCCTTAAGATATTTCTTAAAATTATACATCGAAGAATTTTTAGAAAGATTGAGCAAGATCTTAGCGAAACACAATTTGGTTTCAGAAATGCAATGGGTACTAGAGAGGCGTTGTTTGCTTTTAATGTGTTGTCTCAAAGACTCATGGACGTCAAGCAGCCAATATATGTAGCCTTCCTCGATTATAACAAAGCTTTCGACAAAGTCCGCCATAATCATCTCAAAAAACTCATGAGAGATAAAAATATTGACAGGAATGATATCAGGATAATAACATATCTCTATTTTAACCAGACTGCCAAAGTTTCGGTGCAAAATGAACTTTCAGAAGAGATAAAAATAAAACGTGGAGTAAGACAGGGATGCGTGCTCTCACCATTACTCTTCAATTTGTATTCAGAAGATATAGTACAAGAAGCACTGGAAAATCAAAAAACAACGGGAGTGAAAGTTAATGGGAAGGTTATAAACAACATCAGATACGCGGATGACACAGTACTAATAGCAGAAACCCTGGAAGAACTGCAAAGGCTAATAGACCTAGTAGTACGGATCAGCGAAGAAAGGGGGCTCACACTTAACACCAAAAAGACTAAATTCATGACAATCATAAAACACCAACAACAGCGAGAAACATTATGTATCAAAGGGGAGCCAGTGGAGAAGGTCCGCAAATACAAGTACTTGGGAACAACTGTAAATGACAATAATGATTACTCACAAGAAATAAGATCAAGAATCGGAAAGGCTAGAACAGTGTTTGATAAAATGAGGAATGCATTAACCAGAACAGATCTTAGTCTACATTTTAAAATCAGAATGCTTAAATGCTACATATTTCCAGTACTATTATATGGAATGGAAGCCTGGACGCTCAAGAAGTGCGACACTGACCGGCTGGAAGCATTCGAGATGTGGGCATATCGAAGAATCCTCAGAATAAGCTGGGTGAGCAGAACAACGAACAAGGAGGTATTGAGAAGAATGGGAAAGGAGAAGGAAATAATCAACACAATCAAAATCAGAAAATTGCAATATCTGGGCCACGTGATGAGAGGGGAGAGGTATACACTGTTGCAAACTATTATACAAAGAAAAATACAGGGTAAAAGAAGTATAGGAACCTAAGGCAGTGGTACAACAGTAGTTCTGTTGATTTGTTCAGATACGCAGCTTCAAAGATAAAAATCGCCATGATGATAGCCAACCTTCTTAAAGGCGACGGCACGTAAAGAGGAAGAATGATTCTATGAAAAACTGAAGATTTGTTTTACATTGGAGAGGTTTAAGATTATGCTGATTTCGAGTCTTTTTATACCTAAGCTTTAGTAATTAACCTTCGTCTGCTGAACCTCGCTTCAAAACAGTAATACACCTCGACGAATTTTGAAATCTCTTCCCGCACGGAAAATCTCATAGTTATTTTTTGAAAGTTTCTATCAGACTCAAAAATTACTACTTGCTTGTACATTAGACGTATGGTGCTGCAAATGCCACTTTATGAACTCGAAACGCTAACAGAATTGATACAATATCTCTTTGAATCATGGGCTGGTTAATAGTTTGTCATTTAATGAAACACCTGTTGACAACTTAGCACTAGCATCAACCCCGACACGCAGTCTTGTGGAAGAGCTTTCTGAATGCAAAACATAAAGGTGCGGGGTGAAGTTGGTGTCAGGCACACACTGACGCTCATTTGAGCTCACTACAAGCAGATGTTATATGTTGAATGGTCTCTGACATTCTGCATTTGTGGGATTGGGTGTTCGGATCCTTAATCACATATTTCTTGTAAGGTACCTTCGGTAAATAAGGCCCGGCGCCTAATAAAGCCCAAAAATAATATCTCACAAAATAGAAACATATTATTAAACCTGGCAATGCCGATTCAATCCCCACCGCGAGTCAATCATATTCGCCAATTTCGACCACGCTGAAATTTAGAATCGTCGTCAGTACTATCCAAGGTGGTGAGCATGTGTGTTGCAACGTCCAGTGTTATAAATTTCGCGCGCCACGTTTTGCTTACGATTTAGTGTTTCTAAAGATTTTTTATTCGGCTACTACTGCCAGTGGTGTTCCCCAGTCCCTACCGCATATTTCGACAAAAAAATTAACGGTTTTAAAGATTGAAACTAACTTTTACGCATCTGTGGCCCTGAACAATATTCTATCATAAAATTGTTACTTGTATACACTTCGGGGGATGTATCGTGCTAACAAACCGAAATTTCTCGAAAAATAACCAGAAATTTAGTATATCTAGTTCTATAGGACCCGCTGTACTCGCTCTAGTCAACTGAAAATCAATAGGGTACATCTGTGAGACACCTTGAACAATACTTATTCATAAAGTTGATCAATCGTATACTCTATGGAGGCTGTATCGTGCTAACAAACTGAAAATTCTCCAATAATAACAAAAATTTGGTACTTTATATTCATCAAAACCCTTAAAACTTGTTTAACATGGATGAAAAGGGTTGCCGTTTGACTGTCCACCCCCCAGCAACAAGTAATTGGACAAAGGGGTGCGAAACGAATTCACATGGTAGCACATAAGCACGCTGAAAATGTGACTCTTGCGGGGTGTTATAATGCACTAGGAAACACCATACCACCTTGAAGGGAAAAGGTTGGAACCGGAATGGCAAGATGCTTTACCGGCTTGTACCCTGGTAAAAATGTCAGATAAGGGTAGCATGACAACATAACTTTTCATTCAATTTATTGAACATCTAGCTCGCTACAAAGGCGCACGGTGGGAAAAAAAAGTTTCTTGTTCGTAAACCTAATATCTCACGTTTGAGTGGACCGATTTGGATAAAATTTTGTTTACGTATAGTTCAAGTTATTTGGAATAAGGGAAAATTATTGAAGAGGCCCAAAATAGTTTTCCAAGGCCCCAAAATTCAAGGAAAACAGGCCCCATTTGCAATTTTAGCTACAAATTCGATGCCATTTTTATTATTAATGATATATTTTGGAAAAAAAACTATGGTACTTATACATCTTAGCCTACTGAACTTGAATCCAATGAATAAAGTTATCAGCGAAATTCCTTCTTTCTGGAAAATTCACTTAAACATAGAACATCGTGCATTTCTTGGTAAAAAGACGCGTATATAATAATTACTGACTTTTTTATTTTGATAGAAAGCATTATAAATTTCATAAATCGTCTGCTGTTAAATATTCCTAAGGCAAAAAACAAGAGTAAGTATGTAGCACAGCAAATAACTTGCTTTGTCGCCTGAAAAATGTGGCGCGCATTACTTTTTTCGTTAAATTTTTATGTTTTATATGAAATTACTACATATTTAGTACAATCTTAAAAATGAGTTTAGGTATTAATTTGTTCTTCTCACCAAAACAAATGAATAACTACACTCATTTTCAAGATTGTATTAAATAAGTAATAATTTCATATAAAACATAAAAATTTAACGAAAAAAGTAGTGCGCACCACATTTTTCAGGCGACTAAGTTATTTGCTGTGCTACATACTTACTTTTGTTTTTGTCTTAGGAATGTTTATTACCAAACAATTTATGAAATTTATAATGCTTTCTATCAAAATAAAAAAGTCAATAATTCTATACGCGTCTTTTTACCAAGAAATGCACGATCTATGTATAAGTGAATTTTCCTGAAAGAAGGAATTTCGCTGATAATTTTATTCGTTGGATTGAAGTTCGGTAGGCTAAAATGTATAAGTAACATAGTTTTTTTTCAAAATATATCATGAATAATAAACATGGCATCCAATTTGTAGCTAAAATTTCAAATGGGGCCTGTTTTCCTTGAATTTTGGGGCATTGAAAAACTATTTTGGGCCTCTTAAATAATTTTCCCTTATTCCATATAACTTGAACCATACGTAAACAAAATTTCATCCAATTCGGTTCACTCAAACGTGAGATATTAGGTTTAAGAACAAGAAAATTCTTTTTTTCACGCCGTGCTGCGTTAGTAGTTTTCGATGGAGCCTCTAGTCATCTGGATATTTCTATTGTAGACGTCTTGGAATTAGATTATTTTGTCTACCTTCAAATACGACGCATGAACTCCAACCACTGGACAAGGTAGTTTACAAATCCTTTGAGCATCACTGGGATCAAGAACTGCTTAAATTCTGGGATACGCATCCAGATCGACGTCTTAATAAGAGTCGATTCGGTAAAATTTTTATCAAAGTCTGGCCCAAATGTAAGACGCCTGAGAATACTATTAGCGGATTTAAAGCCACTGGAATATTTCCACTTGATCCACAAAGGATTCCAAAGTCAGCATTTGCCCCATCACTTGTAAGCCAGCGCCATTTAGAAGATCCTGAACGACCTGTACCTGATGAAGGAATTCTTCGAGACAACACAAACAGCAGTGTAATTCCGAATATTTTAGAAGTTGATAACGCTACAAATACAACGGATCATAGATCTGAGTACGATGATGAGTTAGAAGACATACCGCTAAATAAGCTAGCAAAAATCGTGAAAGATTCAGCAATAACAGGAAGCAGCAAATATGGAGAAAAAACAACAGTAAAAAATGACGAATCGCGAAAATCGCCGGCAGGAAACACAGCTACAGATAAAACGTTGACAGACAACATCATTATTGACACTAGTAATGTAGTTCTTAATAGGTCTTTTAAGAAATTGCTTCCTACTCCTGAGCTTTTTGCAACAAAGAATAAAAACAATAACACAGCTGACAGGAAAAAATCCCTTAATTATGAAGCGCAAGCGGTAACAAAAGACAATTTTTTCATCCGTTAGCACAAAGTCGACATCAGTATCTGCTACCTCCAGGAAGTTTGCAGCAAAAAAATCTAAACCTTCAACAGCAGACATCGGGTATGCATCAAAAGAATCTAAATTTTCAACGTTAATCAGTAAGTCTGCAGCAAAAGAACCTAGACCTTCAACGTCAAAATTTTCGGCTTCAATTTCCTCAAAATATAGCATTGGACAGTGATTCGTGGTACTGTTTTCTTTGTGGAAATGAAGACAAACTTGACATGAGACAATGTGTAACTTGCGCAAAATGGTGTCATGAAGATTGTTTAGGGTTAACACAATGTAATGCCCAATGTTTTGTTTGTCCAAAGTGTTGCTAATGAACTATTTTAGAATGCCTTAGTTTGTTTTATAAGCTTAATATTTGTGCCTTTTTTCTAGTTTATTTTGTTTTAAAAATGTTTTTGAAATTACAAATACACGTGTAAGCGTTATATTTTGTGGGCCTTTTTAGAAGAATCGAATTTTAAGCAAGGGCCATATTACCCTCTTGGTTGTATAATAAGGTCCATTGCAGGCGCTTTAAAAAGGCTCAAAAATTGAAAGAAATGGAGATTTCTATTATAAATGTATTCATTTGTTCCAAGAAGCGTAACTGTATTTGATTATGTGTATTTTCCATTTTATTTCAACTTTTTTTTCAAATAAAATGAGTTTGTTCCTTAGGAGGGCGTTATTTGCCTCAGGTACCTTATTTGTTAGTGTTGATTACTTGGTCAGAGATTAGTAATCCTTATCCGCCTTGTAGGTAATCCGATATAGGGCCGATGTTTCTAATTTCTTGTAGAAGAATTCATTTAATTTTGTTACCTGTCGAGAGTGTAGATTGACAAGGTCAATTAACCCTCATCTTACTTCTTTTCGGGGTAGCGTTGTTCTAATAGTGGATGAGTTAGGATGGTGATTGTTGTAGTATGCCATCATTGCTCGTGTTAACCTCTCAATACCTTCTAGCTCTGTTTTCTTCCATCTTAGGATTTCAAAAGAGTACGTTAAAATAGTTGGGGCATATGTGTTGATTGCTTGAACTGCATTTAACTCAGATTTCATAAGTGATTCCATTCTTTTTGTGTATTGCTCCTTGATTCTACATTTTGCCTGTTTGTGGTCCAGTAACTTAGTAGTTGCACATCTCCGTTTATGATCATGCCTTTCTCGATGTTTAGGTTCTTGCCCTTGTATAATCCAAACACCATATGGATATCAATGGAGAATCGATGTATTATATCGAGAATATTATAGATTTGACGCTCATTTCCTGTATATAACTCGATGTCATTTATGTAGAGAAGATGAGATATGGTACAGTTGCTGTTTCTGTTAGCTTTCACGGTAAATCCGTACTTCGTATTATTAAGTATGGTGGATAGGAGAAGCATTGCAAGGTAGAACCACAAAAGGCTCGAGGATTTTCCTGGTAAACTCCACTACGGATGGATATTTCGTCAGTACTCATAGAGTTTGGACCGATCTGCAGATGTAGATTTATACGCCACCTTTTCATCGTTGTCGAAAGGAACCTTACAATAGTTGGGTGGACTTTGTTTATCTGCAGGACCTCCACAAGCCAGGAATTAGGTACGCTATCAAACGCTATCTTGTAATCCAAAAAGCGGTGTGTGTATATTCATATGATCTCTCAGTGCTTGAAAAAGTATCACAGAGTCCACAACAAGTTGTTCTTTGCACCCTTGTTGATCACTTCTGCAATCTTTCAGCTCCTCCGCTAAGAAGTTATATTCCTCGACGGGTCTGTAAATTCTGTTGGTAATACAAGCTGTAAGGATCTTATATAAAGTACTGTGGGGGGTCATCCATCTGGAAAATCTTTGGGATCATATGAGTGGAACCCAGAGATAAAAACATTGGTATGTCTTCCAGGTTGTGTGAGAGGAGGGTAAATTGTTGCGCTTACTCTTTGTGTACGCTTGGGAATTTCTTATACCAGAAATTTTGAGAATTATCAACTCCTGGTGCTTTCCAGTTGTTGGTATTTTGGACTACTTCAGTGATTCCCTTTTGCGTGAAATCATCAAATTGCATTGACACAACGTTTAACCGCTTTTCTTCGGTTTCTATCCAGTCGACGTTTCTCTCTTTTTGGGCGTTGACCATAATGAACACCAATACTTTTCATCTGTTTTGATGGCAGAAGCTAATTGGTGTTATTATCAGGCGTAGCTCCAAGTTCCCTGTAAAATATTTGTTGGTTTGTATGAAAAATGTTGTTCTGTTGTTTCCTTTTTGTGCACTTGTTGTATATCGATTATTATGATTCTCATTATTGTTATTATTATTAAAGTAATTCTAGTTTAATAAATGACCCTGTATGTCTCCATTGCATTAGTTAATTTTTCAACAGTTTCAACGACCAATCATCCGTTTTGATCTTTATAAAGGAAAAATAATGCCGGACGATCGTACATTCAGCTGTGGAAATTTTGGATGAATTTCTCGAACGTCCCGATAACATCTGGGGAATCAACTCACAATTTAATTAAACTTCTCAAACGCAAGATTCCCAATTGATATATCACACTTTTCGATCTTATCTGCGATAACTGTAGGTATAGGATATCGTGAAAAAAATCCAACTGTTGAACACCTGTAATTGAGTGGTAGGTTGCATTATAAATATGGGCGGAACCATTGTCTTTATGCCAGCTATAAATTTTCATTTTCCAACAGCGGCGTACATGGTACTTTCTAAATTGACTTATTTTTAAATTCTTCTGATTAATCTAAGAATCTTCAGGTAAACTGTTCTTATTATAAAGCTGTTTTATAAAGTACAATTTTTTACATCTTCTATAACTGCAATAATGTTCATTGGATCAATGTCTTACATTTTGGTCAACTGTCACATTTGGATATTTATTTGCTGACATTACTTAAATTTTTCTGAGCTTTGTTTTCCAAATTGAATTTTGCATTGTTCGAAATGAACGTTTCGGACTTGTACCATTTAGAATTGATAAAATTTGAGTTTTACTGCAAAATTCTAGGATTTACCGTATCTCGGGTTTTTACAGAAATGTTGGAAGACGCGTTGTATTATTTTTTTAAGTTTTTTTCTTTAATTGAAGACTTTGACACATTATGCTAATTTAACATATATCTCTAATCTCCAATGAAGATACTAATTAGAAGTAGTTTTGGCTACCTATCCATTAAGATATAAATCTATCGCAGTTTAGTAGAAGAGTCTTGAGAGACTGAAGAAATAACAGTTTTAACAAATAACATTTATATTAGTGTTTTAAAGGAAACTCAATGTTTTTAGCTAATTCCACAATATAATGAAAAATGTTGAAAATTCTAAGAAATTGAGAATTGTTTGGATAACTGAATATCATCGTCAGAATGACAGAAGTTACATTTCATTTGATGCCTACCTGATGTTTAGTATTTATTTTTGGCTAGACCAAGAAGTGACCTACCTTGTGGTTGACTTAATATATGTTAATAGAAAAAAGAAGAAGATGTGATATCACAAATATTGAAGCTTAGATATAATTAGCCCTATGGTGATATCATGGATATCATTTATCCAATTAGGATCAGTATAACTGTGCAATGATATAGGAAACCAGGAAAACTATATCTGCTGATCTTTACAATTATCACTTAAGAAGACAGTTTAATAGTGGAGAACTCCCTACATTTATCTGTTCATTGACGACTTCATATTGTGGGTTTCTTAAGTGTCTTCTAATTTCCAGCTCTTCAAGGAAATCCAGTTCTTGTTTCTTATCACAAATATGTAGTCCTTCTAGTTCTGTGTTAGGTGTCAATTGATGGTTGGTATCAAGTAGATGTTTTGCGTGATGGGATTTATCTGGTTGTTTTAATCTGTATGCTCTTAAGTGTTCACTGTATCGGATTTCAAAATTTCTAAGGGTCTGATCCAAATAGACAGCATTACATTCTGGACATTTGTGTTTATATATACCTGATTTCTTTAATGTTGGTATTTTTATTTTAACATTTAACAATTTTGTACTGACGTTACTTTCTGTTTTAAGAGAAATTGTTGTATTCGTTGCTAAAGATATTATCTTTGAAATATTATTAGAAATATTTCCTGCATATGTGATGGTTTTATTAGTTTCTAGTTTTTCAGTTTGTTTAGGAAATATTAGTTGTAATGCCACTTTTTCCTCTTTTTTATCAATTAACTTATTTATCATATGTAATGGGTAACCGTTGGATGTTGCTATTTGTCTAATTGTATTAATCTCTCTATCAAAATCACATTTGTTCATAGGAACTGAAAATGCTATATGTATCATTGAATTATATGCCGCTAGTTTATGTGACATGGGGTGATTGGAACTATATGGAATTGTCACATCAGTGTGTGTTGGTTTTCGGTAAATTGAATAATCAAGTACATTAATAACTCTTTGATAATAATAATGTAAGGTATATTGTTAATAATTCAAATTATCTTTCAAGTGATTACGAAAAGAGTTCCAAGGTAAATAAGAATCCTCATTATCCACAATTACGAGTATATGGAACCATTAAATTACATAAAATAACGGTGCCAATTAGACCTGTAGTTTCTTATGTTAATACTCCTAATTATATATTGGCAAAGAAGCTTAACAATATTCTTAATAGTTACGGATATGCATCTAAATACTCAATTAAAAATTCAATAGAACTAATCAAAAAATTGTTTTATTTGACGTTAATAATATGTTCACTAAAATTCTTCCTAAAGAATGTCTAATACTTGTAAGAAAATTACTAGAAGATAAAAATATTAATCCAGGAATAATATCAGATATACTTAATTTATTTGATGTATGTATTAATCAGAATTATTTCAATTTTGACAATAACATATATATTTAAAATGAAGGTTTACCAATGGGAAGCCCTATATCACCTATTTCGGCAAACATTTTTATGAACAGTTTAGAAAGAACGATCTTTGAAACTAATATTTCAAAAAATGTTTTATTTTGGTATAAATATATAGATGACATATTAGGGTAGTGAACGACAATGAGATATATTTTCCAACCACGTTAATAATTTACCCCCAAAAATTGAATTTACATTAGAAGTTGAAGAAAAAAATAACTCAATCAATTTACTTGATTCGAAAATTCTAAGAGTAAATAATGTATTTGATTATTCAATTTAGTGAAAACCAATACAGACTGATGTGACAATTCCATATAGTTCCAATCACCCCATGTCACATAAACTGGCGGCATATAATTCAATGATACATAGAGCATTTTCACTTCCTATGAACAAAAGTAATTTTGATAGAGAGATTAATACAATTAGACAAATAGCAGCATCCAACGGTTATCCATTACATATTATAAATAAGCTAATCAATAAAAAACAGGGAAAAGTGGCATCACAACAAATTTTTCCTAAACAAACTGAAGAAATAAAAACTTATAAAATCATCACATGTGCAGGAAATATTTCTAATACGATTTCAAAGATATTATATTTAGCAACGAATACAACAATTTCTTTTAAAATAGAAATTAACGTAAGTACACAATTGTTAAATGTTAAAACAAAAATACCAACATTAAAGAAATCAGGTATATATAAACTCAAATATCCAGAATGTAATGCTGTCTATTTGGGTCAGACCCTTAGACATTTTGAAATCCGATACAGTGAACACTTCCTAGCATACAGATTAAAACAACCAGATAAATCCCATTACGCAAAACATCTACTTGACACCAACTATTAATTGACACCTAACACAGAACTAGAAGTACTACATATTAGTGATAAAAAACAAAATCTGGATTTCCTTGAAGAGTTGGAAATTAGAAGACACTTAAGAAACCCCCAATATGAAGTCGTCAATGAACAGATAAATCTAGGGAGTTCTCCAGTATTAAACTGTCTTCTTAATTGATAATTGTAAAGATCAGTAGATATAGTTTTCCTTGTTTTCTATATCATTGCACAGTTATACTGATCTTAATTGGAAAAATGATATTAAGTCAATCACAAGTTAGGTCACTTCTTGGTCTAGCCAAAAATAACTACTAATCATCAGGTATCAAATGAAATGTAATTTCTGTCATTCTGACGATGATATTCAGTTATCGAAACAATTGTCAATTTTTTAGAATTTTCAACAGTTTTCATTATATTGTGGAATTAGCTAGAAACATTGAATTTCATTTAAAACACTAATCTGAGTAGATTCCACGGAGTAAGGGTCGAGACAGTTAATTTTTTCAATAACATTTATGCACCGGGACAACAATTAATCGGGTTCTTCCACGCTTATATTGTATGTTAGACCCTTCATATTGATATGTCTTCATAAAATCGTTTTTTAAAGAACGAAGGCAGGCATTTGGAATTTTACAATACATATTGTTACGAACTCGCACACCGAAGTAGATACTAAGTACGGTCCTGTAACCTTATGTTAACGGAGTCTATTGGGATTTTTTGTGACCGTTTTCATAGACATGTTCTCCGAAGATCTTCTAGGGATTGAGCCGGCACTCGAGGAATATCCTGAGAAGAAAAGAATATTCCAGAGAGCCAATTGTTTTTGTGTAATCCGCAATCTAGAATTATCTAGTAAAAAAGGAACTAATATATAAAGGACGGACCAGCGGGAGAAGTGGAAGTTTATAAAGTGATCTCGTGATATAAACAGCGAACAAGTAAATAGTCTAAGTAGTGAAGTGTTTATATAAATTAATGTAAGTGAATATACTGTGTATATAATATAAATAAGTGAATAGTGTAGTGAATAAATAAATTAAGTTAGTAGACATAAGGTGTGTGTATAAATTTCTCCCACGCGTAATAAAAACGTTTAAATAAGAAGGAAAACATTACATTGGCGTCAGGTGTGGGGTAATATAAATAAATAAAAGCTGTTTTAGACTACACAATTTCTTGTACAAGATTTGGTTCAATTTCTCGTACAAGATTTAGAACCACAAATTGTTTTGTAGTAAATTTATTCTGTATTATACTGCACAATATATTGTTCAAGAAATATTTCGTCATTCTCCGTTTGGTGTGTGAGTTATCGATTATTATCGATTAATTTATTGTTATAAATGAAGCTAATACATAAACGTGGATAAACGTGAAACTGTAAACAATAAACTATGTTAGGTTACAGGACATTATGATATATCCCAACTGCGCATGCCCTTGGCCTAGAAATTGTGTATAAATATTTTCCGACACAATTTTCGGTTCAATCTTCGTTTTTGAAACAATTTGCTGTATGATACTACCGTTCAAGAGATTGCACCAAATCTTAGTGATCTGAAAATGACAGAGATCTGAAGGATGATATTTCTACCTTGAAGAACGATATATCTGCCGATATCTTATCAAAGAAAAACGACACTGCCGCTGACGTCGGAAATAAATTTTCGTCGCCAAAATCGGATATTGAGAATAATATGTCAATGATGGAAAACCAGATGGACGAGATTCAACAACGATTAGTTCGATATGCCATCGGCACTAGAGAACATGATGGAATGTCTGGGCATCCAGGCCTTTATTGATGGCTTACGTGACCCCGATATGCAGAGGACGCTCCGTTTAGTCCATCTCAAAACATTAGTGGACGCATTGACAGCTGCACTCGAATATGAAGCAGCAACAAAGGCTTCGGGTTATAACAAAGTTAGGACCATCTGAGATGAAGGTGACGATGACAGACTTGACCAGATCGTCAACTTGTTGAAAAGTATGGCACACAAGAAGCCGGAGAGGATCAAATTCCGGAAGTGTGGCGAGCTTAAGCACGCACGCAGTCCGTGTTAGTGTCCCAAGAATCCTGCAATCCGAGAACTCCAGTCACAGGGGAAATCAGACAGGGGTGAACACGGAGCTGATTTGAATCACCGAAAAGCCGATTCTCTGCCTAGACGGCCGTGCCCAACAGACTGCTTACACTGCAACAAGGCGGAATCTAGGGAAGCTGCAGTTTCAAGGACTACTATAGTCAACGAAGAATGGTCACCCACCAGGATCAGAGAAGATCAGGAGAATGATCATCACCTAAAAAATATTCGGCAATGGAAGGGAGAAAATTGGCGACTTACATGGCAAGTAGTGTCAAGATTTTCACCAACATTCAAGGCCTATTGGGCTCAGTGGGACTCCCTTGTCCTGGAAGAAGGGCCGTTGGAAAGAGTCCTTGAAAACGATGATGGTTCCGAGATGAGTAGACAGCTAGTTATCCCTAGAACGAGAGTAGCTGAGGTACTGAAGAAGTTACACGACAGTCCATCGGGAGGTCATCTTTGAGTAAAGAAAACCCTTCAGAGAGTCCGTGAAAGGTTTTATTGGATGAACAGCTCCGACGATGTGAAGGACTGGTGTAAGAAATGTACGACTTGTGCAACGAATAATGGACCACATCGCAAGAGAAAGGCACCTATGAAACAGTATAATGTTGGAAGCCTTTTCGAAAGGATTGCTTTACACATCGATGGACCATTTCCTACAACAGAAAATGGTGGTAAATACATCCTGGTTATATTGGATTATTTCACAAAGTGGGTGGAAATTTACGCGTTACCGAATCATGAGGCCACAACTGTCGCGTCTGTATTGGTGAAAGAATTTATCAGCCGATATGGAGTGCCTTTGGAAGTCCATAGTGACCAGGGAAGAAATTTCGAAAGCCATCTGTTCCAGGAGATTTGCGACAAGCTGGGATTGATGAAGACCAGGAAAACAGCATTACACCTACACTCATATGGAATGGCCGAGAGAATGAACAAGACCATTGGAAAATACCTGTCTAACGTAGTTTCCAGCCATCAGAGAGATTGGGACCAGTATATTTCCCAATTTGCATTGGCTTATCGATCTGCCGTGAATGAGACCACGGGTGAAACACCTGCGAAAATCCTGTTTGGACGTGAAATGAGGCTTTCTTGTGACCTGGAGTTTGACCGTCGGCCTGAGGATAATCTAGCAGGAGAAGACTACGTGATCCAATTGAGAAGAAGGCTGGACGATATTCATGAATTAGTTCGAGCAAATCTTCAAGTTGCCAGCGACAGAATGAAAAATAGGTACGACACGCAGGCCACAGTAGGCGGTTTCAAAGACGGGGACAAAGTATGGTTACACAACACGGCGAAGCGAAAAGGATTTTCTCCAAAAATCCTGGGAAGGTCCATACTTAATCAAGAAAAGGATCAATGATGTTATATATCGCATAAGCAAGATCCCCAACGGAAAACCAAAAGTAGTTCACTAAAATCGACTAGCGCAATTCAAAGGAGACCATGACCTAGAGGAAGGAGTAAACCATATTCGAGATGTGTCTGACCCTACCTCGATGAATTTATGAGCGCGTATGGATGATTCGGGAAATCTAGATATGAAGTCACTTCAGAACAACGATAAGATTTCACTCTCCCGGAAGATTAATCACTGGCCCGCCCGTATCAAGAACGCACGAGGGTTGGCAACCGTCTTTCGAAAAAAGTTTGGGCAATTAGAAAAACTTGAAGACCAGATTCCAGCCCCTAGTAAGACACTGACACTTAAACACAATTCGCAGTACGTCTTCTACGTGGTAACTAAAGACGAATTTCAAGAGCAATCTACCAACGGCGATGTGCGGGAAGCACTTCGAAACCTCCGAGGCCATGTGGTGTCCAGCGTGAAGAAATTGGCTATGCCTAAGATAACAAGTAACCAGTTGGATTGGCGAGTCATCAGGAGCATGGTAGAGGTGAACTTCCAGGATACCGGTGTTTAGATATTAATTTGCAGTAACAACCCCCGTTATCAGTTTCTGATGAAGACGGTGCCCTGTTATTTCCATAAGATCGGAATGTGCAGGAATGGGGCCAGTTGCCGATTCAAACATCCAGTCTCGGCTACACAAAAGTTCCAAGATGAACTATCATTTAAGGAGGAGGTAATGTTACGAACTCGCACACCGAAGTAGATACTAAGTACGGTCCTGTAACCTTATGTTAATGAAATTAAAAAAATGGCGAGCGCGCCGAATTCTGAGAAGGAATATTAGGATTTTTTGCGACCGTTTTTATAGACATGTTCTCCGAAGATCTTTTAAGGATTGAGCCCGCATTTGAGAAATATCCCGAAGAGAAAAGAATATTCCAGAGAGCCAATTGTTTTTGTGTAAGCCGCAATCTAGAATTATCTAGTGAAAAAGGCACTAATATTTAAAGGACCGACCAGCGGGAGAAGTATGTTTATAAAGTGATCTCGTTATATAACTAGCGAACAAGTGAATAGTCTAAGTAGAGACGTGTATATATAAATTAATGTAAGTGAATATACTGTGTATATAATATAAATTAGTGAATAGTGTAGTGAATAAATATATTGAATTAGTAGACATAACGTGTGTGTATAAATTTATCCTACCCGTAATAAAAACGTTCAAATAAGAAGAAAAACACTACAATATGTTCGAAATGTAGGAATATTTATTCTTCATTCTTTTTTAGTATCAACTCAAGAAACATCCCTTTTTATCTTTAAAAATTAATAGAAAATATCATATTTGTAAAGATTATGTAACGTTTAAACGTCCTTTCAATCCTACTATTACTTCCGTAATCACTTTTATAGTTACTTGCTTTAATAGGGTTTGACTAGTGTAAGTAATTAGGGTGTTCGTGTTCGATGTGTAAATGGGATCTTAACACGACAATGGAAATTACATTAAAATTCGAATTCGGCACGAAAGTATTTACTATTGCAATTGTTTTAATCATGCGAAAAATTTACAAATCGTATTCAAAAATAAAAATGTTATAATTATATATCTGAAAGCATTGGTATAAACATACACTGCCATCCAGTATTCCATGTAGTGGTATGTTTCACCTAATTTTAGGTATATACAAAGAAATCTCATGGCAATTGATCAATCAGTCCAGAAACATCTTGACGAGGTGAAAATATGTGAAACAAGGACTATATCTACTTATAATATTTTTGAGCTATGGCTACATATCCACACATTTTTCCTTATTAATTTGAAAGCTTCAAATAATTTAACTTGCGTTCAGCCCTGTTTAAATAATGTTAGTGTTTGTATGTGTTCTTCCCCGTTCAATTTTAATACATTTTGTTTTTCAACCGGTCTTATTGTAGCACAGATAAGACACTTTTTGTTTGTTTTGCAGTTCTGATAGTTTTAATAGTACCACTATAATCGGTTATATACATTGTATGTGTTTTATGTTCGTTCCCGGTTGGTGACAGATGTCAGCGGTGAACGTTTATGTATATGGTATGAGCAATGTAAGTTTGTTAAAATGAATTTCTCTGTAATATATTCTCAAAGTCTTGATTAAATTAAGCATTTTCTCTATATATTGTAGTCATATCCCACTAAACAAGAAACATAACAAGTTTTTTTTGTGATGTTCTTTTTAGAGACTTCGTGATGTTTATTTAAAACGTTAATAAGATATCTCCTAGATGTCTTAATTTTATTACCAACTCTATTAACATCCATGTCATGTAAATAAAACATATTTTTGATATACACAGTAATACTTGAATTCGCAGTTACATACACATCCTATGAACTTCTTTTTAGCAACTTCCTATAGGAAACATTCATACGATGTTAATTTGTATACTTCTCACTAATGTCGCATACAGAACGGTAATGTAATATTACAAATTAACATGTTTCTAAGATGATCACATGTTGCAGTTACTTTTACATATTTCGAAATAATTTTTAGTAACATCCTACTATTACATCTGTACGATGTTAGTTGATGTAGTGAGGCATGTAATAGAAGGTAAATTATGAAAAGTCACTTCTCGAAATAAAATATGTTTTTATACCTATGAAGAACCCCGCATGTATCTTATTGAAACTGGGTCCCAGTCAATTGGCTAAAAATCAAGTATGATGTAGTTTATGATGATTGATTAAAGGTCTCCATGGGCACAATTTGATGTAAAGTAATTGTTCTATTAGCTGTTATTCAGAACACCTTTAAATGTTTCACAGATATGGATTTTGAAGTGTACGTTATGGAATG
Source organism: Galeruca laticollis (assembly GCA_963921935.1). Classification (NCBI taxonomy): domain Eukaryota; kingdom Metazoa; phylum Arthropoda; class Insecta; order Coleoptera; family Chrysomelidae; genus Galeruca; species Galeruca laticollis. Next base: position 127,699,204 of record OY998177.1, read on the forward strand.
GTTGAGGTACTCGAAACAGCCATTCTTGCGTGAGAAAAAGTAACTGTAAGTAAACGATAGAATTTTCTTTAATTAGATTGGTTTTTTGTTGATGTAACGTAATGTTTCATTAAATCTTTATGGTGTGAAATTTTTTATTAGTTTTAATATAATTAAAAAACTATTTTAATAAAAGGAGAATATCATTCATAACACAAATGTGACTGACAGTGATACTGGAATAAAACTCAAAGTCAGTGTCACAGAATTATTTAATGGTTAACAATAGGAGCTACTAGTTTCGGCCTACATAACGGCCATCTTCAGGCTACAAAATTCAGATTGTTAAAAAATAGGGAACAAATACAAAAAACGAATATCTCCAACATTACCTGACACATAAAAAACAAAATACCGAATTAACTGAAAAACAGAACAGTACAATTTAATAAAATAGTACTTTTTAAGTTATTGAACCATAAGTCATAATTAAAATTGAATAGTTACACAAAATTATAAAACAGAATCAACGTGTACAAATTCATAGATAAAAAATCCATAGATAAAAAGGTAGCTGTAAATGTCAACCTTAGTCTAAATCCTGTTAAAAAAGAAGAAGAGCTGTTAGATTAAATGTCTAAGAATAAAACAATAACATATATACATACAACAAACTGACACTGAGCAGCCATCAATCAATGATCAAATCACAAGTTAATGAATAGCTAATAAGGAGTTACAAAGGTACAATACAAAAACAAATAGAAAACAATAAAGTCTGAGAAAAAATTGAGTTCAACACCCCTGAAACGGAAGATCAAGGAACATGTACGGCTCAGAAGGCAACAATTGTTCATTAAGACTAGTTCTGATAATACTGTTGTTTGTCTTAATGAACAATTGTTGCCTTCTGAGCCGTACATGTTCCTTGATCTTTCGTTTCAGGGGTCTTGAACTCAATTTTTTCTCAGACTTTATTGTTTTCTATTTGTTTTTGTATTGTACCTTTGTAACTCCTTATTAGCTATTCATTAACTTGTGATTTGTTCATTGATTGATTGCTGCTCAGTGTCAGTTTGTTGTATGTATATATTTTATTGTATTAATCTTAGACATTTGATCTAACAGCTCTTCTACTTTTTTAAGAGGATTTAGACTAAGGTTGACATTTACAGATACCTTTTTATCTATGGATTTTTTATCTATGAATTTGTACACGTTGATTCTGTTTTATAATTTTGTGTAACTATTCAATTTTAATTATGACTTATGGTTCAATAACTTAAAAAGTACTATTTTATCAAATTGTACTGTTCTGTTTTTCAGTATTTTGTTTCTTATGTGTCAGGTAATGTTGGAGATTTTTGTTTTTTGTATTTTTCCCTATTTTTTAACAATCTGAATTTTGTAGCCTGAAGATGACCGTTATGTAGGCCGAAACTAGTAGCTCCTATTGTTAACCATTAAATCATTCTGTGACACTGACTTTGAGTTTTATTCACAGTATTTTAAGAATTTTTCTGTAAACTAGCTGTAATGTATGTGTATCCGTTAAACTTTATTAATTCAGTTTCAAAATATGTTACGTTATGGTAACTACGGATTAATATACCCTTTTTTATTTCTTGTTTTTACTGAATGCGTTCAATAGTTTCCACTTTCCAGACTTGTTGTGTAATATGCTTACACAATTTTATATTTTTTAGGTTGGATTCCTGGACAAGATATTTTTTTTTCTAATTTCGTACCTGTTTTTTTCGAATTTACTGTACTGTTCATCAATAGTGAATAAAAGTTATAAATCCTTTATCGCTTTTTTTGCTATTTTATTTTAAATGTACAGGATGAACAACTAAGAACGACTGTAGGCCACATCTCAAAAAGGAATCATGGTACAGCTTTCAAAAAAATTACCTTTAGGTAAGTGATCCTGAAAAATTGCTGGAACATATTTTGCAGTCTCTTAAATATCCGCTAGGGGTGGAATGAACACTCGAAAACATAATACTCCAAAAAATATACTAAAGATGAAAAATACAATTTTTGAAATCTTGATGAGATTACGAATAAATTTAATTAAGGAGATTTTTTGCCATTATTCTTCAAATAATGGGTGGGGAAGGTTCAAACTTATGAACAAATGTATACCTTTTTTGTTTATTAACGGATATTAATGATATCGATTTAAAAAAAAGTGTTACGACATTTGTTTTTTGGGTTGAACATCCCCCCACCCTTTACTTGAAGAATAAGGACAAAAAGTCCCTAACTACATTTTTGCATAATATCAACAATATATCAAAAATTTATTTTAGGATACCTTTAGTGTGTATTTTTTGGAGATAATCACAATATTATGTTTTGAAGTGTTCATTCCACCCCATAGCAGATATTTTAGGAACTCAAAAATATTTTCCAGCCATTTTTCAGGGTCATTTTCCTGAAGGTATTTTTTTAAAGTCGTACCTTCACTATTTTTTTAAATATGGCCGACAGACGGCGTTCTTAGTTGTTCACCCTGTATTTGCTGATTAGGCACAGAAACATCTATAGGATGTCATCTAGAATGTTTGAGGTATATTATTTAGAGGTTAATATAATGTCCATACAACATCTACGAGAATACACTGTATTGTTTTTGAAATGTCTCATTTAGATCATTGATAAGATGTTATTTTTTAGACATTGCATTAACATCGACAAGATGTTAAAAGGCATTCCAGAATGTAACAGGAATGTTGTTTTTAGTTCGTTATAAAGACTTCTTTTTGAAGAATTTCTAGTAACATCACAGTAATGTAAAAAAGCAGCGCTTTAACATCGCTGAGAAGTTAAGTTGAAACATCACAAAAGTCAACATCCACAAGATGGGCATAAGCGGTTGTATAGATGTGCATGTGATGAAAACAAGAAGAAAAAGAGGAAGAACATTATCACAATGTGATGTTGAATTAACATAACTGTAATATTTATTTGCATAGTGGGATATAACTGAAATTCAGAAAAAAAAACAGCCTCTAAATATGTTTATGCTGTCATTCAGAAATAATGAAGATCGTAATCAAATCTTCAGAATAACGGACATAATTGGTATAAGGGTTCACTTTAAACCATTTAAAAAATCTAGATTAGTCCCGCAGTGTAAGCGATGTCAAGCTTATGATCACACCCAGAAATACTGTGCTAAAGAACCTTGATGTATAAAATGCACTGAAAAACATTTCACAAAGGATTGTAACAAGCATGCAACCCCAAAGTGTGTTCACTGTGACGAAAATCACCCAGCGAATTACCGAGGCTGCATTGTAGCCAAGGATATTAAAAGAAATTAAAAATAAACAATTGAGCAGAACAAAATTGTCCGCTAAACCTCAGCGAAGTAACAAACAAAGAAATGAACCATGAAAATAAAATCGGAGTTTCAACCAAAATAAAACTGTAATTAGCCAAGTAGTTACAGAAAATACAATTGAAACTAACAAAAAAACATCAACTACAGGGATCATTAAACAACAGAATATTAGAATGGAATGCTAATGGACTGCTGCAACACCAACAAGAGTTTCAAGCAGTTCTGAACAAAGAAAAAATTGATGTATGCCTCAGTCATAGCGTCATATCTTCAAAACCCTCACTGCTCAAGAACAGGAACTCCGATATGGCCAGGCTCACTTGGAACACGTTAACCATTCACAACTGAAGAACCGCTGCCAGAAGTCAAGCGAATCCTTACAAGAATTTGAAGCCGATATTTCACGCCTGGTTCGTCTGGCATATCCGGCCACGTCGGAAAATGTTATGGAGAGATTAGCGGTTCAGACATTCTTGGATGGACTTCGCGACCAAAAAACCCGGCAAGCATTAACACTAGCTCATCCAGCTCACCTCGTAGATGCACTGGCACCAGCTCTGGAGTTCGAGGCGGTAAAACAATCCTGTAAGAGCCAAGATAAGGTCCGCATGATGGAAGGATATTTACAAGAGCCAGCTGACCTCGAGGCAACCATTAGAAAAGTGATGAAGGAAGTGCTGCCTGAATAAAAACAGATAAGATGCTGGAACTGCGGCAAAATCGGGCACGTGCGTAGCAAATGCCCAATATTTATATAAAAATCAAAATATGGAGTGTACACACTCTTGTGAATGAACGGCTATCCTTCAAATATTATTGAGAACACTATTAGGAAAATAAAACAAAAAGACATCAGACAACTGGCCTATCAAACCGTCGAGGTTAGTGATTTTCGATTTTGCTCAGTCCCATTCATAGGGAACATTTCATATGAAATAAGCAACATTTTTAGAACCTGTCAAGATAACATTAGGGTTTCTTTTTCATCTCAAAATACCATAAAATCACTTCTTTCTAAGACCAAAGATAAGTTACCCAAACTCAAACAGAGCGGTATATACAAACTTCAGTGTGGTGATTGTGGGACTGCGTACATTGCTAGAACCATAAGACCTCTTAATCCGTATCAACGAACATTTAAAGAGGAAAGAACAATCTGGCTTTGGTCATCACCTCACATTTAATAATCATAGTTTCTCACCCGGTGATGATAGCAGAATTTTGCAAAATGTTTTTCACGGAATTTCCACAAACTTAACCTTCTGGAAGATCTAGAGATATACAGAGAGTGCAGAAAGAACGATTATTGTATCAACACTCAGATTAATATTAATTCAACTTTCACACCTCTTTTCAAGTTGTTCGGGGCGTGCCTTCTGGATTAGTCCGTGCGATTTGTTTCGTATAATTTGTATCCGTGTTTTTGTAATGAGCTCAATTTTAAATTGTATGAGTCAATTTAATTTTAATTTGATTTTATTTTGTTTTATTTCAATTTAATTTTATTAACTTTCACTCAGTAATTTCCAATATATTTGTGAACTGTGTAACTTTAGACACTACCATTTTTCATCATGATAATAATCCTCGTTTTAGGATCCGGATTTTTGAGTCAACAAAAATGTTACTTTTTTTTATTTATTTCAACAACTTGATAAAAAATTCTATTAGTTGGTCGACATGGTTTATGTAGTGTCGTTTTTAATTTCATATATGTGTAAATGTTTGTAATTTGTTGTTTGTTTATAATTTTAATACGTCTCTGGACCGGTTGACGAAGTAAGTTACATTTACTGTTATGTTAGATTGATAGGAGAGTAGTTTGTAGTGTATGTAATTTATTTTAGAGTCCTGATGATAACCTAATGTCGAAACCGCTTGGCTGAATTTGATAAAAAATATCACACACACACACACACACGTCTTCACAAATTCATTTATCCTTGTTACAACATTTATATAATTTACACCGACGCAGGAAAACTAAAGAAGGTCAATGAGAAGGGGCAGGCGTCGGCCTGTATCCAACAAGCTTTAATTAATAAAGCATATTCACTGTTCTTCAAAGACAAAACAATGGCGTGTTCGTAGACGGTCTCATTAACAACGAGCCTCGCACCATGCTGCTGGATACAGGTGCGACGAGGACAATTCTCGGACCTCTTCTTTGCCAAAACACCGTCAACCTGGAAGTTACGCGCAGCAACTGGGGAGCCAGCCACTGTATACGGCGAGCTAACGATTGATTTGATTTTAGGCAGCACAAAACTGAGAAACCGGTCACTGGTCGCAAACGTCGAAGATAAGGCACTCATTGGAATGGATATCATGAACTGCAGAGGGTTCGAGCTGAACTTCAGAGACGGCGTCCTACGCGTCAATGGAGAAGAGCTGGTGCTTCATGAAAGGAGTGGAAATACTATTCGTGTCTTGTTGGCTGAAGACGTGAGCGTGCCTAAGAGGGCTGAAACCATATTGGAGGCTCACATGGACGGGAGCACAAGCAGCTGAAAGGTGGTAATGTTCGAGCCCAAGATACATGACGAGAAAATCGGACGGGGAATCGCACTAGGGAAGACCCTACTGCGTGTTGATAAACTTGTGCCGGTAAGGGTAATGAATGTCAATTATTACCCGGTGACGTTGATGAAAGGAACAATATTGGGGCACTGCTCGTCAATTTCCTCTGTGATAAAAAGCGTACGTGGCACTGCAAGCCGGCAACTTGTCTACGAAGTTGGAAAAGCTGGTCGTCACCTCTTCCAAGGTCATAGCACCATCTGAACAGCCCAAACTGAAGGAACTAGTCACGAAGTACCAAGACATCTTCAATACTGGACGAGGAAGAGGGGGTAGAACGAATGTGATTCGGCATAAGATCGACTGTGATTCGGCATAAGATCGACACTGGAAATGCTCGACCAATCCGACAATAAGCTAGAAGACTTCCCCTCACCAAGAAAGAGGAGGCTGACAAAATAGTGTGCGATGTGGAGAAGGAACGAGTTATCGAACCATCTGACAGTCCCTGACCCTCTCCAGTGGTGCTGGTGAAAAAGAAGGATGTATCAACGCACTTTTGCGTAGATTATCGTCAATTGAACAACGTGATGAAGAACGACAGATACCCTCTTCTCTTTATAGATGACACCTTGGACACGCTGGCCGGCTCTAAAATATTCTCTACGCTAGACTTGAAGAGCGTATATTGGCAGGTAGAACTGGCTTCCGAAGATCGAGAGAAGACCGCCTCCACCGTCGGCTTAGGGCTGTGGCAATTCACTGTTATGCCATTCGGACTTTGTAATGCTCCAGCTACCTTTGAGAGATTGATGGAGACAGTGTTGAAAGGACACTCCTGAAAGACGTGCCTGGTCTACGACATCATCGTGGTCGGCAGATCCTTCGAACACCACATGAGAAATCTAGAGGAGGTATTCCTGCACCTGAGGAACTCTGGATTGAAACTGAGCCATAAGAAATGCCACCTGTTCCAAAAGGAAGTCCACTGCCTTGGCCACACTGTCTCTGGGGGAGGAGTGGCCGTGGATGACCAGAAAATTAAAGACTGGCCCATCCCCAAAGATATCCACCAGCTTCGGAGTTTTCTTGGCCTGTGTACCTACTACCGTCAATACGTGCTAGGATTCGCTAACATCGCCAAACCACTGACTCGGCTCACGGAACGCCAGACAAAGTTCCAGTTAAGAATATCAAGATTAGTTCAGGAAGCTGAAGGGGGCATTAATCAACGCGCCAATCCTAAGTTATCCCCTTACGACCGGGAAGTTCATTCTGGACATGGACGCCAGCAACGTGGGACTTGGAGCTGACCTATCTCAGATCCAGGATGGACAGGAAAAAGTCATCGGTTAGTTTAGCAAAACCCTCAGTAAACCGGAGGGGAATTACTGTGTCACCCGACGGGAGCTGCTGGCTGTTGTCAAAGGAGTAGAGCATATCTACAAGTACGTATATGGCAGAAGATTCCTGTTGAGAACTGACCACGCCGTCCATAAGTAGCTTCTACAGTTCAAAAATCTCGATGGTCAAGTGGCACGTTGGATTGAAAGACTCCAGGAATTCGATTTCAAAATTCAACATCGTGCAGGGACCAGCCATAAAAAGACCATGTCCACTTGACTGCTCATATTGCCGACGAGCAGAACAAAAAGAGTCGACACTTTGTAGAGCAACGGTGGTAGACGATAACTGGAATGAGAGCAAGATCCAGAAAGGCCAAGAGGGTATTGTTAAAAGTGCAAAATACATTATAAAAACCGTTAAGATGATTTTTTAGTACAATATTTAGTAATATGCACATATAAACATGATTTTTTACAGTTTTCATAATTTTTTATTTAGATTTAGAAACAGTTAGTTCCATTTCAAAAAGTAATATGAGTAGATTTCACACAGTAAGGGTGCTAACAGTAAATATTCTTTTGTTGCTTATTTTTTAATTTACATTATTAACTCAATTTAATTAAAAGAAACAGCTGATCTTAAACTTCGATTGATTTCAATTAAATATTCAAATCTCATTTAAAATGATAGATCATAAAAAATTTTGATAACGACCACCTAGGTAATAAGGAATTTATGCATTCCGACTGCATCTACAAGTCAAATTACCAGAGGCGGATGTAAAATATTAACTATTTAATTGTATTAGGTGTCAAAAAGTTACAGAATAATAAGTGGATATGTTAGTTCGTAAGTAGTTTATGCAATTTTCATTCGGGTCTCTTTAAGATTCACACCTACTTCGGTTACAGGTGCGGTTTTCTGATTTTTAACGTCGCGAACAGAATGATCGGAGATAAAGTATATGATAGGTAAAGGCATCTAGGTAGAATGAGAGAGCGAGACACCCACAACGTTCATATGCATAATGATACAAGCACGCACACTGGATAACACTAAACACGGACACGCTGATTCCATATGTATGAGAGTGAATGGTCTACTGACTCGGCGTGATGCCACACAGAGAATAATGGACCTGACGCGTCAATATCGATTACGTTAAAATCGCTATTTAACGAATACAAACAGAAAGAAAAAAATGTTAAAAGCTGCTCTCTATTATGTTGCCGTAACGAATAAACAGCTATTAACGTTGAAAATAGAAAATATTTTCGCATGTTATCCATAGGCAATTTAATTAAAATATATAGTATATTTATTAATGTAAATTTCATTCAAATAGTAATTTACATTATTTAACAGAGCGTCAATTATTTGTAAATTTGAGAAAAGTGGTGTAGCATGGTAGAGACAACATACGAGACGTGTAACTTCAATGAGCAGATTAGTTCGATAGCACAGTTGATAAGTGAAATACATTGTCCTTGTTTGTCATATATTCTTTGGAATAAGTTTCTCTTTGTCTGTAGGATGAAAGAATAAAGTAGAGGGCGCTGATATTGCTACGATGTTGCAATTTTGATTGCAGGTTTGTGAAAATTAATTTTTCAGTATTTATGAAAGTGTATTGCTAAAATAACCATAATATGTATGTAAGTCGATGAAAAAACGGGTGTTTTCGAATAAATCCACATCCAAAATAGAAAAATGAATCTAAAACGTGACAACTGGTTGAATAACTAAACAACAGAGTACGAAATTGTACAGAGAAGATGAATATACTTGGCAACAGCACACTAAGCTCCATCCATGTAAATATATGGATTGCTGTGTTTTGATATTGATATTTTGATCAGTGATTTCGAGTTTTGTTTATTACCTTACGCTTAAGTTTATTCATTATTTTTTAGTTCTAGTTAAATATAGTGTCTGTAGATTTACTTGCTTAAGTAGTGAAAAACTAACAATTGGTGCGACCTGCTTAATTTGTGGAAACAATGAACAGGATGTTCTCAAAATGCATTACTTTCCCAAAAATAAAGTCAGGTACGTAAATAAGTACAACTTCAGTAAGAGTCCTTCACAATTAATAAAACTAAAAATATGTTTTGCAATCAAATTGATTGTAAGAATATACAAAATTTATCCTGTATACAAATAATACGAATGTAAGATATCTAGTTATAAACACTCTAAAACTGTGTATATTGTTACGAAACAGCACACTGGTATAGTCCCTAAAACCGACTCTGTTTAAGCCAGGCATAAAAGTTAAAATTATGGCGGATACGCACTTTTTTTTACTGTTTACGACTTCACGACTATCTTATGTAAACATTGTTAATGTGACCAGAGTTATCTAGAAAAGGCCAGAGAAATTATTTGTGTCTGTGTAAGCCGCAGCCCGGAATTTTCTAGTAAGAAAGGCATTAATATAAATAAGGACCGATCAGCGGAGGAGTTTAGTTGATAAAGTGATCTCGAGAAATAAATAAACCGAAATATCGATCAGTAAAGTGTTTATATGAATTGTTAATTAAGTTTGTGAGCATATAAATTAAATTTAAGTGACTAGTTGAGTATATATAAATTAGGTGTTAGTGATTAGTTGAGTGTTTAAATAAATTAGTAAGTAGCCATACCGTGTGTTTAAAATTAATCCCACCCGTTTACTGTTTAAATAAATTAGAAAAACATTACATTGGTGTCAGGTGTAAGGTAATATAAATAAATTGCTACGTAAAAATGGCCAAGAGATTAAGGGATCTGAAGGTGGCGGAATTAAGAGCAGAATTGGAAGACCGTGAGTTGGAAACGTCCGGTAAGAAAAGTGAGTTAGTAGAAAGACTTAAAGTGGCACTGGAAAATGACGGCTTTGATCCAAAAACAGTTTTATTTAATGACGAGGCTTCCACCTTAATCTCGTCAATTTCTGCTAATATTTCTGCTAACATGGACGAGAAGATTTCTGCCATGGAAGAGAATATGGACGAGAAGATTTCTACTATGAAGAATGATATTTCGACTAACATGGACGAGAAGATTTCGGCTATAAAGAACGATATTTCTACTTTGAACAACGATATATCTGCCGATATCTTATTCATCAAAAACGACATTGCCGCTGACATTGGTAATGAAATTTCGTGTCTGAAATCGGAAATCGAGGATAAAATGTCAACGATGGACGAGAAAATCGAGAATAAAATGTCAACGATGGACGAGAAAATCGAGAATCAAATGTCAACGATGGACGAGTAAATCGAGAATAAGATTACGACGATAAACGAGAAATTCAAGGAGTTAGAGGAAAAGATTGCCGATTCAAGAACGCGAGGCACGCTAGAGGAAGAAAAGAAGACCGAACAAACGAAGACATTGGCAGTTTCACCCGAGTCAAGGCCCCAACGTTCGATGGAAAAATGTCGTGGACCAATTATGTGAAACGTTTTGAAGCAGCAGCTAGAGTGAATAATAGGTCCGATAAGGAGAAAGCAGTGAACTCAACCATCGCGCTTCACGGAGATGCCTTAGATGTACTCCAGACGATACCTTTGGAAGAAACGGATGACTTCGAGCAGCTGAAGAAGAGGTTGGTTATGCGATATGGTCATGAACATTTAGAACATTTGTACCAAACTCAGCTGAAGAACCGAAGGCAGAAACGTGATGAATCCCTTCAAGAATATGAAGTGGACATTGCCCGACTAGTTCGATTTGCTTATCCGTCAGCACCAGAGAACATGATGGAATGTCTGGGCATCCAGGCCTTTATTGATGGCTTACGTGACGCTTCGTTTAGCCCATCCGAAAACATTAGTCGACGCATTGACAGCTGCCCTTGAATATGAAGCAGCAACGAAGGCTTCAGGATATAACAAAATCAGGACCATCCAAGAAGAAGGTGACGAAGACAGATTTGACCAGTTCGTCAGTTTAATGAAAAATATGATGGACAAGGAACCGAGAAAAATCAGATGCTGGAATTGTGGCGAGCTAGGGCATGTACGTAGTTCGTGTAAGCGCCCCAAGACTCCTGCAAACCAAGAACCCCAGTCACAGGAAAACTAGAATGGGTCCGCTACGAGGGGACAGCACCTACCCATGATCGTTCCAAAGACCCTCTCATACTGAGAGCTTCGCTCAGATGTCGCAACGACAGTGTATATGTGGATGGCGAAGTAAATGGCAAGAAATATGCTCTGCTGGTTGACACTTGAGCAACTACAACCATTATACGACCAGAGATAATGAACCCCAAGAAGAAGCTTCTACCAACGAGACTGCGACTGCGGACCGCCATAGGCGAGAGTGCCAACGTTCACGGGGAAACACAAATCCAAATTGGGAATTGGAGAAGAAAAGTTCACGCATACGGTAATCGTAGCTGACATTGAAGAAGACGTGATTCTGGGAATGGACGTAATGAATGTACATGGTTTCCAATTAGACTTTAGAAACAGAACCATTAAAGTGGGCTCCGAGGAGGTATTCCTTCATCCACATGAGGGCAGCGCGGTGTTGGCAGCTGTACAGGAAGATACCGTTCTACCTGCACGAATCGAAACCATGATAGTAGCACGGCTACAGGAAGGTACACCGGTGATGATGGAGCCAAGGAACCACGACGAAGAAGTTGGCAAAGGAGTACTAATTGGAAAAGAATTAGTTACGTCGGCGGAAGAGATCCCAGTACATGTGATAAACGTGAATGATTACCCAGTTACCATCAAGAAGGAAACCAGGATTGAATCCTGCGTACCAGTGACGTCTATAGCTCGCCAAACAACGTCCACTGATAATTCTAATGGCAGATTCGAACATATGTTATCAGTAGCTGGTCAATCTTTGGATCGAGCTGAAAAAAAGAGAATGAGAGAATTTCTCTCGCAGTATCGAGACTTATTCGTACCAAAGGGAAGAAAGACTGGCAGAACATCAGCCGTCAAACACAAAATCGATACTGGTAATGCTAAGCCAATTAGGCAATCAGCTCGAAGACTTCCACGGGCGAAGGAGAGGAAGCTGAAAGAATAATTTGAGAGATGGCAGAAGAAAAAGTGATAGAACCATCTACTAGTCCATGGGTGTCTCCAGTAGTGCTCGTCAAGAAAAAGGATGGAACTACGAGAATCTGCGTGGATTATCGCCAGCTTAACAACGTGACGAAGAAAGACAGCTATCCTCTTCCTCGAATTGACGATACGCTAGATACTTTGGCCGGCAGCAAACTGTTTTCCACCTTAGACCTGAAGTCTGGTTATTGGCAAGTGGAAATGGACCCAGAAGATAAAGAGAAGACTGCTTTTACCACAGGATCTGAATTATGGCAATTCAACGTCATGCCATTCGGGCTCTGTAATGCGCCTGCGGCATTTGAAAGACTCATGGAAAATGTCTTGAGAGGGTTGTCTTGGAAGACATGCCTGGTCTATTTGGACGACATCGTAGTACTGTAGAACACATTTGACGAATATCTGAAGAATTTGGAAGACGTATTCAAACGATTCCAAGCTGCCCAGCTCATGTTAAACCCGTAGAAATGTCAGCTGTTCCAAAACCGAGTCAACTATCTAGGTCATATAGTGAGCAATGAAGGAGTGGCGGTGGATCCAGAGAAAATTGCTTCAATTCAGCAATGGCCGCAACCAACCGACAAACATCAAATTAGGAGTTTCCTTGGACTTTGCACGTATTATAGAAGATTTATCAGGATGTTTGGAGATATTGCCAAGCCTCTAACGTGACTTACAGAAGAGGCAAGAGCTTTCCAATGGGACGAAGACTGTCAAACGGCTTTTGAAACCTTGAAGAGGCATTTAACCTCGGCGCCGATATTAGGATATCCATTACTAGAGGGAGACTTTATTCTTGACCCTGACGCAAGCAACGTAGGAATTGGTGGAGTACTCTCACAGATCCAAGGAGGGCAAGAAAGAGTGCTGGGATATTTCAGTAAAGTCCTCTCCAAACCAGAACGAAACTACTGCGTCACAAGCAGAGAACTTTTGGCGGTAGTGAAGTCCGTGGAAAGCTTTTACCAGTATCTCTATGGTAGGAAGTTTTTAATCCGGACTGATCATGCAGCACTCAAGTGGTTAATGCATTTCAAGAATCCCGAGGGCCAGATCGCTAGATGGATTGAACGACTTCAAGAATATGATTTCAACATCGAACATCGAGCAGGTGTGAGTCACCGAAATGCCGACTTCCTGTCCAGACGGCCGTGCCCAACAGACTGCTACCACTGCAACAAGGTTGCATCTAGGGAAGCTGCAGTTGCAAGAACTGCTGTAGTCAACGAGAAATGGTCACCCACCAGGATCAGAGAAGATCAGGAGAATGATCCTCACCCGAAGATGATCAGGCAATGAAAGAAAGAAAATCGGCGACCTACCTGGCACCAAAACTCAAGGTGTATTGGGCTCAGTGGGACTCCCTTGTCCTGGAAGAAGGGGTGTTGAAAAGAGTCCTTGAAAAGGATGATGGTTTTGAGATGAGGAGACAGCTAGTTATCCCGAGAACCAGAGTTGCTGAGGTACTGAAAAAGTTACACGACAGTCCATCGGGAGGTCATCTTGGAGTGAAGAAAACCCTTCAGCGAGTCCGTGAAAGGTTTTATTGGATGAACAGCTCCGACGATGTGAAGGACTGGTGTAAGAGATGTACGACTTGTGCTACGAGTAATGGACCACATCGCAAGAGAAAGACACCCATGAAACAGTACAATGTTGGAAGCCCTTTCGAAAGGATTGCTTTAGATATCGCTGGACCATTTCCGACGACAGAAAATGGTAGCAAGTACATACTGGTTGTAATGGATTATTTCACAAAGTGGGTGGAAATTTACGCTATCCCGAATCAAGAGGCCACAACTGTTACAGATGTATTGGTAAAAGAATTTATCAGCCGATATGGAGTGCCCTTGGAAGTCCACAGCGATCAGGGAAGAAATTTCGAAAGTCATCTATTCCAGGAGATTTGCGAGAAGCTGGGAATGAAGAAGACCAGAACAACAGCATTACATCCACAGTCAGATGGAATGGTCGAGAGAATGAACAGGACTATTGGAAAATACCTGTCCAAAGTAGTATCCAGCCATCAGATAGATTGGGACCAGTATCTCTCCCTATTCGCATTGGCTTATCGATCTGCCGTCAATGAGTCCACGGGTGAAACACCTGCGAAAATCCTGTTTGGACGTGAAATGAGGCTTCCTTGTGACCTGGAATTTGGCTGTCGGCCTGGAGAAGATCTAGCAGGCGAAGACTACGTGATCCAATTGAGAAGAACGCTGGACGATATTCATGAATTAGTTCGAACCAATCTTCAGGTTGCCAGCGACAGAATGAAAAGTCGGTACGACAGGCAGGCCACAGAAGGCGGTTTTGAAGAAGGGGACAAAGTATGGTTACACAACCCGACGAGGAGAAAAGATTTTCTCCAAAATTACAAAAATCCTGGGAAGGTCCATACTTAATCAAGAAAAGGATCAATGATGTTTGATATCGCATAAGCAAGATCCCCAACGGAAAACCAAAAGTAGTTCACCAAAACCGACTAGCGCCATTCAAAGGAGACCATGACCCAGAGGAAGGGGTAAACCTTATTCGAGATGTGTCTGACCCTACATTCGATGAATTTATGGGCGCGTATGGAGGTACCGGGAAAGCTAGATATGGAGTCACTTCGGAACAACAACAAGATTTGTTCACTCTCCCGGAAGATTATTCACTGGCATACATTATCCCCGCCCGTATCAAGAACGCACGAGGGTTGGCAACCGTCTTTCGAAAGAAGTTCGGGCAATTAGAAAAACTTTAAAACCAGATTCCAGCCCCTGGCAAGACACTGAAACTGAAACATAATTCGCGGTACGTCTTCTACGTGGTAACTAAAAATGAATTTTAAGATCGATCTACCTACCGCGATGTGTGGGAAGCACTTCGAAACCTCCGAGACCATCTGTTGGAATCCAGCGTGAAGAAACTGGCTATGCCTAAGATAGCGAGTAACCAGTTAGATTGGCGAATCATCAGGAACATGGTAGAGATTATCTTCCAAGATACCGGTGTTCAGATATCAATTTGCAGCTACAACCCCCGTTATCAGTATCCGATGAAGACGGTGCCCTGCTATTTCCATAAGATCGGAAAGTGTAGAAATGGGGCCAGTTGCCGATTCAAACATCCAGTCTCGGCTACACAAAAGTTCCAGGAGGAACTTCCATTTAAGGAGGGGGTAATGTTACGAAACAGCACACTGGTGTAGTTCCTAAAACCGACTCTGTCTATGCCAGGTATAAAAGTTAAAATTATGGCGGATACGCACTTTTTTTAACTGTTTACGACTATCTTATGTAAACATTGTTTTTATGACCAGAGTTATCTAGAAAAGGCCAGAAAAATTATTTGTGTCTGTGTAAGCCGCAGCCCGGAATTTTCTAGTAAGAAAGGCATTAATATAAATAAGGACCGATCAGCGGAGGAGTTTAGTTGATAAAGTGATCTCGTGAAATAAATGAACCGAAATATCGATCAGTAAAGTGTTTATATAAATTATTAATTAAGTTTGTGAGCATATAAATTAAATTTAAGTGACTAGTTGAGTATATATAAATTACGTATTAGTGATTAGTTAAGTGTTTAAATAAATTAGTAAGTAGCCATACCGTGTGTTTAAAATTAATCCCTCCCGTTTACTGTTTACTAAATTAGAAAAACATTACAATATTCTTTCTGCGGTCAGAAATAATAGAATGGATCAGAAATTTATGATAATGTGTATAAATAATGACTAGTTGGTAAAAGCTATGAGTGAAAAACTATACGTTAACATCTATTGTATTGAAAAATACCGTTTTATATATTTTCATTTGCAAAATCTGGTTTGAAAGTCTTGGTGTTAATTATCCTAGCATGGACATGAGGAATTACAGAGTATGTAGTAATCATTTTAATAGAAATTATTATAGCAATATCATTACCTGGAAGTTCAAACCACATGCCGTACCAATTAAGTTCTCTATAATACAAGCAGGTGTAGATTTGGAAGAGAAACACATAAACATATGTTAGTTGATGAAATTGCAAAATTAAAAGCTAACAATTGATCAATTTTATACTAAATATTTATATTTATAAAATGTAAATAATGGCTAATATGATATGAAGAGAACTTATTCTTTTTTACTAAATATAATAGTCGTTATTTGAAACAGTAGCCTATATGCTTCGGACAAGAAACTTGTAAGAGTGAAGATATAACCTCGTTGAAGCTATTCCAAATACTAGAGTTCATTAGAACCTTGGAACTGGAAGGCGAGCTGTAGTATTAGCGACAACAGCTCTGATAGGGGGGGGGCACAATAAACCTTGGGTTTCAGTGCATTGTAACCCTGTTAAAATCTAATCTAATCTAAACTCGATGGAAAAAGTGGATCAGATTAAACAAATAAATAACTGGGATGACGCCACCACAATATACCAAATGCTATCAAGATTATCTGGAATGGCACGAAACTGGTACCACACAGTCTTACCGATTACCCGTGTTCCCGGAATGAATGGAACGTCCTTATTTTCAAAACATCTCCCGACTATGTCGATTACGCAATGGCACTACGTAAAATGTTAAACAAAATGAAGGTACGTAATGAATCAATGACAACTTATTATTTTAAGAAAATGGAGCTACTCAGAACGTGTCAAATATCTGACCGAAATGCAGTGTGTTACGAGTTCATTTTGCACAATGAAACCCTTCTCTTTGTTTAAGAAGAAGAATGTCTATCTTGATCGATATGTTATAATTCGATAGAGACAAACTCTTCACCCTTCGTCATAACCGAACGCACTCCTGTTTACTTCACTTCTGCTGACTATAATTGTCAATAGTGCTATTCAACGCGACAATCGATTACAATCATTTCCTGTCATTTAAAAAACAACATGTTCAACAGTACATTTTCGATATCAATCGATCACTCTGATTATAATCGGTCTAAAATTATGATGCTATTGAAAGCAATCGTAAATCGGAAGCATGTGATTGGTCGAAAAATTCAAATAAACTACCGTTTGGCTATGGGTTATGCGATGTGAGTGATATTTTGCAATTGTATATTACATTTTCAGTTAACAGAATAGCTTCTATAAAATTAAACGTGAATTAACTAAATTACCTTCTGAAAAGTGTGAAATACACGTGAAATGAACTAAAATAATGATGATGTTATGTCACTAAAAATGACAATTTTTTTGATCGTTCAACAAACATCAATCCGTTTTCGATTTCGATTATAAACTAAATCGGAATCAAGTGTTGAATAGCACTTATATATGATAAGAATCAACAGACCATGGCCATTGGTCATTACGATTGCTTGTAGGTGTAGCGTGGTGTAACGTAATTTCCACCACACTCTGAGTAGAGTGTAGTTCAGTGCAGTTAGGAATGAGTCAATATTAAGTATCGAGTGTAAGGTATTGAGTGTAAATTACACCACGTGTGGGAAATAGCTACACTTCGATACATATGAATAAACCTAACATTACTCTTGTTTATTGTGCAAGCCAGCTTAGTTTCCCAAATTTTATTGTGTCCTTGAATTCATCTCAACTATCTCTAGTTTTTCCACAATACCTAGATGTCTATGTGATTTGACTAATGTCATATGCCTCATTGTAGTTGTGTTGGTTCGGCCAGAGATGACGTGATTGGCAATTTAAAAATTTTTCTGGTATTGATATAACCATTATATTTCAATAACAGATGGCTGATTATTAATTGTCTCTTATATCGAATACAAATGTATTAGGATAGGTTACTAAGACCTGAACCTTATTTTTGTATTATACTTCCATTGTATTATGGAAAAGAGTTCTTGAACTTTGTTCTTTGGTAGTTTCACCAAATTTTTGTTTTATTACTAAATGCAAAACTACCAGTAAGTACTAAAATTATAACTTCACTACAGTTGTAGTAGCTCATAATTTGTGTTCGTTTTGTTTCAATACCTTGTAAACCTAAGCTTAGAATAGAACGAAATAAAAATTGAATAAGTTATTTTTACAATACGAGAAGAAAAAATACTAACTCCTGCGCATTTTTAAAAGTAACATCTGCTTACATTTTTAATACCAACTCCAGTTTTTTATAATTTTTTTTAGAGGTAAACTTTCCACTAAAACCAAAAATATAACAAAAAATTTTGGTTTCAGACATTTTGTTTCTTATACTAAGAAGTTCAGTTGTTCCAAATTTCAAGAAAATCGAAACAATAATTATCAAATAATCAAATTAACTGTCTCTACCCTTACTTCGTGGAATATGTTCATATTAGTGTTTTTAAATGAAACTCACGGTCTCAAGTTAATTTCACAATATAATAAAAGTTATTGAAAATTCTAAAAAATTGACAATTGTTTCGATAAATCAATATCATTCTGACGATGATATTGATTTACCGAAACAATTGTCATTTTTTTAGAATTTTCAATAACTTTTATTATATTGTGGAATTAACTAGAGACCGTGAGTTTCATTTAAAAACACTAACAAATAATCGCCATTTCGGTCACAGGTGAAACTTTAAACCGCTCTCCTGTAAAATGTGCTAAATGGTGCTTAGTACAGTTTTCCTCTGGGGTACAGATTTGAATATGTCAAAACCTGTGAATCAACAACGCTTAAAAACACGCTTCCCTCAATTGAAATAAGTAGCATTAGGCTCCGTTTACGTCTGGAACCTCTTAAAGAACATAAAACGAGTACAACAATTGTTTTTAAAACAGCAGTTGCTTTAATTAAGTCTACTACATAGCGGCAATTCGGTATATCGACGGCTTAATCTGCAAACAAGCCAACTCCGTTGACGCTAATTTTTCACTACCGACATAAAACAGTTTAAACAATTAAAAGTCGAACTTGTTTTACGTATTTCAATGTTATTTGTTTCTACTTATTACTTGATGTTGAGAAAAATTGAAATAAAGTGAATTGGGTTGCCCAATTATTTTTTTAATGTGCATTTTTATTTATGCATTTTATTGAATGGAGTTGGCTTTTTTTTCTGGGAATATTTAATCCAACAGCCACTAAAAAATAATGTTTTATTAGGTAATACAATTTTTTTAACAAAAGTTGTCAAACGTCATGTTTAATAAAAAAAAACATAAATTACTTATGTGGTAAATTATTATAATACGAATGGTAATCAGAAGGAATGGTGGCATTTAAGTCCTGAAGGTCTTGAAATTTTCTAGCCGTTAATGGCAACCTATTAGAATGCAAAATCGGTAGTTGATCAAACTCCTTTGATTGAAGCAATTCACGACGTTGCGGAAGTAATCTCCTTTCCTCTGTAAACCTCAGTTTATAAAAAACGCTTCTATTAGGTTGGTACTGCAGGGCTCTGATATCATTCACCTACGAATATAAAAAAATGCACAAAGGTGAACACGGAACTAAACTTGAGAGAAGTAATTTGATTTAAAGAGGAAAAACACACCTTTGAGTCTCCTTTCATTTTTCCAGGTCTAATGGACTTAATAAATATGATATCATCAAAAGACTTGAAAAATGAATGTGTTAAATATTTTACATTGTAAGGTCTTGGATTCTTTCGAGCACTTCGGCAAATACCAATATATTCAGCAGGTACATTGATTATTTTATTTCGGAGTTTTTTCTCTATAGAAGCATGCATAGAATCCACTTCCATTTGCGTATGCCCTACTTCGAGATATTTCTATTCAATTGTAATATTTTTAATCATCGCTAAGTTTGTCAGAGCATTGGAAACTGTTACGTTTCTATTTTGGGCAGCGCATCCATCGCTGTAAATGATAATTTTTTCTTGCATGGTACCTGTTGGCATTCGAGGAAGAACTTTATCCACGAGGAGGTGCGTAAGAATAGAGGCAAATTCTTCTGCGGATACCCCATCTTCTGTCTCGTTCCACAGGAAACAATAGGCTTCTTTAGTTTTTGAATTAAATGCACAAAAAATATGCACATTCAGCTTTGACATATAATATAGTGATGAAACATTGGATTTCAGGGCTGCTAGCAGAGCTTCGACGTCGACAGCAAACACAATATTATTTATCTTCTTGGTTTTTGTCATTATCTTTTTCTGCACGGGCCTCATCTTTTTTTGTTACGTGAAATTTATGTTCGTCCTCTGGTACAAAGCCTAGTTTAAATGACATACATTTTTCGCAGGCATCTTTTTTCGGGTGAAATAAAGAGATTTTCTCGGATTCCAAAGTATTATTAAATTTTTCTACAGATAGAGGAGGTATGTTATTTGAAGAACACCAGTCTGAAACATAGTAGTCATACAGTGCTTTTTTGGATGTCCGGTTCCGGTAACAGATAATACTTCGAAGTCTCTTTTCGGCAATAATGGGATTCCATTTTGGGCAAACTTTTAAGAAATGTTTTCAACGAATCAACTTCATTTTGAAATGGATTTTTTCGAGTTTTTTTATTGTTGTTATCTCGGCAATAGACTGGCTACTTTTTCTCGAAATTGCAAAATTTTCTGTTGAACTGTGTTTCCAGTTCCATATAGCCGTTTTACCGACATCTAACGTATTTAAAAACATGGTCTTACATACTCTAAATAACTCTTCGTTTACTTTTAAGTGATAGTACATCGAATAAGATCTTTTTTCACGATGATGCGTCCTTCTTATCTCTTGGTATAATGGTAGGCATCATTTTAACCAGGCCGTCAACGTATATCTTTTTTTCTCCCCAGCTCAATAACCAGAAAGCATTAAATATTTCTTTTCTGGTTTCGTCTGATATGTTGCGACATTTGAGAACACTATTTCTTGATGAACACGAACAGCGAGCTTTAATTTTGCTGGAATTTCTCATTATTTTGTTGTCCCATTTGCCATTTTTTTTCTCCTACCAAAATACTGTTGTCCTTTTTCTCTTTTTTTTTGCATTGCAGCGATCAGTCCAATTAGAGTTGTCTACTTCACATCTCTTTCGCCGTTTTGCCTTATTTTTTTCTGGTTCTGCCAAGGAGTGGTCCGAGTCGGTATAACCACTGTCACTGTCTGAGTATACCAAAGGTTTATTTTTAGGCTTTTCAGCACTAAATGAAGTATAAGGCTCTAACAGTACATCTGGAACGATTGTTGTGTTTCCTACTTCACATCTCTTTCGCCGTTTTATCTTATTTTTTTCACGCTCTCCAAAGAAGTGGTCCGAGTCGGTATAATCACTGTCATTGTCCGAGTAGGTCACCAAAGGTTTATTTCCTGGCTTTTCAACACTGAATGTAGTAAGAGGTTCCAACAGTACATCTTGAACGATTGGTAGGTTTTGGTCGAGTAAAAGTAAGTGATCTGAATTAGGAGAGACTTTTTTTGGTATTATAACGATTTTATCGCCACAATCTTTCAAGAGATTCAAATATTGGTCTGTTTCTAGAAGTATAGGTGTAGAATTATCTTGTAACGTTATGGTATTTTGTATATTGTGATCAGCTTCAAGCAGGTACGTCGATGATATAGAATATTTTTTTATATTATTACTCGCATCTACTCTTTCAGGGAAATTATCGAAGTTCATAGTATTATTATAATTGGATTCAGTAAGAACTGATTCAGTGAAATGATCTTGAGTGGGCTCTAATATATTGCTGTTAAATTCTGGATTCTAATTCACCGTCATTAATAGCTATAGACCTATTTTCTAGTGAAGACTCCAAGTTTGTCTCTTCTGAGCCTTCTGACACGATTTCCGACATTTTTTGTAAACCTAACTCAAGAATTTTTTTAGAACGCGACATTATCTGCAAAAAAAATTAAAACTTTTTTATGTGATCTAGTCTCTTGATATTAGTGCACAAACTTAGTCTTGTTTGCACGCTGAAGGAGGTGACGCACGGAGCGGATAGTAATCTAAAAAATTTTAATAATAACGCTAATTAATTGACATGAAAGTTCATTTTTTTTACTAATTCAGTTAGAACAAAACGGTTAACTCCATATCAATATTAAAATTTTGAAATTTCAATTTTATTGCAAACAAGCTAACTCCAATATTTACAATAACTCTTTTTTAGTCGAAAATAAATCAAATCTAATCGATTTTGTACTTAAAAGTTAGAGTAACTCACCTTTTATAAGTCTGTTTAGTTTTTATCAATAGAAACACAGTAAAAACCACTGAAATCAACGTAAATTTAGGGACAACCGGTAAAATAATGTTAATAATATGCAAAATGACAGATTGAATAGCAGTTGGCGCTTTTTCCAAAGAGGTGCGTTCATGCGGGGAGTTAGCTTGATTTTGTGCGCGCCGTTGTCACACTTTATGTTTAAAATTAGGAGATATCGTTTTGTAGAACGGTAGACAGTTGAACGTCATAGAGAATGATGGAATAAAACTATTTTTCAAAAACAAATGGAGTTGGCTTGTTTGCAGATTAAGCCGTTGATATATAGCTTCGCTTTCTTATAGTGACGTCACTCTAGAGCACCTTGGCCTTCGTGGTCTAGATGGTAGTGGTGCTCCTCACATTTTCGCAATCACACCGAGGACGCAACATGCTCGAATAGTTTAATTTACTTTTTCACACACATGGTACGCAGCACCGTACACTTATAAATGAATACTGAGCTGTAATAATGAAATATGACAGATACAGACAAGTGTGATTTCGCGTTATAGTCACTGAGACACTGATAGCACTGTGCATTCATGTCTGTATAGGCCTTTCGTCTGTCTATGACATATATATATATATATATATATATATATATATCAGTTTCCGAAGTATTTCGTCTTCTAATTCGTCAACTACAACTAAATATTAAACATCAAAACGAGAAGAGTAAATTGAGAGCACATGCAATTTATTTATTTTACGTTCCGAGACTCGAAGCAAGTATTTTTCATGTCATAAAATTCTCCAGAGAAGCACCAAATTACAGTGTTAGTTCTACTATGGAAAAAGCGAAAGAAAATAAGTATTTTCTCACAGGTCATTTCCGCCGGATGTAACAGTGATGACCCCATTTTCTTTGTAATCAGCTTTCTGATTGAAACATTGCTCTTTCACTCTTTAGGGTACTTCTGTTACACTGTTTTAATAAAACATGTTCTAAAAGTATTTCGACCCCCTGCCTAGACGATTATATATAATAAATATTTTTCATGTTTATTTTAATTCATTCCACCTTAGTCGAATATCTCCGCCCGTTAGAAATATTTGAACAGCCCATCGTAGAAACATTGTCACGAATTCCACGGATAATCAAACACGAAAAGCTTGTTGAACGGCGAGTAAATAGGCCCCATCAAACATGTACCTGTATATATCCAACTCGACAACCCACTCATGACGGCCGACGTCAAATTTTTTGTTATATATTTAAAATTCACTTTTAGTTACATGAGAGTCAACTGATGGATATCGAATGTAATTATGTCTAGTAGCTTTGAGTTGGTGATTAAATAATGTAGTACATACATTCACGAAATTAATCACATATTAAGAGGAAAATGTTAGCATTTTGTTTAAATGATTAATTTTATTGAAAATATATATAAAATGCGATAAAAACTAGCGAGAAGTTTGAAACTGAGTGAACTGATACTACATACAACGTCAAAATTCTTGTACCCCTTATATATAGAATGTTTCGATTAAACCTAGTTCTTTTATTTATTGTTACGAGAAAGTACATATTTTTTGAAAACTAAGACACAAAAAAGACAATAAATTGATATTGATGAAGAGCCCTGGAGCGCTATTCTCGACTTTCTTCGTATCGGTGCGAATACTAACCGATCCGAAGGGTGTACGTGCGAAGGATTTTGTGAAACCGTATTCTCGACTATCATTCGCATCGAGTTAGATATTGGTATTCGAATTACATGAATGAAATATGTCAACAATGTTAAATAACCTAAAAACTTTATGTTTATATGATTTAATTATAATTGTTGGATTTTTCACATCTATTCATAAACAATATACCTACTTAATATTTGCAATGAATAGTGGTAAAAAAGCTGCATCAATTACCGAAACTCAAAAAACACCAATGATCGAGTTTTTAAAAAAGAATCCTGCATTAATTAGTGGTAAATTTTCGAATTCTATTACATTTAAAGACGCTATTGTAAAGTGGGGAGAAATCACTATGATATTAAATAGTATACCTGGTGCAAATAAAGACTGGCGCAATTGGAGGAAGGTAAGTATACCATTTTCAATAATTAATAATTTAATTAATATTCCCATTCTTATAGACATGGCAAGATTTGCGGTCAACGACAAAATTGAAAAAAAGTGAAATTAACAAACAGTATAGAGGTACTGGTGGAGGACCGCCTACTGAAAAGGAGTTAACACCTTCAGAATTATCAATATTGGACATAATAAAAGTTGTTTCAATTGAAGGACATGCAGTACCAGAATCTACTGCTACTTCCAATTTTGAAACTGATAAACAAGAACAGGACTTACTCAATGAAGAACAAACTTTCGTTGATGAAGTTGTGGAAGATATATCAAATATAGAAAATAATACACCCTCAACAACAACAAGTCAGAGAAAGTTCTAAAAAAATGAAAAATTCATAATGCGAGGGTAGTTAGTGATTTTAATACATTGTATAAACAAAAAATTGATATAAAAGAAAAGTATTATAATAAAAAAATTGAGCTTTTATCAAGAATTGCAGTTGCCAGAGAAAAATCAGCAACTTCTATCGAAAAATTGCGGACACTCTCACTGAGTTTACGAATAATTTAACATGAATAATTTTGTTGTAGATTCTTAAAAATATTTTCATTTTTTAGAGATTTCAGTTAATTTTAGTTTTGTGATATTGTTAAATATAATTCATCAAATGTACCTGTCGCAACAGTACTTGTTTTTTTTTTCGTATAGGACAGATGTATATGTGTGTAATTTTTGTGTATAATAATTTTACTCATTTTACAATAGAAACTTTAATAATATTTTGTGTGGTACCTACCTAGATTTGTGAAATCCTAAATAACCAATTATAATATCTCATGTTTATTGAGGAGTTATAGCTGGGATAGATTATAAAAGAAAAGGCTGGTGATTTAATTAACTAAGTTTATTTGAAACAAGAATTAAAAATATAGAATATAAATCATTTCTAATATTCAATAATAATTTAAACAATAATGCAAAAAGAGTGAGTAGAATCAATGATAGAGCCAGAATCATTTGATAAAAATAAAAATGTCCAATAAGGTTAGTATTATAAGTTTTTATCTAGATTTTCTTATGATTTATTGTTGGAATTTTTCTCAATCAATCCACACCAAATACATTTCAATACAATTTCCAAAAAGTGCTAAAATCATTTTTCGAAGATGTACTCCACTAAATCCCATTCCTAGCAGACTATACCATCAAAATGTTATTAAATGCCTTAAAATATAAACTATAATCACATCCTATGTCTAAATATGTTATGAATTAAATTTTGCCTTGCTGCACGACCCATAACAAGTTCTTCATTGATTCTTACAATACCATTTTACTCCATATTTTCAAGAATACCTTGTTGCAATACAGCTAAAAGTTAATATTAAATATGTCAGATAAGTTGGTATTACCATAAATTCCAAAATCAATGTCTTCTCTATAATCATTATTTTCTGGTTCTGGTACATTATATTCAATACATAAATTGTGTAAGAATGCACAAGAATTTATAATTTTACAGGCAGTTTCAGGATCATAATGCAGCACTCTATGCTTAAGACAACAACGAAATCTCATTGTCAAAAGACCATTGCATCTTTCAATTATGTTTCTTGTAGATTTGTGAATATGATTGTATACATATTCAGGTGTATTTACAGCTGGCTCATTTTGCATTACATTTGCATTTGCATTTTGCTGTAATCTTGCAGAATTTAACTCCTGAAAATTTTGAGGAAACTTAATGTATTCATTAAAAAAATCAGGCTGATTTATTGCCTCTATGACTTTTTCTTTAATACATCTGCTCACGGAAGATTAGCTAGCATTTAAATGTAAATTTTTTCCAACATCAAGCTGATAGCTACCTACCACTTGCAGAAAATTTTAATGCTACCTATATCTGGAAAAGATAAACAAAAATAGGTACAATAATATTTATAAAATACATTCAGAAGTTTTTTTACTTACCTTATCAGCAACACTCAAATCTGTTGGACGAACTTTGTCTTTAATATAGGTTTGCAGAATATTTTTTAAAAAGCTAAACAAATCCTTAGAAATTCTGAACATTTGAATAAACTGTCTATCGCTTAAAACATTTAACGGATCATAACCAATAATATTAATCTCATTATCCGGATTTAACAAATTATCAACGTAATTAATAAACATAAAATCAGCCATTTTTGTTATTCGGAGTAGACTTATCTGTGATTCGGACCCTAAAGATCACTAAAGACCGCTCGTTGTAAATGCGAGTGATAATATGCGTATTCGAAATGCATCCGAAGAGTCAAGAATACATTAATCCGAATATTTCAGATATGCGAGTGACCTTGATTTATACGAAGTGTCGAGAATAGCGCCCCCGGTCTTAGTATCAATGTATCCTCAAATATCAAGAGTGACCGTTCGTCACTCGCGCCATGTCTCGTCTCGACTTTGACCCCTACCTCTTTTTGTCATACTCTCTCTCTCTCTCTCTCTCTCTCTCTCTCTCTCTCTCTTTGTCATGATGCGTATTCTTTACAAATAATCGTAAAGGTGAAACGGTGTTTTCGGTTAACTAGGCATAAGCCATTTAAGTTGGATGCCATGCAGTGTCACTTATCACTGACGATGATAGAGATAGTTGTACCTGTATTGGAAGATAATTATTAAAATGTGGAACAGAATAACCAGAATTTATTTATGTAAAAACAAATTCGAAAATTACTTCACGCCAAAAAAGAATTAGACAGTAATTAAACATATGTTCTATGCAAGAGATAAAAGAGTAGATGAAACCAAGTATGAATTTAATACCACTTTAAGGAGTATAAGTGTAGATTGTGGGTTTGAAAATTTATTAAGAGATAGCTTAATAAGGGATCAGATTATAAGAAGTATAGAAGAAAACTGATTAAGAAAAAGGTTATTAAAGCAAGCCAATCTAGACTTGCACAAAAGTAGGTTAATCATTGTACTTAACAAATTTTTTCTACCACTATTGTCGAATTTCTATATTCCGACGTAGTTTTTGATGATGGAATAGCTTCATTCTAGCACTAGTGCAAGAATATTCATTCTCGACCTTGTTATGGAATGAATACCTGTGGCGCCCTCTAAATATCAGGGTTCATTTGACAGAAAGAGAAAATAGGCGTGTTCCGTTTTGTACACCTGCTGCACTGCGCAGAGTAGAAGTAGTTCAGAAATACCAAAATGCATAAAAACCGTCTAAACTCAACGTAAAATAACTAATATGGTCGTTGGATATTAATTGTTACAGCCAGAAGTGCAGAATAAGTGTACTTTATGACACTTTTTAATAAAAAAGAAGAAAACACACTATCTATTAGAAATAATTGTCAACTGTCAAAATTGTCTAATTTTTTAAATTTTTAATTCAAATTCAAAGAGATACAATAATAGTAGATTTTGTAAACCCAGAAGGTGACGCATATACAGTGACAGGACGTATTGACCATGTTTAAAGATGGAATAAGGGAGAGTCTTTACACCGTTTTCGAAACAATTGCAGCAAGTATTCAAATATATTTATATAAAATATGAAATACTGATTTCAGTGCTGTCAAGCAAGTGACAGCTAACCTATAATCTATTTTGCTACCTACGAGACGACCGCGAAACCTAATGATTGTTTATCATTTTCTATCATATATACATTGTGCATCAACATATCTTTCTCTAAACATATTATGAAGTCAGTTATTGTAATTTCATTGCAGCCAACGTTAAAATAGTTATATTTGTTGTGTTAATTCAACGAATGATAAATCAATGGTTAAAGTCAGTTTGAAAGACATTTACACTTCATTTGTTGAATAAGACCTCCTAATCAATTTATTTTCTTGTCATTTTCTTCGCACTTGAAAAGACCGGGCCTAAAAACAACATTTACAACCTAGTATAATGTTAATTTTTTCAGTATAATGTAAATTTTTTCAGGTCCCTATGATTATTGGAATTATGGGAGCCTGTAGAAAAAATGAACTCTACCCAATGAAAATACAGGATATTGAAGATTTGGGTTCTGCAGTAGTTATTAATGTTCCAAATACAAAAACCAAAATTCCCAGAAAATTCACGATTGCCGGAAACTTTTATCACTTATTCAAAAAAGATATTGTGACAAACAATTTTTTTATTAATTTTCAAAAAGGACACTGCACAAAACAAGTTATAGGCATAAATACACTTGGGAATATGCCTAGACAAGTGGCACAATTTTTAAATTTATCTGACTCAAAATTATACACAGGACAATGTTTCCGCAGGACCTTAGCAACAATGCTTGTGGATTCTGGAGCAAACATAGAATAGTATATTCTATAACAAGGGTGGAATGAACAAAATTCTACACGAGTAGAAACGGTTCTACGAATGTAGAATTTTGAATTCCACCCGTGTTTTAGACTATACTTTTTCTACGACTATCAAATAAAAAACAAACGAACAAATATAACTTTAATAATAACTAAAAATTGAAAATATCTGCTTATATTAGGTTTTTAATTTTCCTTGTCTGGGTCTGGATTAGTGTTATATATATATATATATATATATATATATATATATATATATATTATTATAGTTTATTTTATATGGGAATTTAATTTGCCCTACGTTGGGCCGACATATTATTATGAATAGAATTGGGTGAGAAAATAGTTTAATTTGCCCGGTATGTTATGGATTCAATATGTATGATAAACAGTTTATTTAACCAACATGAAAACTTCTCATCTCAGGGTAGAGTTCAAGTATTTTAAATAAAATGATTTTATAATTTTATATATGTTAGCGCCAAAGTTAATAAATGCTTTATATTTTTAAGAATAAATTTGTTAATCAGAATATGTTACTTTTTTAATGATTTCAAATTAAATACGGTCCTGTCCTACTTAAAAAATATCTGCATAGTTCAATCGATTTCATTCAGAGCTTCTTCCTGTGGTAAGTAGATGGTGCACAAGTCACCAGATGGAATGATTAACTCAAGTAATTTAAAAAAACGTTCTTCAAAAGGAAAAACAATATTTAATTTAATGAAAACAAATAAATACACTACACTTTTACAAGTGTTTTTTTTAAGAAAATCAACTATCTAAAAGGATGACTCTCTCATACAAATCACACGCACTCTGGTGAGATATTATTATAATATTAAAATACAGTTATATAATTTCATAAACATTTGACTTTCAGAAAACGGCGAAATACACTCTTAACAGCGTCTATGCATCACAAAATTTTAGTTTTTTTTTTACAAATTAGTAAGTACGCTTGTCCTCTTAATACATTAATAAACTAACTTGTACTACCTTATTTACTTCACGATTTCTGTTTGTTCCAGATTCTCCTCCTGGAAAACCTCCCTGTTGGCATTCTGCTTCTACCAAAACAGGAATCGATGCTGTATTTCTTTCAAAGTCTAAACAGCTCACACAAATTCCACTATTCAATGTTCTTCGAAAACTATTTTGGCTATTTTACTTCCACCAGACACAAGACACCATTTTATAAAATAAAATTCATGATTAGTGTTTTACAACATTCAACAATTCCTTTTTTTATTATTTATATAAACTAAACTACTTACACTGATATATCTCTTGTAAGTATAATGTATTTGTTTTAAATTCTATATTCAAATTTTGTCTTCCAAATGATTTCAATTTACTTTACCCAAAAAATTTTGCTGCTCCAAAAATCTCTTCCCAAAAAGAAAACCTACTAGTCAATAGCCCCCATAATCAACAACTTTTTCACATTCTGATTTTTTTTTCGTTAGCAACACAGTTGTCGCCGATGTGATCTTTTTTAAATGTTTATTAACCAATCAAATTTGACTATTTATTTTATAACTCAAATTCTTCATTTCAACTAGTGAAATGTTCATCCATTATATCATGATATTATATTCTAAGGTTTTTAATTGCTTAGACTTCCTATATTATTTTCATTCAATAATATTTCTTAGTATTGTTAAAATGACATTTCCTAACCTCTAAGTATGTATGTCAAATGAATATTCATAATGTTTTAATAGATGACAGCTGTTACCTTTAAATATGTATGCAAAATGAAAATTCGTTTTCTTTATAAGTCATGTTCTCTGAAATTCACATTATTTTATATTTTCCTGCTCTGTTATGTCTAAACATCTACACTATCTCATTTTAATGTCTTAATCAACAAATATTACGAGATTAGCTTGACTTTACAGAATAAAGCATTTAGTTTCTTATTATGAACAAATTTTGATACTTGATCTCTTTGATAAAAGTTTCGTTAGGTAATTTATTTCATATAAATTGTTTATCACACCTATTCGCAATTATCCCTACATTATACAGTCTGTCCTTTCTGTATGTCTTCTCTATCGAATAGTGGATCGTACAGATTGTCTCCATTAAAATTTTTAAAAAAAATTTTTGACTTAAAAAAAATTCTTTTAGATTACTATACATAATCTTAATTCTTCATTATTTGATATACAGGGTGTAGCATTATTTTTTCACAATAACATCCCCTAAATTTTGCGTTTATCAAATTTTTTATTCTAAGAAAAATTTTATGAACGCAAATTTTACTTCAAGTACTATATTCTAGGATTGTCTTTCTATTTTACTAATAATACATTTCTTTTTATTTCCGGTTGCTGTTACAAAGATGATTTTGGAATCCTGTGTTGCAGTATCCTCTTCAGTTAGTTTTAATTCTATTTACAATACCATAATTAAATGTATACAAATTTTTAATTTACTTTTGTATCAATTTATGTACAACATGATTATTCATGGAGACTTTCATTATGGAAACTTTCATTCCATTTTTTTTTTATGTATGGTGATATTTATATAAATCATGTATATTAAATATACCTCTAGTCCTTTCTCCGTCTGTGTATTTTAACACATAACTGTTCACTCCATCTTCATTTTCTACAATGTATGGCCCTTCGAAAGGTAGTTTTAGCTTAGCACATGTTCTCCTGTTTCTGTCTGATACTCTTAGAGCACGTACTACTACTAAATCTCCTTTTTGAAACGTCGTCTTTACTTTCTTCTTCTTGTTCATTCTACTTAAATATTTATTGGCATTATTCTGTAAATTTTTGTTGACTTTTTCCAAAACCTCTTCATAATTTTTATTGGTTTCTCTCTCCCATTTCCTTTCAGGTATCAATTTTTTCATTAAATATACTGGACTTTCCATGGTGATAGTGTTAGGTACATTGTTTATGTAGTTCTGAATTTCCTCAATATGATTCTCCCAATTTTCATGAGTCTGGTCTTTCAAAGCTATTCTTAGGAATTTTATTACTTCTCTGATGTATCTTTCTGAGGGGTTTGCAGGTGGATGTCTGATACTAATTGTTTTTACAAGTATTTGATTTTCATTGCAAAATTTCTTAAATCTACTATTTGCAAAATAAGTTGCATTATCTACTATGCATCTTTCTGGTTTTATAACCTCTTTCATGTAATCAGACAATTTTTCCATTACAATTTTGCACTTAGTCGTTTTAGTAGGATATAATTTTATGAATTTTGAAAATAAATCTACTATTATTAAAATATGAGAGTTCCCCTGCTTACTTTGTATTAGGTTACTAAGAAAATCCATTGCAACTATTTCACCGCATCGAGTTGTTAAAATTGTTTTTGTGATGTTTTCATTTCTTTTATTTCTACTTTTTCCCAGTTGACATATATGACATGTTCGAGTAATTTGTTTGGCAAGGCTTTGATCCCCTTTACAAATATAATTTTCCCTAAATACCAACCATAGTTTTCTAGATCCTATATGCCCATTTTGTTCATGCAAACTTTTCAATATTTCCCTAGTTAAATTTTCCGTAATGATGAATACTTCTGACTCCCCAATTTTCTTTACAAATATATTATTTTTTTTATATCCCCTTTGTTTTTCCTTTTCAGTTAAATTTATTTGATCTCCTATTATTTTATTTAAAGAAAATATCCCTTTTAAATCTTTCATCACATTCACCCCAATTTTTACAATTCTCTTATTTATATTATTTTCCCCCTTACTTTCTCTACTCAAAGCGTCTGCCACAACATTTGTTTTTCCTGGAATGAATTTTATTTCAAAATCGTACTCTTGCAAAATTAATCCCCATCTATGAACTCTACTATTGCCAAATCTGTTTTTTAAAATTGTTGTTAATGCAGAATGGTCCGTTTCTATGGTAAATTTTGCCCCTAGTAAATAAAATCTAAATTTGGTAATACAGAAAATTATGCTTGCCAACTCTAATTCTGATACCCCATAATTCCTTTCATAGTTTTTTGTGACCCTTGACACGAAACATATGGGTACTTCCATATCATTTTGTATCTGTAACAACACCCCTGCAAATCTCTCTTTGGATGCATCAGTCCGCAATATAAAAGGTAGGCTGTAATTTGGATGATACACTCTTAACTGTTTTTGAAATGCTTCTTTCAGACAGTTGAATGCCATTTCCCTCTCTTGATTCCATTTCCATTTATTATCCTTTTTCAAAAGTTCTATCAACGGTATCTGTTTTTTTACTTAAATCTGGTATCAAACGTTTGAAATAATTCATCATTCCTAGAAATCCTCGAAGTGTTCTCAAATTCGATGGTCTTTTGTATTCTATAATTGCTTGAATCCTTTCTTCATCCATCATCATTCCATTTTCGTCTATTTTGTATCCTAGGAAGCATATTTCTTTCTGGTAAAACCTACATTTGTTTTGGTTTATCTTTAAACCTGCCTTGTCCAGTTCTTTTAGAATAATTTCTAAATGATTCGAATGTTCCTCCTCATCATGAGAAAATATTAATATGTCATCTATATAATGTAATGCAAAGTCTTCAAATTTATTTAATATTTGGTGTAATGCTCTAACCAAGGCTGAACAAGCACTTTGTATACCATATGGAGCTACACAAAATCTGTACAACACACCATCAATAGAAAAACCTGTATAGTCTCTACTGTTTTTATCCAAAGGAATTAGCCAAAAACTGTGTTTCAAATCAATTTTTGAAAATATTTTTGTGTTCGTTATTCGTCCAAAAATCGCTTCCACATTCATCGGAGCCTCGTATTGTGGTACAGTATATTGATTTATGTTTCTAGCATCTAGACATAATCTCAATTCACCATTTGCTTTTCTCACTACCACAATAGGATTTACATATCTTGTATTGCATCTTTCTATAATACCATCTTTCAACATGTTTTGTATTTCTAATTCAACTTCTTTTCTATACTTGTAAGGTATGGGATATGTTCTTACTCTGAAATTCTCTATTCCTCTAACTTCCATTTTATGCACATAGTTCTTTGCCATTCTCATTTCTTTTCCAATCAATCCTTTATATTTCTCTATTAAATTCTTCACTTTCTCTTCATATTCTTTATTTCCACACACTAATTCCAATTCTTCCATATTTCCAATCCTTTCTATATTCCATAACTTCTTATTATCCTCTTCAACTTCCAATTCTTCTAAATTTTCGTTTCCAAATTCAAATCTATTACCATTTAATTCAATCTCCATCTTTTCAAAATCAATTCTTGCTTTATATTTCGTTAATTCATCTATTCCTATAACTATGTCTGATTCCAAATTATTCACTAACAGTAATTGCATTTCAACTTCTTTCCCATCCTTCAATTCAATCTTTTGTATTATAGACTTATTTACTTCACATAGCTTCTTTCCATTTGCTCCTATCAATGTAGTTTTTGGTATTTTAATTAATTTGTTTTCATAATTTTCAATGTTTTCTTCTATTAGTTTTGTTTTAATTATGGACGCTTCCGAACCTGTATCTATTAATAATTTTATTTCTTTTCCATTTAATTTTTCTTTAATATTTATCAATCCCATTATTTCTTTTAATTCTAAATCTTCCCCAAATTTTATATATTTCCTTGGATGTTTATATGTTATCACTCTCTCTTCTCTCCTTTGAATACTGTTCTCTGTAATTGTTATTTTTGTTGTTATTTTATTTGAAGTTTCTGTTATAGTTGTTTTTGTTTGCTATCGTTCTTATTATAGTTATTGTTATTTCCTAAATTGTTGTTATAATTGTTGTTTTTTTGTTATAATATCCATTTGTATTATATCTGTTAATGTAATTATTTCTGTTTTTCATCATTATCTTTATATATCCTAATTTCTATCTATGTACAACATTATATTTACATATGTTTTTTTTAACATTATTTGTTAATTATAAACTTCTTATTTACATGTTGTTTTTTATATTCCTTATCGACCTTTTACAATTCCTTATTCGTCTTCTAGATTCCGGTCCTATAATACAGCCTTATTATTCAATTTAATTTTCTTTTCCTAAATTTCGTTTTATCCTCTTCTCTTATTGTTTGATTCTCTTCTATCTGCTTCCTAAGTTTCTTAAAATTTTCCCCTGTGTCTTTTTCAATTTTGTTGTCCCCTATCTCATCAATTTCTCCCAATGGATTCATGAAAATTTGTGTTTCCAATTTCTTCATATTATTGTTTCTTCTTTTTATTATTTCATTTCCCATAATACTCTCACTTCCTATCATTTCATTTTTAATTATCCTATTAAAATTTCTTGGATAAATTATCTTTATATTTCTGCCAAGTTTTAATCTCATTTCGAAATTTTCTGCATAAATTATTGTTTCTATATTCTGTCTTATGGTTTCTTCTATTTCTTCCTTAGTCTCTTGTAGTATCTTATTTATTTTCTCTAACTGCCAATTAAAATGTATCCCCCTATTATTATTATTTTCTTTACCATATGTCACTATTCGTTTTAATATATTAACATCTGGGTCTGTTATTTTCCAATAAATCTCTTTTTCATAAATTTTCATGACTTCCTCACTTCCTAGATTCTGTAAATTGATATTTATCATCTCCTCATTTATTTGTCTTTGTATTTTAATAAATTGTATTTCTTCTGTTTCCTTCTCAACTTTTTCAAACTCCATCACACTTTGTATTTTCACTTCGTCAATTTCCATTTTATTACTTAATTTTTGTTCTATAGTATCATCATTTATATTTTCATTTTGTATCTTTACATCCATTTGAATCTCTTCTTTGAAATCCTTTTCTTTCTCCTCTATTTCCTTGATTCTGTTGATCTGTGAATTGTCTATTTCTGTGGTTTTTTCAATCCCCTTTCCTCTTATTTCTTGTTTAGTGTCTTCAATTTTATTCTCCATGTATATGTTTGATTCTTCTAGTTTCTTCTCAACGTGTCCCAATTTTTCATCCATCAATTTTATTATCAGTTCCTTAGTTTGTTTAATTTCTTCTTTGTTCTGGTCCATCTTAATATTCATTTCTTTTTTTAATTCTTCCTTATTTTGGTCCATTTTAATATTCATTTCTTCCTTATTCTGGTCCATCTTTACATTCATATTATTCATTTCACGATTTAAATTTCCATTCATTTCTTTCATTTCTCCCATCATCATTTTAAACATACTCATCACGTCCATATCCTCTTTCTCTTTCGATTTTTGTTTGACCCCTTGTCCTGTTTCTTCTGACAATGGTGCATCTTCTTCTTCCTGACCTTGTTCTGCGATGTCTTCTTCCGAATGTTCTCTCCCCTGTTCCAAATATTGTACCTTAAAATCTCCTCTACCATTACTCCTTTCTTCTCTTTCTTCATCAGACCTACTTTCGACTCCTACCTGCTTTCCGTCCCTTAATGTCATTTTCCTTTCCATTTTATGTATTTAAAATCTTTTAATACAGTAAAAAAAAACTTATTTCAATGCTTTTTATTATTATTTACTAAATTTCTATATTAGCCCCACGTTGCGGTGACATTTTATTATAGTTTATTTTATATGGGAATTTAATTTGCCCCACGTTGGGCGCCATTTTATTATAGTTTATTTTATATGGGAATTTAATTTGCCCTACGTTGGGCCGACATATTATTATGAATAGAATTGGGTGAGAAAATAGTTTAATTTGCCCGGTATGTTATGGATTCAATATGTATGATAAACAGTTTATTTAACCAACATGAAAACTTCTCATCTCAGGGTAGAGTTCAAGTATTTTAAATAAAATGATTTTATAATTTTATATATGTTAGCGCCAAAGTTAATAAATGCTTTATATTTTTAAAAATAAATTTGTTAATCAGAATATGTTACTTTTTTAATGATTTCAAATTAAATACGGTCCTGTCCTACTTAAAAAATATCTGCATAGTTCAATCGATTTCATTCAGAGCTTCTTCCTGTGGTAAGTAGATGGTGCACAAGTCACCAGATGGAATGATTAACTCAAGTAATTTAAAAAAACGTTCTTCAAAAGGAAAAACAATATTTAATTTAATGAAAACAAATAAATACACTACACTTTTACAAGTGTTTTTTTTAAGAAAATCAACTATCTAAAAGGATGACTCTCTCATACAAATCACACGCACTCTGGTGAGATATTATTATAATATTAAAATACAGTTATATAATTTCATAAACATTTGACTTTCAGAAAACGGCGAAATACACTCTTAACAGCGTCTATGCATCACAAAATTTCAGTTTTTTTTTTACAAATTAGTAAGTACGCTTGTCCTCTTAATACATTAATAAACTAACTTGTACTACCTTATTTACTTCACGATTTCTGTTTGTTCCAGATTCTCCTCCTGGAAAACCTCCCTGTTGGCATTCTGCTTCTACCAAAACAGGAATCGATGCTGTATTTCTTTCAAAGTCTAAACAGCTCACACAAATTCCACTATTCAATGTTCTTCGAAAACTATTTTGGCTATTTTACTTCCACCAGACACAAGACACCATTTTATAAAATAAAATTCATGATTAGTGTTTTACAACATTCAACAATTCCTTTTTTTATTATTTATATAAACTAAACTACTTACACTGATATATCTCTTGTAAGTATAATGTATTTGTTTTAAATTCTATATTCAAATTTTGTCTTCCAAATGATTTCAATTTACTTTACCCAAAAAATTTTGCTGCTCCAAAAATCTCTTCCCAAAAAGAAAACCTACTAGTCAATAGCCCCCATAATCAACAACTTTTTCACATTCTGATTTTTTTTTCGTTAGCAACACAGTTGTCGCCGATGTGATCTTTTTTAAATGTTTATTAACCAATCAAATTTGACTATTTATTTTATAACTCAAATTCTTCATTTCAACTAGTGAAATGTTCATCCATTATATCATGATATTATATTCTAAGGTTTTTAATTGCTTAGACTTCCTATATTATTTTCATTCAATAATATTTCTTAGTATTGTTAAAATGACATTTCCTAACCTCTAAGTATGTATGTCAAATGAATATTCATAATGTTTTAATAGATGACAGCTGTTACCTTTAAATATGTATGCAAAATGAAAATTCGTTTTCTTTATAAGTCATGTTCTCTGAAATTCACATTATTTTATATTTTCCTGCTCTGTTATGTCTAAACATCTACACTATCTCATTTTAATGTCTTAATCAACAAATATTACGAGATTAGCTTGACTTTACAGAATAAAGCATTTAGTTTCTTATTATGAACAAATTTTGATACTTGATCTCTTTGATAAAAGTTTCGTTAGGTAATTTATTTCATATAAATTGTTTATCACACCTATTCGCAATTATCCCTACATTATACAGTCTGTCCTTTCTGTATGTCTTCTCTATCGAATAGTGGATCGTACAGATTGTCTCCATTAAAATTTTTAAAAAAAATTTTTGACTTAAAAAAAATTCTTTTAGATTACTATACATAATCTTAATTCTTCATTATTTGATATACAGGGTGTAGCATTATTTTTTCACTATATATATAATTATTTATAGTTACGCCAGTAATTGTACAATATTTAAATGTGACTGGTTTAGGTCAATCACTTATATTTTTGGTGCTCAATGAGGCAAATATATTTTGTTGCTGGTTGTTGGAACAAGAAGGCCCCAGAGTGAATTAGGCAAATTTTGTTCATGAAAATTAGTTTCGCTGACTAATAGCTCTTGGTTTCTATCAATTTGCCACATTATGCCTGTCGATACATTAAGGTAGTTCTGTAAGGATTTATCTATATATCCTTCTGCAAGTTCTGTGGATTTCCAACCCCAGTGCCGTTTTAAGGTTTCTATGTTTGCCCCAGAATCCCCAAGCATTGTTACTGAGATCCTGCGGAAACATTCCTATGTATAATTTTGAGTCAGAAAAATTTAAAAATTGTGCCACTTGTCTAGGCATATTCCCAAGTTTATTTATGCAAAAACTTGTTTTGTGCAGCGTCCTTTTTGAAAATTATTAAAAAAATTGTTTGTCATAATATCTGGAGGTCTTGAAGAAACATATTTTTTGAATAAGTGATAAAGCTTTCCGGTAATCGTGAATTTTCTGGGGATTTTGGATTTTGTATCCGGAACAACTACTGCAGAACACAAATCTTCAATATCCTGTATTTTCATTGAGTACAGTTCATTTTTTCTACAGGCTCCCATAATTCCAATATTCATAGCGACCTGAAAAAATTAACATTATACTAGATTGGAAATGTTGTTTTTAGGCCCGGTCTTTTCAAGTGCGAATAAAATGACAGGAAAATAAATTTATTAGGAGGTCTTATTCAACAAATGAAGTGTAAATGTCTCTCAAACTTACTTTAACCATTGATTTATCATTCGTTGAATTAACACAACAAATATAACTATTTTAACGTTGGCTGCAATGAAATTACAATAACTGACTTCATAATATGTGTAGAGAAAGATAGTTTCATGCACAATTTATATATGATAGAAAATGATAAACAATCATTATGTTACGCGGTGGTCTTATAGGTAGCAAAATAGATTATAGGTTAGCTATCACTTGCTTGACAGCACTGAAATCAGTATTTCATATTTCATATAAATATTTTCAAATAATTGATGTAATTGTTTCGAAAACGGTGTAAGGAATCTCCCTTATTCCATCTTTAAACATGGTCAATACGTCCTGT
The DNA here is from genome assembly GCA_963921935.1 of Galeruca laticollis. Taxonomy (NCBI): domain Eukaryota; kingdom Metazoa; phylum Arthropoda; class Insecta; order Coleoptera; family Chrysomelidae; genus Galeruca; species Galeruca laticollis. Next base: position 127,738,650 of record OY998177.1, read on the forward strand.
CACTGTATATGCGACATGTCTTGGGTTTACAAAATCTACTATTATTGTATATTTTTGAATTTGAATTTAAAATTTGAAAAATTAGACAATTTTGACAGTTGACAATTGTTGCTAATAGTGTATTTTCTTTTTTTTTTTAAAAAAAGTGTCATAAAATACACTTATTATGCACTTCTGGCTCTAACAATTAATATTCAACGACCATATTAGTCATTTTACGTTGTGTTTAGAGGATTTTTTATGCATTTTGGTAATTCTGAACTACTTCTACTCTGCGCAGTGCAGCAGGTGTACAAAACGGAACACGCCTATTTTCTCTTTCTGTCAAATGAACCGTGATATTTAGAGGGCACCACAACTATTCATTCCATAACAAGGTTGAGAATGTATATTCTTGCACCAGTGCTAGAATGAAGCTATTCAATAATCAAAAACTACGTCGGAATATCTAAATTCTACAAAAGTCGTAGAAAAACCTTAAAACGACACTGGGCTGGAAATCCACAGAACTTGCAGAAGGATATATAGATAAATCCTCACAGAACCGCCTAAATGTATCGACAGGTGGTGGTGTACCGCTTAACAGGTCTCGACATGTTTGATGGCACATTCTTAGCGGTCAGACACCTGCTTCCACACATATCATTATGAAATAGGACTAAAAACATTTGGATGTGATGGGTGGGGGTGGATGTGAATAATCGAAACTGTTTCCTTGTAGTAAAGTGGTTTTATCACCCATACGGTACGCATCTTCAATTCAAAGAGATATTATTATTAATTTGAGCTCTTCGGGCGAGGTTTTTCAAATTCAAAAGCGTTCAAACTGACTTTCAATAAGTTCGATATTTACATGTGTATAGTTTGGTGTTTTGGCAGCATAACTAGTAAAAAGGTATGAAAAATTCAATTTATTTTTAGATTTACTTAATGTTAACACATATATTCTATCGATGATGGTTCGCTTTCTTTAACATAATCAATTATCTAGTTCCCCATTGAAATATGTAGCTTGAGAACCGATTCCGATTAAAAAATTATGATTTGTGTATTAAACGAGTGACTTTCTTAATAAAACGTTTCCTAAAATACTGAGTTATTATTAGATATATAATGATTCGTGGATAAAAGGGTTAATCCACTTATTGTTTTGATTCTATATTCAGTGGTGAATAAGGTGCGGTAGAGTGACGAGTTGTTCCCTTAAAGCGTGAGTAATATTTTTTTGTTGAAATATGACAAATTTCTTTAGAAGTTTTTTCGAAAAATATTAGTTAATGTATGTAGATAAGGACGTATACCTTGTTTTTTAGTAATAATTTCATTAAAAAGTTCATACGTACGAGGAAGGGGGGTAGAAGATAATTTATTTTCGCTTCTAATAGTCGTATTCATGTGTTTGGGGTTAAAATATATCTTTGAACCACTAAATATCAGTTAATGTATAAAGATATGGGTGTATAGCTTGTTTTTTAGTAATAATTTCATTAAAAAGTTCAAACGTACGGTGGATGGGGGTAGATCTTAAGGTCATATAAAACGAAATTCAACTAAAATCTTGTCGAGACTTGCTTGCTTTGCCGTCACCACCTTGGCGCGTTTTCAATATCTCAGAACCGATTCCGATTAAAAAATTATGATTTGTGTATTAAACGAGTGACTTTCTTAATAAAACGTTTCCTAAAATACTGAGTTATTATTAGATATATAATGATTCGTGGATAGAAGGGTTAATCCACTTATTGTTTTGATTCTATATTCAGTGGTGAATAAGGTGCTGTAGAGTGACGAGTTGTTCCCTTAAAGCGTGAGTAATATTTTTTTGTTGAAACATGACAAATTTCTTTAGAAGTTTTTTTCAAAAAATATCAGTTAATGTATGTAGATAAGGACGTATACCTTGTTTTTTAGTAATAGTTTCATTAAAAAGTTCATACGTACGAGGGAGGGGGGTAGAAGATAATTTATTTTCGCTTCTAATAGTCGTATTCATGTGTTTGGGGTTAAAATATATCTTTGAACTACTGAATATCAGTTAATGTATGAAGATATGGGGGTATAGCTTGTTTTTTAGTAATAATTTCATTAAAAAGTTCATACGTATGAGGGATGGGGGTAGTTGATAAAATTTTATGTTGCTTCTAATAGACGTATACACATATGTTTGGGGTTAAAATATGGCTTTGAACCAGAAAATATTAGTCAATGTATGACGATAAGACCGTATACATTGTTTTTTAGTAATAATTTCATTAAAAAGTTCAAACGTACGGTGGATGGGGGTAGATCTTAAAGTCATATAAAACAAAATTCAACTAAAATCTTGTCGAGACTTGCTTGCTTTGCCGTCACCACCTTGGCGCGTTTTCAATATCTCAGATCTTTTTTATAAATATTTCGTAATTCTGTCTTCGTTTCGACTAAAAAATATATTTAACTATTTTGTGAATTGAGGTAAACTTGATGATATAATTGTTTTTGGGTGTGATATTGGCATGAAATATAGAGAGTAATATACATTTTGTAATTAGCTGAAATTTAACAAATTCGTTTAGATATTTTTTAATGAGGCTCTAGTTTTAATGTTTTTGTGTATGATAATTATTAGTTTGATTAGGAAAAATCTCCCCTCTAAGGTGATTATGTAGATATAAAAAGTTCAATTGAAAGTTAATTGTTGAAAATTTTGATTAGTAAAATATTATACTAATACATTTATATTTCTAGTCTAACGTTCGAATTAGATGGGCTCTTCTAAAATACCGATGACGTGTGGTACACAACAGCTCGCGCCTGGGGTGAAGACCGCTATGATAGTTGCAGGAAGTAGGTGAACGAGTGAGTATCTTTTGAGTATTTACCTACGAAGATATTTATTGTTTTAGTTGCGATATATAATTTGATAGCATACAAAGAGGTCCCTTCAGGTATAAAAAAGGGGTACCGACTTTTCCTACACAGATATACGCCTGGTACCACACTGTGGGAGAAGTACAAAAAACATAGGGTGTCGGTTAGACTCGATTACAACCCGAGCTGTCACCTTTTGAGTTATGTATGAACAGTATCTTTCTGTTATGGGGTAGAGTCGCCTAAAGGCTATTGAAGAATGCCTATGACCTCATATGTAAATTTTATATAAATTTTGAGATGTATTCTCATTTAATTGAAAATTATTTATTGCAAAAAAATATTGATTCTTCTTAACTATACAAGTATTTTTATTGAGGTCTCTTTGGGTATAAAACGAGGGGGATCGACTTTTTTCTACACCTAAATACGCCAGTTACCACACTGTGGAAGAAGTACTTAACTGGGATATCTGTAAGACGTGCCTACAAAACATGCGGTTATCTATTAGCTTAAGTGCGTATAGTATTTTCTGTATGTTTTTTATACATATTAGAGAAAATTGTCGCCTAAAGGCTATTAAAGAATCTCCTTCGACCTCACATATGAAAAATAGATGATGATTAATATTATATGTTTCCTCGAATGGTAACATAGTTTTTCTTGTAATCAATGGTTCTGAAGGTTGCCGGAATAGAATTTGTGGTCTAGCTAAATCGTAGCCTGCGGATACAGATCATAAACTTCTTGTTTCAATCAATGTTTGTTAATTGGAATCATTACTAGAATATATCATATCTTTCTCAAATATTACGGTTGAAAAAGTGCCAGAATTGTTCAATTAGCTTAAAATGCATCATTTTTACGTCCTTTCTTATGGGAAAACAGACACAAATTTCCTCAATCGCGGGTCTTTTTGAGAAATAATGGTACCGTTCAGTCTTCTGACCGACTAGAAGGTTACCCCTCCTATACCACCAGCTCTGCTCAAACTATAAAAGAGTTCCGTCTCAGGAGCTCAGTCATTTGTATCGTTGCTTTCATCTCGATCAGTTATCAGCTCTTGCGGCGTGTTTTATTTTGAATTTTGTTTTTGATTTTCAAAAAAAAATTAGTTTTTTCAAATTTAGAATTTTTTTGAATTTTGAGTTTTTTAGCTTGGTACATTTGAAAAAAATTATTTTGTGTTTTTGTTGAATTTTGTTTATCTCTTTACTTTTTGAGTTTTAACTTTGTGTTACATTTTTTTGCCATTATGAGTCTCTATATGAATCTCATAAAACATATTGCTACTTTGTTGGGAGTGATGACATCAGATGAACACCAAGTGACGAAAGGGCTTACGGAGTGTAGGAAAGCTATAAAGAAACTAAATGATGCGTTACGAAGTGCTAAGAATATTGGGGAAAAGCAGCATATTCTAACTGGTATAACTCAAATAAAGTCATTTCGTAACCAATTTAAATATATTCAAAAACATGGTGGAGGTCTATCATCTCATATGGAAACCGCAAAACATCGTGTAAAATGGGACGATCTGGATGCAGCATTTAACGGTCGCATCAGAACTGGTAGCATCTCAAACCTGAAGCATAAGGATCCTATAGCATTTCTCAAAGATTGTAAGGCTATCTTTAAACGACGTACACATAATAAATTAAAAAAGGAGGTAGCTGTTAAGGTGAATGTGGCTTTCGGAGGTGAATTTGAAATTGTTGAAGGAGATCAGATTCTTAATGAGTTCAAGTATTTTACGACAACTAATTCTCCAATATATACGGATACAAACATTGACGATTGGTTTGATACTAAAGACATTGCGCCTATCCTTAAAGACCTGGAGGAGTTTCAAGAACGTGATAGTGGTTGGGCATTGAGGAAGGTGCTGATTTTAGGCGTTAACATCAATAAGTATACTCCTCAACTAGGATCCTCTTATATTGATTTACCTACAGAAATAAAAACGAAGAAGGCATGTATCAACGTCAATAATGAAGATAATGGTTGTTTTGCATGGGCAGTTACGTCAGCATTGTATCCTGTTACAATCCATTCTGATAGAACATCCTCATACCCTCACTATTCGACTGTATTAAAACTAAAAGGAATTCAATTTCCAATTACTATCAAGCAGATCCCCAATTTTGAGAAGTAAAATAATATATCCGTAAATGTTTACATTCTACAAAAAGATAAAAAAACCTTCATTACTCTACCAACTTAGCTTACAAGAAATAAGATGGATAAGCATGTAAATTTGTTGATGGTACAAGATAGATATGATGAAGCGCCAACGAAATATCACTTTGTTTGGATAAAGAATCTATCAAGACTTCTATCCACTCAACTCAGTAAACATAATTGTAAGAAATACTTCTGTGATAGATGTCTACATTATTATAGATCACAGGAGACACTTAATAATCATCTTGAAGACTGCATGAAATTAAACGAAACTGCAATTAAAATGCCTGAACCAGGAAAAAACGTTCTTAAATTCAAAAACTTGAGGAATAAGGTAAAGGCACCTTTTATAGTATATGCAGATCTCGAGAGTGTTTTGAAGCAGACTGGGGATTCTAAGAAGCCACAACAACATATCCCTGCAGCCGTTGGATATTACTTCAAGTGTTCATACGATGACGCGCTATCCTTTTACAAAAGTTATATGGGTGAAGATTGTATGCGATGGTTTGCCGATGAAATAAATCTGCTTGCTCAAGATATCAGTACGGTGTTCCTTTGTCCTTATGGAATTCACATGACTCCTAATCAAGAACGTCAGTTTCAAGCTGCTATCAAATGTCATATTTGTGAAAAGTCATTTTCCTCTACTGATAAGAAAGTCCGAGATCATGATCATTTCATTCCTGAAAACAATTATAGAGGTGCAGCGCATGAGGGATGTAATATTAACTATAAAGATTCACCTACTGTTAATGTAGTGTTCCACAACTTATCTGGTTATGATGCAAATTTCATCATCGAAGACATTGCTACTCGCATGACTGGCTCTATTGATTTGCTCCCTATTACAAAGGAAAAATATATTTCGTTCACAAAACATGTTGACGATGCACGAATCCAGTTCAAATTTATCGACAGTTTCCGCTTCATGGCATCATCTCTCGATAAACTTGCTTCATATTTAACCGAATTTCCTAATTTGAGATCTCAGTTCTCTGGTGTTCCCGAGGAACAATTCACTATGTTAACTAAAAAGGGGGTAATGCCTTATGACTATTTCAATTCTTTCGAACGCTTTGAAGAAACAAGTTTACCTCCTGTTAAATCTTTCTACAATAATATCGAAGATAAGCCCTGACCACATAGACTTTATAGTGGGGCGCAGTGTGTTTGGAATACGTTTCAATGCCAAACCTTAGGAGAATATGTAGAGTTGTATATGAAGACCGATATCCTTCTTCTTGCTGACGTTTTTGAGCAGTTTCGTTCCAGTTGTATTACTACGTATAATATCGACCCTGCACATTATTATACATTACCAGGATTTACGTTTGATGCTATGCTGAAACATACTGGACAAGAATTGGAGCTTCTCACTGATGTAGACATGTTTTTGTTTGTTGAGCGTGGTATACGCGGTGGGCTTAGTCAAGTATGTGGAAAACGTCGTGTTCGAGCCAACAACAAGTATATGCCCACTTACAATCCGTCTAAACCAACGAAATATTTAACGTACTTCGATATAAACAATCAATATGGATGGGCGATGAGCCAAGCGTTACCATGTGGGGGATTCGAGTGGTGCGATACAAATATTGATGTTAGCGCAATTGCTGATGATGCTTCTGAGGGATACTTGCTCGAGGTTGATTTGGAGTATCCTGATCATTTACATGATTTGCATAAGGACATACCTTTCTGCCCCGAACACCTCAATCCTAAGACCATGATGCCTGCTACAAGATCAAATGAGGAGACTAAGTTGATGGGTACCATGACTAATAAAACAAAATATGTTATACATTACCGAGCATTGGAGCAGGCGTTACAGAATGGGCTTGTATTAACAAAAACACATCGAGTATTGAAATTCAAGCCGAGCTCTTGGTTAAAGCCCTACATTGACTTAAACACCGAGTTACGTAAGGTTGCGAAGAATGAGTTTGAGAAGAACCTATTTAAACTGATGAACGATGCCGTGTTTCCTGAGTATTGCTAGTTTTATACAAATATTTCTATACTAATCACTGTTTCTAATTGTTGCAGGTAAAACCATGGAGAACGTGCGCAAGCGCGTTGATGTTAAGCTAATTTCTCAGTGGAGTGGTCGATATGGTGCTGAATCATATTTAGCCAAACCAGAGTTTAAAAATAGTATGATTTTTAATGAAAACCTTATCGCCATCGAATTGAAGAAGTTACAAATATGGTTAAATAAGCCTATATATGTAGGGATGGCAATTTTAGATCTGGCTAAGACTACCATTTATGATTTTCAGTATGATTACTTGGCTTGGAGATTTGGAGAAAATTACACTGCCTGTTACACGGATACTGACTCTGTGATAGTTGAAATTAGGGAGCAGGACCCGTATGAGATGATGAAGCTAGATTGTCATAAGTATTCCAATACTAGTGACTATCCCGATGATAACGTCTATGGAGTTCCTCGAGTTAATAAGAAGGTTCTTGGGATGATGAAGGATGAGAACAATGGTATTATAATGACTGATTATATTGGGTTACGGTCTAAATTGTATACAACGCGGTTACTAACCTCTGAAGATGGTCTAGCGGAGAAACGAAAACGTCTTGCGGATGATGGTTATGACAAATAAGAAATAGACTGTCTTATTCGAAACGTTGGAGTAACTAAAGAAGCTAAAGGAGTAAAGTCGTCAGTTGTGAAGACCGTAATCACATTTGAAGATTATGAAGAATGCCTTGATACCTTCATACAGAAAATAGTTTCCCAAAATCTAATTCGTGCCTAGAAACATCTGGTCCATTCAATTATCCAAAATAAAGTAGCACTCAGTCCGGAGGATGATAAACGCTATATTGTTCATGGTTCCGATGAAACCTTACCCTGGGGGCACTACTCGATTGATTGTGCTATGGATGTTGATCCAGCCTTTTCAATATACATTTTCATATTTTACATGTTTTATCTATTTTATTCATACATTTAGACTAGAGATTTAATTTATCAGGTGAGCTGTTAGACTAGTTAATTTAAATATTATTAGATATCGAAATATCCAGCTGTATATCGAATGTTTGCCCCTTTTATATGCAATAAAAATGTTTGTTTATTCAGATGCTCTTATTTTACCTTCACCTCCTCCCTACCCACAAATAAAGCTTTCATTCTCATGACTTACTCGACGCTTAACAAATAACTCATACAAGATGACTGACGCCATTAGCATGGTGGATGTTTACAATTGCGTCAAAAATGACCACGATGGACCTTGGCGATTTCCCATGTTAATTTACATAAGGAATGGTCTAGAGCCCGCCTAGCCCCTTTACTCTGGGTATGTGCTTCCTGAATCCGATGAGGATTCTCATTTGACCAATACCTTGAGTTATGGCGATTAACTGTTCCATTTAAACAAAAAGTTGCCTCATCGGAAAAAACTATGTTAGAAGCAAAATTTTCGTCGACATTACAAATGTCCATTAGCTTTTCGAAAAATTCCAGCCGTCGGTCAAAATCATCGTCTGACAATTCTTGAACCGACTGTACCTTATACGGATGACACTTTTCACTTTTTAATATCTTTCCTACAGAACGTCGACTGATACCATGGTTTGGTGCTAAATTTGTGGTGGAAGTTGAGGTGATTCTTCTAAATCGATTGCAATATTTTGTTTACAGTTCACAGTTTCGTTCGTTGCAGTCCGCGGTCTTCCAGGTTTTAGCAATTTTTTTACCATACCAGTTGTATTTAAACGTTGTAATGTTTTAGTTACTGTTGAGCGTGATATAGGATTTCTCTCCGGATGCAAATTATAAATATGACACACTTCTTCATGAGTTCTAACACGATCACCATAACCGATCATCATTAAAATTTCAACATGCTCTTTTTCACTTAATTGGACCATTCTAAATTGTACAATTTATTTCCGTCAATTAGAATTTGACACTTGGAGAACAAAAGTCATACTAAACGGTACTAGTTTATTTATTACTATGCATACAAACAACATCAATTAGTTTATCCAAATAGTTTTTTGCTCTAATGCAAAAACTCAATGAGGTTGATTAAAGTGCTATATTCCTCGTTCTTACAAATTTTTTTACACTAAACTCAGTATGTATGAATTCAAAATAACAAGCTCTTTCAAAATCTGTAAAAATATATAGGGTGTCCCATTTAAATTAAAGAAGTTGATGGCATTTCCGGTTAAACCGGAGGTATATTATTAACAAAAAAATGTACATCAGATGCATTTTGTTCCATTGCACTTACCTGCAAATTTTCATAAATATCGTTCTTTTCGTTTAAAAGATATTTACTTGGTTCCATACTTTATCCCAACCCTGTATATACAGGGTGTCCCGGGACTAATAGGAAAAAAGTCGGGAGAGTATAATATGAGCCAAAATAATGTTAGTACTTCATATAAACTTTTACTATGCAGGCCCTCGTTTTCGAGTTATAGGCCTCCAAAGTTTTAATTTTGAATTTGGTTTTTATTTTTATTTTTTGTACTAGTTATTTGATCTTTATAAAATTTACGGCAAAGCTATAATGTAAGTGTATGTTTATTTTGGTAAGGTAAACAGATTTACAGTAGTGCATTAAAGCCAGGGACGGACTACTCGCAATGGTTAGTGATGCAAAAATTTTGCAGGTATGGCACACCCTGTATGAAATGATCGAAATTCACTTCCCCACACATTAAGCTAACGCAAAGGTACTCTTGTTGGAATTCGACAAAATAAGCCGTTTGGCTAATATTTACAGTTTTATTAATGCACTAACTACCAATTTACCTAACTAACTTATTAATACTATGTCCAGAATTTACTTGCTTTTAATCAAAATTACGAACACAACATTATTAAACCATTAAGAAAACCTCAAAAAACACAAGTTATAAAACATTGGACTAAAACTAATTCCTAAACAACAACAAAAACTAACGTTATTCTAATAAATGTTCAATATGAGCTCCTCCCACTTCCACGCACATTCTAAGTCTACGAAGGTTGTTTCTTTGCACTTGAAAGAGCAATCCCACACTATTTCTAATAACATTGCAGTGTAACACAATTCTGTCTATTAAATCTTGCCTTGTTTGCACAGGTGTTGCGTATACCTTACTTTTGCGATAACCCTAGAGAAAGAAATCCATAGGATTAACGTCTCCTGATCGCGGTGGCCATTGAAAAGGGCCTCCACGACCAATCCATCTATTAGGAAGCCTTGTGTGTAAATGCTGTCGTACATCTAAACTGAAATGAGGAGGGACCCCATCATGCATGAACCATAAATTCCTACGAGTTTGTAATAGCACATCATCAAACAGGTTCCATAACTCATTTTGCAAAAACTCAAATATCTCTGACCGGTCAAAGTACCGTCAATAAAGTATGGCTGTATCAAATGATTGCCAACTATTCCTGCCAAACATTAACCATGAATCTATGCTGGATCCTAGTTTGGATAATGCCATGTGGATTCACATCATCCCATAAATGCATATTATGAGAATTTATGATTCCATCTCTGGTGAAGCCCGGTTCGTTCGTAAAGAGAACGTTACTAATAAATGTGTTGTCTGCTTGTTGTTGTCGCAGAAACCACTGGCTATACTCAAGTCGAGCAGGATAATCAGCCACTGTCATGCGGTGTACTTCTTTCATGTGAAAAGGATATAACAGCTGTTCTTTTAGGACGCGATGAACAACTGATTTCGAGACGTTATGTTCTCTTGATAATTTTCTAAAACTCGATGGTTCATTATCAACTGCATTTAACAAGTCTTGTTCAACTGCCACAGTACATGCTTCGTACTGGACCTTCTCCAGCTTTTTCTGGCGAAAATCTTCCTAAAATTTAAAATTTTGTTTTGTATACATGGAAAATTACATTTACTTATTCATACCTGTTTCTCGTAACCTGAGATCAATACGCCCAAACATTCGTCTGTCTGGCAATGCTTTGTTTGCAAAATGTTCTTCATAAAGCCTTTTGGCCTCTAAACAGTTTCGAGAAGCCAGTCCATACATTAGATGTTTATCTGCGTACTCAATAAAAGCGAATTCTGCTATTTTAACTGTTAAATTAAGGACTTATGAATTATTGACAAGTACTGACTACGAACTATTCTACACAACGTTTGACAACTAATCCTATGGTAACTTGATAAACGGTAAAAACACTTATAAAAAGTTTTTACCAACTTTCCAATTAATAAGTCGTTAATGTTTTTCATCTTCTGCTATCGTTAAATTATTTTTTTGTAGTACTCTAGGTAAATTTTGGACATCTATTAATAGTTAGTTTTACCTAGTTGTGTACTTATAAAAATGGTGAATGCGTAAACTGGTACGTAGTGCATTAATACAACTGTAAATATTAGCCAAACGGCTTATTTTATCGAATTCCAATAGGAGTACCTTTTCGTTAGCTTAATGTGTGAGGAAGTGAATTTCGATATTTTCATACAGGGTGTGCCATACCTGCAAAATTTTTGGATCACTAACCATAGCGAGTAGTCCGTCCCTGGCTTCAATGCACTACTGTAAATCTGTTTACCTTACCAAAATAAACATACACATACATTATAGCTTTGCCGTAAATTTTATAAAGATCAAATAACTAGTACGGAAAATACAAATAAAAACCAAATTCAAAATTAAAACTTTGGAGGCCTATAACTCGAAACCGAGGGCCTGCATAGTAAAAGTTTATATGAAGTACTAACATTATTTTAGCTCAGATTATACGCTCCTGACTTTTTTCCCATTAGTCCCGGGACACCCTGTATATATATATATATATATATATATATATATATATATATATATATATATATATATATATATGTATATATATATATATATATATATATATATATAAATTATTGTGATTGAAGAAAAGAGCGTAAATAGATCAAAGTAAAGTTTAACATGTGTTTAATTTAATCACCCTATTATTACCGAACGTTACACTGAGCTGAGGACTATGATGTAATTGTCGTGGAGGATTCGTCAATGCAAAATGCGTAATTTGGTATTACCTCTCGATGGAAAGGCATGATTCCCGTCGCTTAAAAACCTGATGAGCCGTTCTGAATTGTAGCAGCTTTACTCCAACTCTGACTGAGTAACTTCCCACACTGATATCTTGTGATGCGACGTCCAGCATAATTCATTAACCACAAACGGCATACTTCATACAAATGTGCTTTGAGTTAATTATATCTAATGGTTGCAGATAGTGTGTGGTACGGCTGGGCAAACCTAATATGGTGATATCATTCGAATTCGCAAACTCTAACATTTCGACTTTACGTGGGAGGCGTATCCATCGAGTATCAAGAGCACTTTTCCTAGAGGTTTACTGGGAACAAAATGGTCAGGCATCCACTGAAGAAAAATTGTTGCTTTGATGTATGCTGATTTTTTCTCCACGAATAGGATAGATCCTGGTGGTAAAGCGTCCTCCCACTCTTTCCTTCTATTTTTTCCTCTCATAATTACAGCAGGCAGTGAAAAGTTACCTTCGGCATTACAGCACACAACAACGTAATAGTTTCTCCCTTTTCGGTGGACGTTACTGTCGAAACAGTTTTCGAGCCCTTTTTGTCAAGTACTTCACCCTATTTAGCTGCAGGACCAATTCATCAATATTGAATATGTTCGAAGGTTTGTCAAATAAAGAGTTCTCTTCCATTGCCCTTTCAAGTAAATTAAAATAATCTTCCACCTCTTTTCGGTTCATTGCAGTTGCTCTAGCTAGTGAAACTCCTTCCGGATATCGGCTCAAACACAAAAAAGCCTATCGTACCCGGCTTTTTCAGTCTCATGGTTAAACCTGTGTTTTATTTTCAATTGTCGAGCACAGTGATGAACAATCCCTCTTAGATCATCCTTTGTTAATGGGAAACCTCTATTTTGCATGGTTAGGATACGTCGTGATAGACAGCTAGGGCCCATGTTTCCTTTTTGGGAGTTTCCGGATTTAACCCGACGCTCCCAAGTTTTCTTTGGTATGTTAAATTCACTGGAATTTCGTCGAGTAGACATACTACCAGCAAGCTCATTTCTGATTGCAATGGTCAACTTTTCTCTTGTCCAGTTACCACGTGTCTGTATGGACTTCCTTGTATATTTATTTGGCATCTGCAAATAAGAATATTATCTCAATTAGCGAACACAGCATCAAAAAGTCGACATTACCGAATAATCGAGACATATGGCCATGCCTAATTCTATATATGGCCAACTCTCCCGATTGTCCGGTAGATATGGCCATAGACATAAAATGTTTCCAAGTGCTGTTTACCATTCCAATATCTAGGTTATGTTAAAGCCACATAATCGCAATAACCAAATTCAGCGAATATAATACCGTCAAACGGGGTAATTTCGATCAAAAATCAAGGTATTTTTAGCATAGCACCTGAACGATTCAATTTATTCAAATAAAATTGAAAATGAAGATACCTTGAACATTGAGCCATTTGATGAAACCATTATAATTTTTTTGAGTTTTACCATTTAATTTTTATTTTGTCCTAAAGAGTGATCGACTTTTCCCCGCATTTGGGGTAAAGTCGATCACCTATTCAAAAGCATCGAAAAATTGACTTAACCTTCTCAAAAGGTAAAGTCGATCAACAAATATAAAAAAAACATCGAATTCATTTCTTGTTTTATTTGAGGTCGATACATTCAACAAAAAATAGGAAAATTCTTATTTATTCAGCCTTATTTCACAGCTCTGGGTTGATAAACGTAAAAAAACTTCACAAAAACTATATAAATAAAAAGAAAACGTATAGGAACATAAGTTCAGTCTAAACTTGAATAGATACGAACAAAAAATATAAAAATATCAGCTGTACAAAAAAAACTTAAAAATAACTGGACAGAAACTCATTACAGAAGATCTTGTTCTTCTCCTTGTAAATGAAAGGTGTGCCATCCGCGTTTTTCCCCTTTCAGGTTGACTTTTCTCTCAATCCGCTCTAACGTTATCATTGAGAGGTCTGGAATTAGCGGATACACAAAAAAACGTATTTTTCCAGTCTTTCTAACGCATTGCATTAACAGTTAGTTCTTCGTCTGAAATAGCTTCAATCCTGGAAATAAAATGTCTGTCCCGTCTGTTGGTTTTAAATTTCACCAATACGAAGTCGTTCACGATAAAAACTTCAGAGTTTTGCATTTATGCTAATGTTTCGTTTAAGGTAGAGGGTTCTCCTATTTCATATTCTTCTGTGAATGACTTCTCTGAATATACAACCTCTAAATCCGACTCTTTTTCTGACTCAGTGTCACTTATATTCATATTTTCAGTTTGTCCATGTTCGTCTTCTGATTCGCTTTCACTTGCATCCCGTCTCTTTCTTCTGGTTTTGATATTTTGTGATGTGCGTTTGGATTCAGTCATCAACAATTCCAATGTTCCTATGCCCTTTCCTGCAGATACATTGAGTTTTTTTCCTCGTTTCACAGTCTTCGCTGGACCCGTCCGAAGTTGTTCATGATGATCTACTATAGCACCTGTCCATGATGTTTCATGGGTATTCTCAATTGTTTTACGAGGAATTTTCTTCAGAACAGCGTCCGGATTGAATGGAACGATGAGTTGGCTTGAGATTTGAGACCAACAGACTCCACAGCCTCCTTTAGAAGCTTTGGAAAAATAGTTTTGGGTAACACTCCTCTATTTCTTAACTTCCATGTTTCTAGAACCCTTTTCCACGCCGCCTTAAGAGGTCGAAAGTAAGCTATATCCAAAGGTTATAGCAGGTGTGTTGAGTTGAGTGGGAGGAGGATAAACCTGATATTGTCATTTTCACATTACTGTATTACACTCACAGTGACGTGGCTACTCAAATTATCTCCAACTAGAACTTTAACTCCATCTATCTTTTTGAAATGAGGCAAAACATTAGAATAGATCCAGTCTTCAAATATGGTGGAGACAAACCAACCGCTGAGAGTGCGATTGTATCTGGCCCCTTCTATACTCCCTTCAGTCCATCCCACATATGAATGTTTTGCCTTGTAAACAATATATGGTGGAAGCATTGTGCCGTCTGCTGTTATCGCAAACATGACAGTGGTGCTAGTTTTAGTGCTATCTATGGCTCTATGTGCATGTTTGGTCTTTTTTTTAAGACGACTTTCACATCCCTTGGATCATCTACAAAATTTGTTTCATCATAATTCACAATATTAGAAGGTGGAATATCCTTGATGAAATCTTTTAAATTTTTGAGATAATCTTCCACTAACTCGTAGCTCAACGCTGCTCGAACCCGTTTTGTATTTTTTGCCAGTTTTATGGTAAGATTGGGATTTCGCCCCATAAAACCATTAAACCAGTCTGTTCCAGGTAAGTTATCTCTGAACCTTGGTTCTGTCACTCCTCTCTTCGTCAAATAATGCTGAACGATATGTTTGATATCGATAGGCTTTAAGGGAAATCCCCAATTAGCGCAAATTTGGAGGCCATCAGCCAACATTTTTTCTTCCTGCGCATCTGGAGCGGACGGTCTCCCATACTTAAGCTGATGTCTTCCGTGATAATGATCATTCAAAGTCGCGTAAGGAACGGCAAATTGCTTAGCGGTAGCCCTCATCGTCAATTTTTTTGTTTTACCGGCGCCACTGCCCTCTGGAGAAAACTGTCATCAGAATTCCTCTTCCCCCGAGGCCCCAACTTCTTCTGGTAGTAATGAGGCATCTGGAATGGAAAAACAAATTGATATGGACATATAAACTGATTCTCTGACCAGACAGGAAAACGCTATATGCTTGGCAACACTGTATAGGTTGTTCTTCATACGTGATTTCCCCACACAAATAAACATAACTCAAAATATGACTTAGTAAATTAAAAGGTAAAATTATATTTTTAAAACTGAAAGTGATCGAAATTACCCACAACAATGAATTTTTTTTCTAAAATCTCCAGTGGAGCGTTGAAAAAATTAAATTACAGTGAAATTAACTGTCTCGGCCCTTACTTCGAGAGAAGATTTGACCCGACTGTACCAGAAGTTACTACAAAAACGTTACAAAACATCACAAAACATTTGGTTTAACCAAGAATGCTTTAGGAAAAAGGTAATACCAAATTATGTGAATATAAAATGTCACACTAAAACACCACAAGCACAAAAACTATAAAATGTGCTCAACGAGTTTGTATAAAAGGAGAATGTAAGAATTGGTTCAAAGTTAGAGACTCCTTAGACAACTACATAAAAGTTGTACATTCAGAACTCACATTCCAATTACATCCAGTAGAATTTGACTGTTTGGATGACAAAATTAGAGAAAATGTGAGCACGATGAAGCATAAGAAATTTAAGAAACAAGAAAAGAAGCTACAGAATCTTGAACACACACAACATAATTTTACTCAAAACATCATTAAACTGTAAGTACCTACATACCAACACACTTTGCACCACGATTTGAAAACCTTTCAGACACTAATTTTACAGATGGTGAAATGGAGTTTTTAAATAAAGGTTTAAAGTACAGCATACCACCAAAATTTACGAATTATATTAAACAAATTATAGCTACAGAGTCAGAAATAGCTTTAAAATCTAATTCAAATAATTTTCTTTATGAGAAACTAGAAATTGCCAATTTAATCAAAAATATTGAACCTTCAAAAGTTAAACGTCAAACAAAAAATGACATTACAGTTTTAATTGCAATAAAAAAGAAGATAGATGATAATAACCTAACAGTTACAAAATCTGATAAGGGGAACACAACTGTCGTTTTGACGACTGAAAATTACAATTACAAAATATATAACTTTATAGAATCTTGCGATGTAAAAGTTCTTAAAGCAGACCCAACAAAAAAGTTTTCTAATAATGTAAGGGATATTGTTAATAATTCAAATTATCTTTTAAGTGATTACGAAAAGAGGTCTATCATACATAAGAATCCTCATTGTCCACAATTATATGGAACCGTTAAATTACATAAAATAACGAAACCAATTAGACCTGTAGTTTCTTATGTTAATGCTCCTAATAATATATTGGCAAAGAGGCTCAACAATATACTTAATAGTTACGGATATGAATCTCAGTACTCAATTAGAAATTCAATAGAACTAATCAAAAAGTTGAAAGCAATCCACTTGCAAGATAACTGGAAACTCATTTCGTTCGATGTAACTAATATATTCACTAAAATTCCTCCTAAAGAATGCCTAATACTTGTAAGAAAATTACTAGAAGATAAAAATATTAATCCAGGAATAATATCAGATATACTTAATTTATTTGATGTATGCATTAATCAGAATTATTTCACTTTTTACAATAAAATATATATTCATAATGAAGGTTTACCAATGGGAAGCCCTATATCACCTATTTTAGCAAACATTTTTATGGACAATTTAGAGAGAAAGATCTTTGAAAGTAATATTTCGAAAAATATTTTATTTTGGTATAGATATGTAGATGACATATTAGCTTGTTTTATGGGTAGTGAACGACAATTAGATGTATTTTTCAACAACATCAATAATTTACACCCAAAAATAAAATTTACATTAGAAATTGAAGAAAATAGCTAAAACAATTTTCTAGATTTAAAAATTCAAAGAGTTAATAATGTACTTGATTATTCAATTTACTGAAAACCAACACAGACTGATGTGACAATTCCATTCAATTCCAATCACCCTATGTCACACAGACTAGCGGCATATAATTCAATGATACATAGAGCTTTTTCAGTTCCTATGAACAAATGTAATTTTGATAGAGAGATTAATACAATTAGAGAAATAGCAAGATCTAACGGTTATCCATTAGATATGATGAATAAGCTAATTAGTAAAAAAGAGGAAAAAGTGGCATTACAACTAATATTTCATAAACAAGCTGATGAAATAAAAACTTATAAAACCATCACATATGCAGGAAATATTTCTAATAATATTTCAAATATAATATCTTCAGCAACGAATACAACAATTTCTTTTAAAACAGAAAGTAACGTTAGTACAAAATTGTTAAATGTAAAAACAAAAATACCACTATTAAAGAAGTCGGGTATATATAAACTCAAATGTCCAGAATCTAATGCTGTCTATTTGGGTCAGACCCTTAGGAATTTTGAAATCCGATACAGTGAATACTTACGAGCATACAGGTTAAAACAACCAGATAAATCCCACTACGCCAAACATCTACTTGACACCAATCATTCATTGACACCTAACACAAAACTAGAAGTGCTGCATATTTGTGAAAAGAAACAAGAACTGGATTTCCTTGAAGAATTGGAAATTAGAAGACATTTAAGAAACCCACAATATGAAGTTGTCAATGAACAGTTAAATCTAGGGAGTTCTCCATAAATTAACTGTCTTCTTAAGTGATAATTGTAAAGATCAGCAGATATAGTTTTCTTGGTTTTCTATATCGTTGCACATCTTAATTGGAAAAACGATATCCAGGATATCACCATAGGGCTAATAATATCTAAGCTTCAATATTTGTAATATCACATCTTCTTCTTTTTTCTATAAACATATATTAAGTCAATCACAAGTTAGGTCACTTCTTGGTCTAGCCAAAAATAACTACTAAACATCAGGTAGGCATCAAATGAAATGTAACTTCCGTCATTCTGACGATGATATTGATTTATCGAAACAATTGTCAATTTTTTTGAATTTTCAATAACTTTTATTATATTGTAGAATCAACTAGAAACCGTGAGTTTCATTTAAAACATTAAATTACAGTGTTATTTTTTCGTATTCCCGTATATTCGCGAATTATTTTCCTCCGTGCATACTTTTAGATGTGGAATCAATCGTTTTCGCATGTTCGAATTTTAGCCAATTTTCAACTCTTTATAAACACGTTAACCTACACATACTTACTTTATGTTTCACTACACACTCTACACTTGATCACGTCTACTCTCTCACTGAACCAGTGGCACAGAAAACGGACCCGAGGATAGAATGAAAAGTGCTCTCTTGTCGAGTATGAAATGTAATGCGACAATTACTGCAGCGGTTGTGTCTCTAAATAGGCCGATAATGTAGATTTCTTAAAAAAGATTTACAGTTTCCATTTTTCCATACTGCCGCCATCTGGCGGTAAATAGAAGCGGATATTTAATGTTCTGCCAGTATCTCGAAGGTAGTAAATTACATTATATTCAAATTCTAAAGCTCAAACCACAGTTTGAACTTCCAGAATTAGAATCAAATGTAATTTACTACCTGCGAGGTACAACAGAAATATAGGTAGTTCACCATTGTACAATCAAAATTAAGAGAAAATGCAATAAAGTGCTGTACAACTAAATGCATTTGTTATTAACTGCCTTATTTTTTTATGTATAATGAATTTACACCCTGGACCGAAGATGAAATAAAAAACGGTTTATTTATAAATTTATTAGTACAAATTCATGTTTTTTTTATTACAGATACATTAAAAACATTTACAAGTACAATAATGAACATAAAAAATTATAGATACATATATTTTATTTTATATGTAATCTAAAAAGAATCTAAAGTTATTACATTAAAATAGATTCAATTATTAAACGATGCTATAAATAAACATACAGAAGCTATGTAAACAAGAGAAAATGTTTGCACTTTCAATAACAATCAAGTAATTTATTTGTGAAATATTAACCTCTTACTCATCAAGTGGTGAAATAATAAAAAAGTAATAAAAGTTTTATTGAATCATAATACAATACCTTAATTGAACTAAATATTTTTTAGTTCAATTATAGTCTTAGCTTCCTAAAAAAACATGTGAATGATCTCATAAATATGTTATGCTATCCTACAAAAAGTATAATTTAAGGCGTGGCGTGAATGCATCACTGGTATGTAATGGGATAGGGGAGAATACTGTTAAATGGTTCAAACAACAACAGTAAGTAAAAATGATTGTTAATGAATAGAAAGAATATTTGATATCATTACAATTATTACTTTTTGTTTTTGTGTATTTTGTTACCTTAGACAACCCCAGACAAACGCAGGCCTTCTGTGGGGCTTTATTTATTCACACATACATACATACATACATACATACAAAAAAATAATGAAACCATTAAAAAATGTATAAGTCTGGGATTGTATAACTTGAAACAAACTCTGTCTGCATTTCTGAGAATAAACAACTCTTTACATTCACAATTCAAAATAACCTACCTGTTGAAGGTACCTAATTGTACCATCCCACTGAACTGTTTCGGCAGTTCTGGTTGCTGAGGAAGAAAACTTACTTCAACTGAAAATATAAAAACATTTCTTACACTGACAAAAATATAAATAATAATTATAACGGAAAATGTTCACAAGTATACAGAATAATAAAAACTATAGTTCAGCATACATAATTAAAATATATTAACGTTGAAAAGATGGTATCCAAACTTCCCAGCAGTCCACAAAGAAACTATACTGTTGGGATTCAGCTGTGTACTTTTGGCTTGTGCTGTCAGGAAGTTTGAATATCTTCACCGTCGACAGAACACGTTTTTACTGCAAGTTACAACGACATTTCAGCCCCCACAGATTCGATTCTTGTATTTCCACTACAAAGGCTATACCTACTTTAAACAGTTAACTTACTACTGAGGCAGGATATGCTTGGACATTTTTAAGATGATAAACAGGGCTCTTATCTGAATGACGAATAAGAATCTCCTGCCTACATTTATGAGACCCGACATTGAGGGAGCCATCTTTCTTATAGGCAAACAAGCGGAATTTGTAAGATTACTCTGTTACTATAATTATTAATATGATTTAATCACAAGATCTACCACAGGATATGTATAACAAGTCAAAACTGTGAAATAGGTATATCCGTTTTCAAGTGTTATTGCTCACTTTACTTGTTCTTGAGTGTAGATCATTTATTTAGCTCCGATATACTAACACAAAGCATTCAAAACAATTCGTACATGATAGTATCCTTAAAAACTGATAAAGTCTGTAAAATTATATATGTATAAAAACACAAAATGTTGACAGAAACAGTACGATCAGTTTAATCAATGTAACATTTTATAGACGACTTTTGGACTTTTATGTCTCTGCTTGTTAGCGATTAGTTCCTAGGTTATGTTAATACTAACAATCTATTAATACAAAAAAGAAAACTTTTGTTCCTGATCAATAAAAGCCAATAACATTCTACAGAGTATTTAAATATCTACCTTTTCTCCAGCTTGATCCAGGGGTAGGAGGTAGGATCCAAATTACTGGCAAAATGTAACGTTGGTACTGCGTCACGAGTAAAGCCTTTTATCGTACCGGCAACTTTACAACTTTTTTCAAAGTGCTCTTCACACCCCACGTACTTTTCATATAATTCCTCCACGGAATACATATCATAATTCTGCGGACGTATATTTTCTAGCCACATTCCATATACTTTCGGAACAGTTTTTGGAAAGAGATGCATTTTACCCATGCGATAGTCACAACCCGGTACACAACATTTTCTTAATTTTAAAGGGAGTTTATAGTTTTCATCCATATCAAAAAAAAACAATAAATAATTTGTCTATG
Organism: Galeruca laticollis; assembly: GCA_963921935.1. Classification (NCBI taxonomy): domain Eukaryota; kingdom Metazoa; phylum Arthropoda; class Insecta; order Coleoptera; family Chrysomelidae; genus Galeruca; species Galeruca laticollis. Next base: position 127,760,270 of record OY998177.1, read on the forward strand.
CAAAAAATTATCACTGCAAACACAGATCATATAACTACTATTAAAAAAAGAGTGCAAACACATGTGCCATAAAAATGATTTCAAAATGAATTTTTTCCTTCTACTTCTATAAAAGAATACACCATTGCTTCTATTAGTCATAATTCATGTCGTCACAGATCACAGCCCAGCTGAATTAAGCTCTTTGACACTGCCATCTTTACGAGAATAGAGAAGGAAATGGTTTATTACTTAAAGTTTTCTATTATATGGTACCCTCTACGAGAAAATAGTATAATTATAACTGCATTCAGCGCGCAGTGGTTGCTGTTGGCGGGTTAAAAACGCAAGCGCTTCATTTTACGAGCTATTTTCTTCACAGTGGAGTGCTTGATCGACTTTTCCACACATGGTAAAAATAACCCCGTTTGACGGTAATAAAAATACACTTCGGATTCCAAAACTATACACTAGATATACTCACTGTCAAATATTTGTTGAAGTGAAATTAGAAAAATCCAATTACGTCACTTTGTTCTTGAGTTTTCATGAAATAAAAACCACAGATGTTGACACATCGAACGTATATAGCGGACTGATCCGCCAGTAATCTCGGAAAGGCACTAATAAATATTTCGCTTGCTATTGCCCTACTTGAGAAAAGTCATTAGATTTTTTCAATTATTTGTTAGAGGGATGCAGTATTCAAGAATTTTTTTTTCGAAGAGAAATTCTGATCTGGAGTCAAAAACCGTATAAATTGGAAAACATTTAAAGGGTGACTTTTGGCTGTAACTCCAGAAGGGTATACCAAATATCGGAAATATTATATACCGTTGGAAAAGTCTTGAATAGAGATACAGAAAACATCAAGAGTGTTTTCCTCTATGTGAGGTCAAAAACTGTAACATTGGAAAAAACTTAAAATACCCATATTTTCGAAATTTTAGATGGCCATAAGAAACCCTTAAGGATTTTTTGAGGAATCACCTGTACACTTTGGAATTTATATTTAATAACTTAATTATGTAATAAGCACCTAAGAACATCTCGCTTTCATGTTTCGTTTACTCAAACGGGACGTCACTAGCGACGGCATAACTCTGACAATTGTTTGTATGCGAAATTTGAATGTAAAAACTAAAATGTCACCTTTTCCAACTAAAAATTTATTATCTGCAAAAATATGTTATTCATTGTGATCATGCCTATTATAAGATTAGTATAAATTTTCGTTAACGCTAATTATTAACTGAAAATGGTCTTTCCTAAAATATTCCAAATACCTGAACACTTTCATTTAAACCAACATATTACTTATTATGAACAACCCCCGTCCTTCAACTCAAATTACCATGAATAAAGCGTAATAAAACTCTACGACCTAAAGGAAGAAGTTTTCGAATACAAAATTCATTTTGTGAATTTCTAGAAATTCATCCTCCGTGAAACGTTTCGACAAACAATAAAATTTACCTTGAAAATAAACCTACCGAATCTCGCCGACCTATTTTTAGCACAAAAGTCTCTTAAATTCGTCTAAATGAGAATTTATATTCAAGTTAGAAGGCTGTAGAGTAACAAACTTGAGACGAGATCGGTTCATAGAACAATAAATTTCAATTTGCTTCACTACAAAACATGCCGCTTTCTAATTACCCTAATTTGGGCACTTTAATTCGACAGAGTTAACTCCTACAATGGGAAGATGACGAGCTGAAGCACTCCGTATTTCTGTAAGGATACCCCAGGTCTTTGATTAAATTGTTACTGAAATAAATATGTGTTCGTAATTAGAATAATTCCAAACGACAAAGCCGTTGCCATAAGCACACTACTGCAGTGGGATTTTACCGTACGTACAAACATTTGCAAGAAATAATTCCACACTAGAAACTATCAAAAAAATTCCTTTTTAACCTTCGTGGTACGGTGCCAAAAAAATACACAGAATACAGTGCGGGGTACATTTATACCCCAAGCTTGAATGCTGTTTCCTACTTTCCTAATTTTATTTTATTTTAAAAAGACAAAAACAAAAATCAATGAAAATTATAAATTATTTAATTATAAGCATATTAACCAGAATATCTCATAAAATATTAGTTATAATACGAAAACAAAACAAAACGTGAGGATGTAAAAACAAATCATTTATATTATTTTGTATTTTGACATTTTTCACATACAACTTGTTTTTTGGAGTGAACAGCACACACAAAACGATTACACTGAGTGCACATTTGTCTGCATTTTCTATCTTTCTTCCCATCACATAAATAACAGCGTCCGGGAGTACACCGCTCTACTTTTTGATGTTCTACTACATTTGTATTTGCCAACTCAGGAGATACATCAATAATAATACCACCATTAAAGAAGTCAGGTATATATAAACTAAAATGTCCAGAATGTAATGCTGTCTACTTGGGTCAGACCCTTAGGAATTTTGAAATCCGATACAGTGAACCCTTACGAGCATACAGATTAAAACAACCAGATAAATCCCACTACGCAAAACATCTACTTAACACTAATCATTCATTGACACCTAACACAAAACTAGAAGTGCTGCATATTTGTGGAAAGAAACAAGAACTGGATTTCCTTGAAGAATTGGAAAATAGAAGACATTTAAGAAACCCACAATATGAAGTTGTCAATGAACAGTTAAATCTAGGAAGTTCTCCACTAATAAACTGTCTTCTTAAGTGATAAATGTAAAGATCAGCAGATATAGTTTTCCTGGTTTTCTATATCATTGCACAGTTATACTGATCTTAATTGGAAAAATGATATCCAGGATATCACCATAGGGCTAATAATATCTAAGCTTCAATATTTGTAATATCACTTCTTCTTCTTTTTTCTATTAACATATATTAAGTCAATCACAAGTTAAGTCACTTCTTGGTCTAGCCAAAAATAACTACTAAACATCAGGTAGGCATCAAATGAAATGTAACTTCTGTCATTCTGATGATGATATTGATTTATCTAAACAATTATCAATTTTTTAGAATTTTCAACGATTTTTATTATATTGTGGTATTAACTAGAAACCGTTTCATTTGAAGCACTAATATGACAAAAAGTATCTTAAGGATGTTCTTAATGACAATAAATTAAATCGGCAAAGCAGAAAACTAAAAATTTACGAAAATATCCTTAAAATTTTGACTATGGGGTACATTTGTACCCCGCTGCGTATGACGAAGGTTAAATAAAACTGTTTCTAAATAATTCCACAAACATTTGGTTACATTTAAAAATGTAATATGAGTAGATTCCACACAGTAAGGGTCAAAAAAATAATAACAAATTGCTTATTACTTTTAAATTGGTTATTTAAATTAAAACCCCAATAGAAAATCTATCCCCCTTGTCATTGGTATCCCTCCTGGCACTCGTTTCGGTCCGCAATTATGAATTTAACCTGAGTCTACATCGTTAATGTTTGAACAACTACAAAGGGTCAATGATAAAATAAAATATTTGATATAAGTGAGATTAGTTGGGCCAGAACAAATTAAACTTAGGCCATTAAGGTCTTGTTTCAGTTGTTGAACTTAATTAAAGGGAAGTTCGCGCCATATTTCAATGCCTAACACTCGCAAATGAGCAAGCTCCTGGTATCAGGTAAAATGTGTTTATATTTGATATAGTTTCAATTTTCGCCGTATAGGAAATAAAGTGTTAAAGGTTCCCGTACTGATTAACGCTTTTCGACATGCCGGAAATTTGATGAAGATATATAAATTGATGTTGTAAGAATAAAGACGTGTTTGATTTTTCACCTACATCAAACCCGAAATTTCGAGTCGTGTAGTGACAATTAAATACAAATAACGGTAAGAAGGCAATTAAAAACAAAATACGCAACATAAGTGCGAAAACATAAGCAGCTCCGGACACCAAAAAAAACAGAGGTAAATAATGGTGGTTTCATTAGAGGTTAACTGATAAGCAGATAACGGAAAGTAATAACGATACTGAAACTTTGACAAAGAAATATACGGTGTTGCCAAGCCGCCAATAAATAGCACAATTACAAGACAATCACAGGGTAGGTACTCCAAGAGGTGAGTTACTTCCGAGGGGTTGACCCGAGTTACTAATTTAATGTAGCGACCTGAGAAAAGAAATACAATGGATAGCGATGGTTACAGTACTGATGATGGTAAAATAAAAAGAGGTGAAGATGAAGATATATCATTTAAAACATCCAAGAAAACAGTTATAGTCTGTTTCTTATTGACTGACAGCACGCGAAAAGGTAACATATGCTAGTCAGGTAGTAAAGCATAAACGTCACAGTTCATCTAAGGAATTTATTTAATATTTAATTTTATACCCGATCTGATATATAAAAGTAATATGTAAATTCGGTTAGTTAAAACAACTAACTAACCTTCATACATTTGCAGAGTACATACAGTTAAAACAATAAATTATTTTTGAAATAATCTTGTAACGCAACTATTCTGACTGAATATTTCATTAATTATCTTGAGAATTTGAAGCAGGTCAATTCTTGGGAGACATATTAACAAACCATTTATCAATTCATTATCCAGATAATTACTTTCTGATTTTCGAAATGTTGATAATAACATTTCCAAGAAACATTACAATAGGGTCCTACTCGGGGATTGTCCCAATGACTACTTAGAAATTTTGCAGGTATATACGGTGAAACTTGGTCTCGCCCAAATTTGTATCATTTGTTTTGCTTAGCGTCGCTTATGTTCCATAAGTGTTAACTGTGTTGTGAAAAATGTCTTCAAGTTTTACCCCAGTAAAGTGTAAGAGCGTGATTAGCTTACAAACGAAGACTGTAGTGTTAAATGTGCATCATGCTGTTGTACATCAAATGCCGGCTGCTAATGTTAGAAATATAGTTTCGACATGTTCCAATATGACAGGAGTTAGTGAATCTACTATTCACAGGCTTCTAAGAGAGAGGAAAAATGGAAATATATCTCCACCTGGAAAAAAACCATTTGACCTTGATGAACATATGCAAAATACAATAAGACGAAAACTACATGAATAATATTTTAAAAAAGAGATCCCAACCCTTGACATAATTCTAAGAATGGTGAAGGAGGACTAGAATTAGCCTGATATAGGGCGAAAAACTTTGTGAAAAATAATACACAAATTAAATTTCACTTGGGAGAAGCAAAGTCGCAAATCAGTGCTAATCGACAACGAAGAAACAATATGTTGGAGACGCCAGTATTTACGAGGTATCCGAAAATACAGACAGGAGGGAGAACAAATCTATTATCTAGTTGAGACATGGCTCAATGAAGGACATTCAGTGAAAAAATATAGCAGGACAAAAGTATTTAAACCAGTCGTCAAGCTTTCATAGAAGGTTTATTTACTGGACTGAAAACTCCTATCGGTAAAGGTCGCCGACTAATAATAACGCATATTGGATGCAATCAAGGGTTCGTTGAAGGTGGTTTACTGGAGTTTCAGTCAACATCAACCAAAGACTATCATGAAGAAATGACTGCAGATGTATTTTACACAGATGGTCGAATTATTTCCAAATAATGCTGTAATCGTTATGGACAATGCCACTTATCATTCGCGATTAACAGAAAATCTTTCATCTACCTCTTGGAGAAAAGCTGATATTAGAAAGTGGTTAATCGTAAAAGATATACCATTTGAAGATGATATGTTGAAAAAAGAACTTTTAAAGGTTGCTTCAGATCACAAGCTACAATTTAAAAAGTTTGTTATTGATGAAATAGCCAAGAATCGTGGGATAACGGTGCTTCGTTTGCCGCCATACCATTGTGAATTGAATGCGATAGAGTTAATATAGGCCCAAATGAAAGGTTATGTAGCTAGACATAATAAAACATTTAAAATGAAAGATGTTCGTGAACTCATGAAGTACTCATTGACAACAATAACTGAAGGGAACTGGAGAGATGATGTGAATCATGTAATTAAACAGGAAGAGAAAATGTGGGTTTTAGATAACCTCATAGAACAAACTATAGTACCGATCTCTCTCGACGAGTCTCCGGATGATTTTTGTATGGCCAGCGAAGAGGATGATACTATAGATTGAATTTTATATTTCCTATAAATGGTATGTTTACTTTACTTAATATACATTAATTAATTGTCAATAAATTTGAATTATGAAAATTAAACTATATTTTCATTAATTAATTTAATTTAATAAAAATGAAAATGTAACTTGTTGATAGGCCTAAACGAATGAATTTTATTTCAACTGTAATGTTGACCGAATCTAATTATATAAGCAAAATGAACGAATATCGTAATCTCCGCCACTGCCGCACTGTATATCCTTTTGCTGGCATTGTTCAGTTTTATTACCATATTGTATTTTGAGCTGAAACAGGGATGTACAGATAACCAATACAGACACCTACTTGTTTGGCATTAGAATTTTAGTATTTACTTTTAAAATTCTTAGGATCACTCTGTAAGAGATAATTTTCTATTTGAATATTTAATGAGGCTACTGTGCTGTCAGACATTAAGAAATAGACTATAGAACACCAAATGAAGAGGAAAAGAGAAATGAGGATATGATGGAGAGGATGATGGAAATGATGATAAACCTCACAAGAGATATAAAGGACATTAAAGAAGATCAAAAAACGTATGTAGAATTGAATACTTCAGATGATAAATTAAAGGTCATGAAAAATAAACACAAGCGTAAAAGTATTTGTTAACAACAATATGAATAAAGAGGAAAGAGAAATACAGAAAGAGATAAGAATAATTGCAAAAGAAGAATTGAACAAAAGAAAGGACATTCAAGTGGGACATCAAAAAGTAATAATAGACTAAGAAGTGTTGAAATGGAACAAGGAAGCAAAGGCTTTAGAAATACAAAAGTCAAAAAACTAGATATGTCACGAAAACCGGATGACTTGGAAACGACACTAGCAATGGAAAATAATTACGAGAAAGAAAATAAAATTGAAAATATAACAGTAAATAAAGAAAAATCAGGGAATAAATTAAAAGGGAAATAGATGTACTAAGTTAGTCCTGGCCTATTCCTGGCTCATTCCTGGCCCATCTTAGCCCACTACTTCCAATTTTCGCCACTAGACGGCACTGATCGTTGGCGGTCGTTGCCGGGCGATTCAAATGGGGCGCAGGTGACGTCACTACGATGTTCGATATAGATGGCGCTGATCGTTGGCGGGCGATTCAAATGGGGCGCTGGTGATGTTACTACGACGTTCGATATACAGGGATGGCATTGATGGTGCTGGTGTCGTTGGCGGTTGATTCAAATCTCTAGTTGGCTGGGGAGGGTGACTTCCACCAGCGCCCTATTAGAATCACCCGTCAACGATTAGCGCCATCTATATCGAACATCGTAGTGACATCACCAACGCTCCATTTGAATCGCCCGGCAACGACCGCCAACGATCAGTGCCATCTAGTGGCGAAAATTGGAAGTAGTAAGCTAAGATAAACAAGGAATGAACTAGGAATGGATCAGGATTAACTTAGTACATCTACTAAGGAAATTTAAAGATAGGAACATGGAACGTCAGGGGAACATATGAAGAGGGAGCAATGAAACAAGTAACGGGAGAAATGAAGAAGTATGACTACGATCTCATAGCATTACAAGAGACAAAACAGAAAGGAAGTTATTGAATTATATGACTACATATTCTTTAGCAGTGGAGGAGATAACATAAGGTTGGGTACTGGGTTTCTAGTAAGTAAGAAAATTAAACATGCCATAGTTAAATTTAAACCGGTTTCTAAAAGACTATGCTAGATTAGATTAAAAGGAAAATATCGGAAGACATCATTAATAAATATACAGTTCCCAACGGAAGAAACGGATATAGAAGGTAAAGAAAGTTACTACGATGAACTAGATAATATATTTGAAAGAATCCCGAGATATGACCTAAAAATAATCCTAGGAGATGCGAATGTAAAAGTAGGGAAAGAAGATATATACAAGCCCACAATAGGTATATGAGGGAAACATGAACACACAAATGAAAACGTTGATCCATTTCGCAAAAGAAAAGGGTATGCAAATAGAAAGCACATATTTTGAAAAGAAAGAAATATATAAAAGCATCTGGAGATCACATGACGGATCATACACCAATCATATAGACCATGTATTAATAGACGAAGACGAAGAAAAGTGTATAACAGATATCAAAAGTTATAGAGGGCCAGATGCAGATACTGGCCACTTTTTGGTAGGAATAAAGCTTAAACAAGAAATACCACTGCAAATAAATCGAGAAAGGAATGAGAAGAAACAAAACACAAGGATTAGATCGACAAAACGCGAAGAAAGAAAGCTGTAGACAGAAATGATAAATAATTATGCTATACGGACAGCTCATGATACAAATGACATAGAGAGTATCTGGACAAATATAAAAAAATGCACAGAAGTAGCAATTGGACACATCCACGAAAAAACTCCATCAGGAAGGAAAAAGTGGTTCGATGAAGAATGCCAAAAGAAATAGAGCTACGAAAAGCCAGAAGACTAGAAATGATAAAGAAAGAAACACAAGAATGAAAACAAACATACACAGAACAGAGGAAACACTGTAAAAAATTAATAAGTTATAGGAAAAGAGAGTATTCAGAAAAACAAACTTCTGACAGAAATAGAAGAAAGTAACAATAATAAAGAAATCAGAAATATGTACCAGGGAATCAAAAGAGAAAGAAAAGGCTACCAACAGAGACCGGTGTATTACAAAAATAAAGAGGGGAAATTAATAGAAAATGAGCAAGAGATCACAGAAATGTGGAAAAAATATTTTAAAGAACTCTTAAGTCCTGCGAGGAACGTGGAATATGAGATCGAATGGGAATATCTTGTAACCTTACCTTGTTGTTACTCCAAGAAGTGAGGTTACATTGCCAAAGGTTCGCTTTTCGCCGGAGAGCATAAGGTCATGAGTAAGTGAGGAATATTTGAAAGCTTGTCCTTTATTATATTTTTAAGGCGCTACTCGATTAGTAGGACATTCAAGAAATTTACTGATTAACCAAGAAACCAATAATGAACAAAAAATTAGCTATTGTAACTTTTCAAATATGTTATTTATGTCGTTTTGCTTTTACGTTTGTGAATCAAATAAAACACTTTGTTGCCAATAAAACAGTTTAATTAAATGGATGGTACCTTGAACATATGTTGTAATAACCTGTCTCAAAAATATGAGGTGATCAACTCTATTTATGAAATGATAATCAGTTATCAATGATTAGTTAATTTAAAATGTTTAACAATTTCTAATGTTATCAACTAACGGAGATCAAAATATACAATACACTAAATCTTTAGCAACACGTAAATGGTGCCGCTTTACAACAGTAATAATTAACCATATACATACAAGTAGGTCAAAAGTATCTCTAATATAATAAGATTAAACTGAAATATAATTTCAGTGCGATATACAATAACAAAGTTGATATTTCAACTCTAAAGAATTGAAAGAATGTAATGTTAAAATTGTGAATTTGACAGACGTCTTAATAAAATGTGAAATTACTAAACAGTGGAATATAAAAGTTAATGTGTGATTCAACGTTAATAAATAAAGTTATAAAATGAATAATGTGCTCAAAGTTCAGATAAAAACAAATAAAACTTTAAATGTTACTTGCGGTTAGTGTCCAAACTATTAGACGTCAATTGGCTCAATTGACAAGCAACATCTGACTTATGGAACAAGATTCAGCCATGCGGTTAATAATCGATGAAATTATTCGGCAGTCGTCACCAACAAACATAAGTCCAGCTTCGTCCTTTGAACTGGAAACGCCGTTAGAAGCTCTTGTCGCTCTATAACGTTAATCGTAATCCGATGTACGAAACATCTCAACAACCCTGGACGGAGAACTTTGGTCTGTCAGCTATCCCTACGAGAATATATACCATACAGGAATCATCCGAAATTGAAGCTTCTTAAAATCTGTTCTTGATCATCCTATCATTGATAACCATCACCCATAAAAACTATCAAACCATCAATTGGCAAAAAATGTTGTAAAAACTGCTTGTAAAAACTATGCACTATAGAAAAAAAACCTTGTTACCAAGGGTTTTTCACCACTATAGTTCCCAAAATATATGGATTAAACCATGTGCCACTGGCCATTTTATATACTTACGACTTGTCCTCATCGATACCCCAACCTAATCGTTCGACAAGTATCCGACAAGTCTTTCAACAGCTCCCCTTTACTTTACAATTGACATCAGCAAACAGTGTTACCAATGGCAGTCAAATAAATCCCCACATTAAATAAAAAAATACTCATGGATTGGTTAAATCACATAAAGAATATTAATAAAAATATTACTCTAAAAACCCATTTAATTATTTACATCCCGTTATTCCAGGATATGCTTAAATAATTCTAAAACCCATAGCTAATTCCGTTATGCAACCAACTATACAGAAATGTGTATAAAGTTGCATACTCAGTGGGTAGCTTAATTGAATTAACGTACCTCCGTGAGTTACTCATATTACAGTACAAAAAAAAGCATTGTATTTTTATCATGCTACAATCTAGGAGAAGAAAACACCCAATACATAGAAAACCCACCAACTTTAACCGAAATTAAGGAAATAATAAATAAGCTAAAAAACAAAAAAAGTCCAAGGAATGATCAGATAACAGCAGACATGCTTAAATATGAAGGCGAAACCAAAAGCAGGTGGATACACCAGCTGGTTTAAAAAATTTGGGAGCAAGAAAGATTTTCCAAAGACTGGAATGAAGCGGTACTAATTCCAATTTAAAAAAAAAGGAGAAAAAATGGATTGTACAAACTACAGAGGTATCGCTCTTTAAATGTTCCACACAAAATCTCGAAAATAAACTTTCTAGGAAATTGGAGCAGGAAATAGGAGAATACCAGTGTGGACTACGAAAAGGACGATCGGTTTTAGATCAGATATTTACTTTAAGAGAGCACAGGCAGAAAGCTACGAACATAATAAAGAGACATATGTGCTATTCATAGACTTTAAGCAAGCATATGACAGAATAAAAAGAAAACAACTATATATAGCCTCAGACGAACTAGGAATAAAAGGGCAACTCTTTAGATTAGTCAAACTAACATTGAAAGAAACGGATAATATGGTGAGGGTAGGAACAAGAACATCCGACAAGTTCAACGTGCAAGAAGGTTTAAGGCAGAGAGATCTCCTGTCTCGATATTGTTCAACTGTGCACTAGAATATGTCATAAGGAAAGCCGAAATTAACATAAATGGGTTATTGTATAATAAAAAACATCAATGTCTAGCCTTTGCAGATGGTTCAGTAATCGTAACCATAGGGAAAAACGAACAACAGAAAGCAATATTTGAATTAGAAAAGATGGCACTTCAGGTGAGATTAGAAATAAATGGAAATAAGACGAAATATAAGACATGGACAGAAAAAGAATACAATCAGTGAAGTACTTAAAACATGACAACAGAAAAAGTACAAATTCGCAGTTTACATTCCTAGGGACAGAAAATCAGAAATAAACAGAAAAATACAAAGAAGAATAATGGCAGAGAATCGGTGCGTTCATTCTCTTAAAAGAATAATATACAGTAGAAGTATTCCCTGGAATCTCAAAATAGGCATATACAAAACAATTATTAGACCTATAATATTATTTTCAAGTGATGTATGGACATTGGGGACAAAAGAGCAGAAGCTGCTAGGAGTATGGGAATGGAAAAAATTAAGGAAAATATATGGAGGAAAGAGAACAACGGAAGGATTAGAAAGAAGAACAAATAGAGAAATATTGGAGTTATTTAAACAACCAAATATAATCGCAGTTGCTAAAGGACAAAGACTTAGATGGCTAGGTCACATCATGAGGATGCATGACGATATAATACCAAAGAAAATAATTAACAGCGGAATAGGAGGAAGAAAGAGAAGAGGCAGACTAAAAGCAAGATGAAAAGACGGAGTAATTAGGGACATAGATCAGAGCCATATTACTAATTGGAGAGAAAATGCAAGGGCCAGAGTAGTCTGGAAAAACACACACACACACACACACACACATATATATATATATATATATATATATATATATATATATATATATATATATATATATATAAATTGATGTATTTATTTCTAAATGAAAATATTCTACTTAAAACAGGCACATTAAAGAAACATAATCATAGTAGGGTAGTTTCAAAAATAGATAATTTTACTGATTTTTTAATACTTCTTTAGCCGCGATGAGCGATTTTTGTTAGGGGTGTCATGAAAAAATTCAGTAATGTTCACAAATACTTTTAAGTCGTAACAAAATATCAAATCGAGTATCAAATATTTTCAATTTTTCAAATATATAATATCCAACACACCTTTCTTCAAATTGTTTTAATATTAAGTAATTAGGATAATTAATGACAAGGCATCAAAAATTATTGTAAGTTGTAAATTGGAATTGTTTCAAAAATGATATTATTGATAAAGAATTCTATCATGAACCATCGAACCGAATAGCATTATTTTTACACAAACCCAAAACTGATTAGAGAGGAATATCTTATAGGTTCGCGTTACCGATGACCTCGACATACTGGTGATGTATTGCGCTTAGTGTTGGACGATATGTGGATAACCGTGATATTTCACCGGTGAATGAAAAATCACTGGCATCTTGCACATGCGGTGATCGGTGTTTTCGATAAGCATTATTTGAATTGATTAATTGTAGAATCCGGCCCTGGTGATCGGTAAGACAAGAACTGTTAAGTTATAGACTTCAAATAATTCGAAATTTAGTGGAAAAATTAGAAGCAATCATACTGCAAACAAACCAAAGAGTAAAGTTGTAGCATCATTAACAAAATTATTTCAAAATGTCCTTTTTCACTCCTTTCGAACAGCTCTATTGCTAAATTTTCCAGAGACAGATCAAATGTGGCATTATTGGAACCAAAATAACTTTCCAAAAAACATCGTTTTGCATTTATCTCATCTCTCATTCCATCTATTCTCGTTTTTCAAAATTTCTTCATAAAAATATCTTTCAAGTAACTCTATTGCTAAATTGTCCTGGGATAGATCGAAAGTGGCGTTATATAAAGCAGAACAATATAAATAACCTTCCAAAAACATAGTTTTGTATTTATCTCATCCCTCATTCTATCTATATTCTTTAATCAAAATTTTTTTATGACAAATATCTTTCAAGTAGCTCTATTGCTAAATTTTCCTGAGACAAGCCGAATATGGCATTATAGGAACTAAAACAACTTCAACAGCCCTCCAAAAAACATAGTTTCGTATTTTTCTAAACCTCCATTACATTTACTCTCCTTTTTTAGTAATTTTATTACGATATAGATTGTCTCACATGAAATAATCCTAGTAAACAAGAAATATTTTCTTTAACAAAAATTCCAACACCAACTATATAAAAAATCATCATTATTTGATTATTTAGAAAAAATTAAACTGTAACATAATCCTTTCTCATAACGTAACCGAAACATTCTTGTATACAAATCCTGTCGAGTTCATTTCATATAAAACTCCGGTTGAATTTTCAGCATATTCCTCACATCCACTCGTACGGTGTAAATATATTTCCGTCGGTGAAATAAAACTACATTTTACTCTAATTTTTTCCTTCCTAGATGTAGTCCAGAATCAAATCAAAATTCTTTCTGGATATATTCGCCTTCCAACTAGGAACGACGTCTTTCACCCAGTTTCACTAAGCTACGTATCCATCAATATCAGTGGATCTAATAGTTTCGCGTAATTGAAGGCCTTTTCGATTTTTTAACTGAGCATTCAATCTAACCGGTGACAGTTTGATATATTGTTTTATTCGATACTATAATGATTTAAAAATAACACGTGGAATAAATCTGGAAAAGGTAAATAGAAAATAAAAGAAAAATAGGTAATAGGTATGGGAAGGAATGTACAAGAATCAAGTAGAAATGCATACAAAAAAACCTAAGAAACTGAATACTCTAATGCATTGACCTTTTTATTTATAGTTTTTTGTGTATTTAGTGTAGCAGGTATAAGGTTTTGTAACAGTAAGGATCGTATTTGCACTGATCACTTTAATTATCTTGGAATTATGATTATACAGTGATATAGTTTATTTACGATAAAAAGACGATGATGTCATTTTCAGTTACTTTCCTGCTTATCAGAATAAATATTAATTTACCAACGGTGAATACAATTTATCCTCAACAGCCAGGGCAATTTACAGCTAACGGGTTGGCAAAACGTCAAGACGTTGTCAAATCAACTGGTAAAATTCCTCAGTTTGTTTTGACGCTTACTGACATTCGATCATCGTCTAATATTTACAAATATTTTTGGTGCTTTTAAATTCATTACTTCTTTAAGATTAAAAAAACAGTTATTTTCCTAACTAATTATTTAGGCAAATCTGGAGTGTGTGGTTAATAAACTGCCGAAGCAGCTGAACAGAAAATGTCAAGAGATGGTAAGATCTTTATTGAACTATTTTTAACGAGAATGCCGAAATGGGGGACCGCTTCTCCCGCTTACTGCTGTAATAGTATTCGCTATTTGTATTCATTATTATTAATATTATTGTTACATATTTAAATGTACATGATTAAATGTTTTTAATGTTAGGTTAGGTTAATTAAACTGGGTAATATATTATTCTTTCATAAACCGAAGTAATTATATTGTAGTGAGTTGCAGAAGCTTTACAACTTAGCGATACCACTGTTAACCATATTGCCGCCAAGCATAATAGAGGTGAACAGCCTAAAAGCCCACCTAAAAAGAGACAACGCATAAAACCTACTGTTAAATTTGATAACTTTGATCAAAATGCTTTCCGAAATGTTATATACAAAATGTATGGCAACAGTGAGTATATTGAATTTACTGTTTTATTTTATTCACAATTAACTAACACAATATTTTTTCAGAGGAACACATAACCTTGAAAACTTTAAGAGACAAACTCCAGGAGCGTGAACTCTTTTATGGTTGTTTAGCAACACTCTGGAAGATAGAGAGAAATATTGGATTCAAAAACCAAAAAGATGATACTCGTCGTGGTTTAATGGAGTTGCCACATATTGCATTAAATCGTGTACATTTTCTACATGAATATGTCAATATAAAAAGGGAAGGTTTATATCAATTTTTGTTTTTGGATGAGACCTGGATATTCAAAGACGATACTGTTGGACGTTCTTGGCAATATTCTAATCATAGAAGTGTGAAAAAAACCAAGTTGGTGGTCCAA
Organism: Galeruca laticollis; assembly: GCA_963921935.1. Lineage (NCBI taxonomy): Eukaryota > Metazoa > Arthropoda > Insecta > Coleoptera > Chrysomelidae > Galeruca > Galeruca laticollis. The sequence goes on from OY998177.1 coordinate 127,775,573, forward strand.
GGTAATTGAATAATAAAAAATTTCCTGTCGAAAAAAATTTGACATTTTATCTCTGTTGACAGGTAACAAAATACAACTTTTCACGAAATTACTTTTTTTCCCACGGGAAAAAAGTGAGTACTTTTTTCCCGGATATATATACATATAGATAAAGGAAGATATTTGATTTAAGAATATTTTATTGAACATCAGTTACATTTCCTTTATATCAAGAGTCAGAGAAAACTGGGAATCAGACATTTTTTAACTTTATATTTTCCAAAATAACTACTAAACAATCACTGAGTTCGCAATTTTTGAATCAAATCACAGAATTAAATTGACATATATTTGATTACTTTGAAGTTTTCCTTAGCAACGCATGTCTAATTGTCGCTATAACTACAACAGCTTATTAGTTTAAAAATTCAAATTTCATATCGATAACATTCTGACTTTAATATATTGTATTAATATGTTCTTTCACTATTGAATCGTCGTTTTTCCTGTCACAGAAAAAAATAGTGTATACACGGGAAAAATATTAGATTTTAGCTCTCGTTTTGTTGTCTCCCTCCGCTTCGCGTCGGGAGACAACATAACCTCGAGCTAAAATCTAATACTTTTTTCCCTTGTATAATAAATAACTATAAGCAATTAATTTATAATGTGCTAACATTCCTGCCATTTTAAGACATTTTCAAATATTCACTAGTCACACTATTTTATTTGAATCTATATAATTATTAATAGTTGTTTTGAGCTATGCAGTCTATCTAGGAAACATAGTAATTTGTTATTTCCTTCTTGTAGGTATATAGTATTGCATGCTGGTTCCTCTTCCGGATTTATTCCTGGAGCAGGGTTGGTTTTTTCTTCAAAAAAACAAGAAGGTGATTACCACGGTGAAATGAACCAAGAAAATGTTTTGCATTGGTTTGAATACCAGCTTTTAGTGAGCTTGGAAGAACCTGCCACAATTGTAATGGACAATGCAGGTTATCACAGTACAGTGATCAATAAAGTACCAACAACAGCTACCAAAAAGGCTGATATACAGAACTGCTTGATACAAAATGATATTCCTTTTGAAAATACTTTCCTCAAAACCCAATTATTGAATTTAGTACAACGGTAAGTTGATATAAACATTTTTCAATATATTATGGTAATACTTAGATAACTTATTTTGTTTAAATATATGCATTTTCGTAGGAATGAACCACCAACAGTATATGAAGCTGACATATGATCTGGAAAATATGGTCACAAAGTGCTTCGACTTCCCCCTTACCAATGTTTGTACAACCCAATTGAACATATTTGGGGCATAGTTAAAAAGTTTTATAGAGATCATGTGGGAACTGATGGTTCTTTAACAGAACAAGCAATAGGTGTATGGAAAAAGTCTTTAGAAAAAGTGACTCCTGATATTTGGTCAAAGACAGTAGAGCACACTGAAAAAATTATATAAGATGGGTGGGATACAGAAGTAGTATTTGATAGGCAGGATGTGTCTCCACTTATTATTAATTTTGACAGTGACGATGAAGATAGTGATGATTTTGTAGGGGAGTAGTGAAAATCTTGTGTTTTATTTTTTGTATCTTTTTATCCAATTTGCTTTATTTCCACCTTTTCAAAATCACTAATAACTATTATTAAATTAATTAGTTACAGTTATTTTATAATACACAAATTAAAACAACGACCACAGTATCTCTACATAAATAATACTGATAAAATGGGAGATTTTTTATTTTTATATCTTGTAACAAAATTTTATTTTGTGTATTTATATTTTTCTTTTCCATCCTATTTTTATTATAATAAATATAATCGATATTGTATAAAGAATCAATATTTAAATTTGCATGAAGATGATTACAGCTTGTATTGATTCCTTTTATCGTAAATCCTTGCAGTGCTCTTGAAGATGGTTCTATAGAGCATAGAATACGGTATAAGGACCTACAGTTCGTCATTTAACCCTCTTCTATGTAAAATAATTAAATGTTAATTCGAATATAGAATGATTGGTTACTGTTTCTTGTATCTTATCCATAGTTTTTAATGAATATTTATATTAAATTAATCAAGCCTATCATACAAGCCTTTTATTTTTAAATAAATATTTTTGATTTACGCCCTACGAGGCACGGAATAATGAAAAAGATGAACTGTCAATCTAACATCAGATTGACTTTTCTAGTTTTTGTTAAGTAAAGAAAAAACTACAGCTTGGCAACATCACAATCTTTTGTTTTGCAGCGTCATCATCTTTTTATTGTAAATAAACTATAACTACTCAACTAAACATATACGTAAAAATGGTAAAAACTTTGGCGTACGTATAAAATCTCTATTATACCACGTTACCAATTGTCATGTATTTTGGTTACCTACCGTCTAACATACTTCAATAAATAAACTAAACTGAATCATTTGTCTAAATAAATTACCTCTTTCATGTCTTTATCTGCATTTAGGAAACTATACTACAAAAAGTTTTCTCCTTATATGAATCACGCCCCGCAGTCATAGCGACCTGTCACTAAAAACAAATCTATCATATCAGGAAGGAATCTGTCACACACACAATACTAATTGGTATAAATCTTTCTCTCCAATTGTTCATCTAGGTGATTATAGCAATAATGAGACCCCAAATAATCCGGTTTCAAAGAAGAACACCCCTCAGACGACTTACTTCCCTTTCCTGAAATCTCCCAAACAATAACTTATATCATCCCTATATAACTTTGGGGGGTTATAACTGTCTCGTGAATTAACCCTTCGTCTAAGTTATTCTCGGGATATTCTCTCTGCGGCGTTTACTGAATAAACAGATCTGTAGATAGGATGCTCATTGAAGTAATATTTATGGTTGTTGTAGTATTTGATAAGGGCGGGTCCAATACGGACTCTTATTTCATTGGATTTGCTCCTTTGGTCCGATTTAGAATAGACCTATGGGTTTCCTAGACAATTTTTAATCCTTTATCGACTTATATTAGATGCAATAAGTTGAAACAAAACACTTTTAATTTCCATAAACTAGCTTTATTTAATAACAATGATTTGAAATAAATCATTCTCTTTGTTTTCTATTAATAATTCTCCGACTTACTTAAAAACGAAATGTGCTTGATAAAATTGACATAACAATATTGACATAATATTAAGCTGGCTTCAAACATAATAGACACGTTATATCTAGCAATCTAAATAGGTACACTTAAATTTAAATAAAAAATTGTTGAGCACAATTAACAATCTAAAAATGAATGCAATTTAAAATACCAAAGATCAAACATGAAAAATTGTAGTTGAACGTAAAATAAATTAGTCCTAAAATATTAAAACTTTTCTTTACCTAATGGTTTGGTAAACATATCAGCTTTATTTTCAGAACTATTAACATATTCAATCCTAAGTTATTGGTTAAGATAATGATCCTTAATGAAATGAAATCTTATATCAATATTTTTGCTTATTTTTTAATTTTCACAGGATTTAATAAAAGAAGTAGTACTGAGATTGTGAATTTTTAAAGTCATCAAATTGCGCTCACCAATTCTGATAGAACACCACTTAAGTTAATCAGTTCTTGGGCTGTAGTTGTATTTGGTATAAGGATGCAAACTTTGGGCCAAGTCTTATAAAAAATGTTCTTGCTAATTGATTCTTTAGATCAGCTTCAAATTAGTTGAAAAATAACCATGTATATATAAAAATTTTATCTGAATAAATTTCAGTCAATATATTGAGAATTATTTGTAAGAATGTTTCTTTGTTAGTATCAAATGAAAATAGAAAACGTTGTATAAATTTAATAAACGACATGGTATGTTATTTTAAAAATTTTTGGGATCTTAATTCCATTACTATAATTGTTTATTAAATGGAAATTTTTTGACAGGAATATACTTATTATTCGAAAAGAGTAGTACAATGTCTAACACTTGTAAGAAATTTACTAGAATGAAATTAACTGTCTCGACCCTTACTTCGTGGAATCTACTCATATTAGTGTTTTAAGTGAAACTCAATGTTTCTAGCTAATTCCACAATATAATGAAAAATGATGGAAATTCTAAAAAATTGACAATTGTTTCGATAATTGAATATCATCGTCAGAATGACAGAAGTTACATTTCATTTGATGCCTACCTGATATTAAGTAGTTATTTTTGGCTTGCGATGATTTAATGGTAAGAAATCCTGGCCAAACTATTTGTTTGAAATATATTGCCGCGCTTGTTGGTACTGCATATCAGCGAGCTTTTACTCCACTGAGTATTAGCAAAGGGTTTTCTCAAACTTGTATCTACCCATACAATTCCCACCAATTTACTTATCATGACTTCTTCACTGCAAAGGTTACTGACCGACCGATCCTCAGCAGTCATAAAGTGCTACAGTTAGTGATACGCTGGCATTATCTGTCGGCTGAGAACATACCTCAGAATCTACTCCTAGGCCGAAGCCTGAACCTTCCTGCCCATACAAGACACCCGAAGAAATAAAGTCATTGCCGCAGGCAGCACCAAGAAAACAACAAACATCAGGAAGAAAACCTGCAAAAACAAAAGTTCTCTCTGATACACCAAATATGGAAGAAATGAAAAAGGACTATGAAAAAAGACAAGAACAGAGAAACAAAGGTAAATTTAATGTTGTTAAAGTGAAGAAACAAAGAGCAATTGAAGAGGAGTCATCATCGGATGAAATAACTGATATAGAAGACCAAATAGAAAATGAGAAAGTAGAAAATTATTTTGTTATAGGAGTAGTAAACTTAAAGGACAATGTTTTAGTAAGATTTACAACAAAAAAGACAATAAAGCACTATGTTAGACAAGTTATAGAAAAAGTGAGAGATGAATATTTAATAAACTTTATGCGGCGGAAAAAGCCTGGATACCACTTTGTATATCCTGACGTGGAAGACCAATGTCTAGTTTCTGAAGAAGATGTTATGAAGCTACCGATACCAAGTTTTGTAGGAGGGACTGCCAGATCCTCAAGAAAATTATCATTTGCCGACAAATTTAATAAATTTTACAATGTCAATTAATAATGAGTACTTCTATTTGATAATAATAAATTTGACTGCAGTTTACGAGATTGACTTAATATTGTTACGAACTCGCACACCGAAGCAGATACTAAGTACGGTCCTGTAACCTTATGTTAACGGAGTTTAAAATGGTGAGCGCGCCGAATTCTGGGAAGGTCTATTGGGATTTATTGTGACAGTTTTTATAGACATGTTCTCGGAAGGTCTTTTAAGGATTGAGCCGGCAGTCGAGAAATATCGCGAAAGGCATTTGTTTTGTGTAAGCCGCAGTCCAGAATTCTCTAGTAAAAAAGGCACTAGTATATAAAAAGGACCGGGGAGTTGATAAAGCGATCTTGACAAATAAAGAGTAAATAAGTGAATATAAAAGTGTTGATATGAATTAAATTTAAGTGATTAGTTAAGTACATATAAATTAAGTGTTAGTGAGTTAGTGTTTAAATAAATTAGTAAGTAGCAATATCGTGTGTTTAAAATTTATCCCACCAGTTTATTGTTTAAATAAATAACAAAACATTACATTGGTGTCAAAAGTGGGATAATATAAATAAATTGCTACGCAAAAATGGCCAAGAGACTATGTGACCTCGAAGTGGCGGAACTAAGAGCAGAATTGGAAGATCGTGAGTTGGAAACGTCTGGAAAGAAAACCGAATTAGTAGAACGACTTAAAGTGGCACTGGAAAATGACGGTTTTGATCCAGAAACAGTTCTATTTAATGACGAGGCTTCCACCTTAATCTCGTCAATGTCTGCTAATATGGAGAAGATTTCTGCCATGAAAGACAACATGGACGAGAAGATTTCTGCCATGGAAAGGAAACTTTCAGCGAATGTGAAAAACGATATTTCTGCTATGAAGAATGATATATCTGCAGATATCTTATCATTGAAAAATGACATGAATAAAATTTCGTCTCTAAAATCAGACATTGAGAATAAAATGACAACGATGGAAAATCAGATGGACGTGAAAATCAAGAAGTTAGAGACAAAGATTGCCGATTTAAGAACACAAGACACTTCAGCAGGAGAAAAGAAGATCGAGATCTGCAATCCAGATACACAACCCAAGACAGATGATATTGGCAGTTTTACCCGAGTCAAGGCCCCAACGTTCGATGGAAAGATGTCGTGGACCAATTACGTAAAACAGTTCGAAGCAGCCGCTAGAGTGAATAATTGTTCCGATAAGGAGAAAGCAGTGAACCTAACTATAGCGCTTCGGGGAGATGCCTTAGATGTACTTCAGACGATACCGCTTGAAGGAACAGATGACTTCGAGCTGCTGAAGAAGAGGTTGGACATGCGATACGGTCACGAACATCTAGAACATTTGTACCAGTCCCAGCTGAAGAACCGAAGGCAAAACCGTGACGAAGCCCTTCAAGAGTATGAAGTGGATATTGCCCGACTCGTTCGATTTGCTTATCCGTCAGCACCAGAGAACATGACGGAATGTCTGGGCATCCAGGCCTTTATTAATGGCTTACGTGACCCCGATATGCAGAGGACGCTTCGTTTAGCCCATTCGAAAACATTAGTTGACGCATTGATAGCTGTAACGAAGGCTTCGGGTTACAACAAAGTTAGGACCATCCAAGAAGAAGGCGACTAGGACAAGTTTGACCAGATCGTCAGCTTGATCAAAGGTATGATGGACAAGAAGCCGAGAAAGATCAGATGCTGGAATTGTGGCGAGCTAGGGCATGTACGTAGTTCGTGTAAGCGCCCCAAGACTCCTGCAAACCAAGAACCCCAGTCACAGGAAAAACTAGAACAGGTCGGCTACGAGGGGGCAGCACCGACCCATGATCGTTCCAAAGACCCTCCCACACTGATAGCTTCGCTCAGATGTCGCAATGACAGTGTATATGTGGATGGCGAAGTAAATGACAAGAAATATACTCTGCTGGTTGACACTGGAGCAACAAGAACCATTATACGACCGGAACTAATAAAACCCAAGAAGCTTTTACCAACGAGACTGCGACTGCGGACCGCCACAGGTGAGAGTGCCAACGTTCACGGTGAGACACAAATCCAATTTGGAATTGGCGCAGAAAAGTTCACGCATACGGTAATCGTACCTGACATTGAAGAAGTCGTGATTCTGGGGATGGACGTAATGAATGTACATGGTTTCCAATTAGACTTTAGAAACAGAACCATTGAAGTGGGCTCCGAGGAGGTATTCCTTCATACACATGAAGGCAGCGCGGTATTGGCAGCTGTACAGGAAGATACCGTTCTACCTGCACGAAGCGAAACCATGATAGTAGCACGGCTGCAGGGAATCGTGGAGGAAGGTACACCGGTTATGATGGAACCAAGGAACCACGATGAGGAGGTTGGCTAAGGAGTACTAATTGGGAAAGGATTGGTTACGTGGGCGAAGGAGATCCCTGTACGACTGATAAACGTGAACGATTACCCAATTACCATCAAGAAGGAAACCAAGATTGGATCCTGCGTACCAGTGACGTCTATAGTTCGTCAAACAACGACCACTGATAATTCTAATGCCAGATTCGAACAGATGTTATCAGTAGCTGGTCAATCTTTGGATCGAGCTGAAAAAAAGAGAATGACAGAATTTTTTTTGTAGTATCGAGACTTATTCGTACCAAAAGGAGGAAAGACTGGCAGAACTTCAGCCGTCAAACACAAAATCGATACTGGTAATGCTAAGCCAATTAGACAATCAGCTCGAAGACTTCCACAAGCGAAGAGAGAGGAAGCTGGAAGAATGATTCGAGAGATGGCAGAAGAAAAAGTGATAGAACCATCTAATAGTCCATGGATGTCTCCAGTAGTGCTCGTCAAGAAAAAGGATGGAAATACGAGATTCTGCGTGGATTATCGCCAGCTTCACAACGTGACGAAGAAAGACAGCTATCCTCTGCCTCGAATTGACGATACGCTAGACACTTTGGCCGGCAGCAAACTGTTTTCCACCTTGGACCTGAAGTCTGGTTATTGGCAAGTGGAAATGGACTCAGAAGATAAAGAGAAGACTGCTTTTACCACAGGATCTGGATTATGGCAATTCAACGTCATGCCATTCGGGCTCTGTAATGCGCCTGCGATATTTAAAAGACTCATGGAAAATATCTTAAGACGGTTGTCTTGGAAGACATGCCTGGTCTATTTGGACGACATCGTAGTACTGGGGAAGACATTTGACAAACATCTGAAGAATTTGGAAGACGTATTCAAACGACTCCAAGCTGCCCAGCTCATATTAAACCCGAAGAAATGTCAGCTGTTCCAAAACCGAGTCAACTATCTAGGTCATATAGTGAGCAATGAAGGAGTGGCGGTGGATTCGGAGAAGATTATTCCCATTCAGCAATGGCCGCAACGTACGACACGCAGGCCACAGAGGGCGGTTTTAAAGAAGGGGACAAAGTATGGTTACACAACCCGACGAGGAGAAAAGGATTTTCTCCAAAATTACAAAAATCTTGGCAAGGTCCATACTCAATCAAGAAAAGGATCAATGATGTTATATATCGCATAAGCAAGATCCCCAACGGAAAACCAATAGTAGTTCACCAAAACCGACTAGCGCCATTCGAAGAAGACCATGACCTGGAGGAAGGAATAAACCTTATTCGAGATGTGTCTGACCCTACCTTCGATGAATTCATGGGCGCGTATGGAGTTACCGGCAAAGCTAGATATGGAGTCACTTCGGAACAACAACATGATTTGTTCACTCTCCCGGAAGATTATTCACTGGCATACAACATCCCCGTCTGTATCAAGAACGCACAAGGGTTGGCAACCGTCTTTCGAAAGAAGTCGGGCAATTAGAAAATCTTGAAGACCAGATTCCAGCCCCTGGCAAGACAGTGATACTGAAACATAATTCGCGGTACGTCTTCTATGTGGTAACTAAAAATGGATTTCAACATCGATCTACCTACCGCGATGTGTGGGAAGCACTTCTAAACCTACGAGACCATGTGTTGGAATCCAGCGTGAAGAAACTGGCTATGCCTAAGATAGCGAGTAACCAGTTGGATTGGCGAATCATCATGAACATGGTAGAGGTTATCTTTCGAGATGCCGGTGTCCAGATATCAATTTGCAGCTACAACCGCCGTTATCAGTATCCAAAGAAGACGATGCCCTGCTATTTCCATAAGATCGGAAAGTGTAGAAATGGGGCCAGTTGCCGATTCAAACATCCAGTCTCGGCTACACAAAAGTTCCAGGAGGAACTTTCATTTAAGGAGGGGGTAATGTTACGAACTCGCACACCGAAGCAGATACTAAGTACGGTCCTGTAACCTTATGTTAACGGAGTTTAAAAATGGTGAGCGCGCCGAATTCCGGGAAGGCCTATTGGGATTTATTGTGACAGTTTTTATAGACATGTTCTCGGAAGGTCTTTTAAGGATTGAGCCGACAATCGAGAAATATCGCGAAAGGCATTTGTTTTGTGTAAGCCGCAGTCCAGAATTCTCTAGTAAAAAAGGAACTAGTATATAAAAAGGACCGATCAGCGGACCGGGGAGTTGATAAAGCGATCTTGACAAATAAACAGTGAATAAGTGAATATAAAAGTGTTGATATAAATTAATAATCAAGTTTGTGTGCATATAAATTAAATTTAAGTGATTAGTTAAGTACATATAAATTTAGTGTTAGTGAGTTAGTGTTTAAATAAATTATTAAGTAGCCATATCGTGTGTTTAAAATTTATCCCACCCGTTTATTGTTTAAATAAATAACAAAACCGTTACAATATTAAGCTGTCTTCACGAAGAATTCAAATAAAGTTTTAATGTAAATCTTTGCACTGGACACCTTTTTTATATCTAAATATGAGCTCGAACAAAAACATCCAACAAAGGCAAATAAACAAATCATAATTATCCTTATCTCATTGTTTTGGTTCAAATTATGTTAACAAAAATCGAGTGAACGTAAAAATAGGAAAACCCATATTCGTTATCATAACAAAACAGTAAAAAGCAAAATGAACGCATACCTATTTATAATATGAAAACAAATATTCTTCATTCCCCGATTCATAACAAACATTAATCCGAAAGTCACATTCTGTTTGAAGTAGTGTAAAAAGATTTATACATGTTGGGTAACAGAGTAGGGCGAGGTATTTTCTCGTTATCCTTAGGGACACACTTGCTTATGTACGATCTTTTTTGGCTTTAGCGACAGGAGAGATATTACAGTAGCATATCTAACGTATGAGTTTCATCAAGTGAAGTATATGGGGGAATCAAAGATCTATGGTATTTTAATGGTATTTTTTTTAGAAAGGCCAGTTGTTGCCATTTAATTTTCCATCCCCTCGCATTTTACGTGGGGGAGATTGAGTTTATAGTGTATGCTGTTGGCGTGGATTTAATCAAACTCTTTTTTTGGCTCGTAAAGAGTAACGAACCAGATAATGTAGTTTTTTTATACACTTCTGTTTATCTTTATCAAATCTGGCATGACAAGAAAACTCTATTATATTTTCCAATCACTAGTTTTTCTTTTTGAACTTCACTTGAAGAAATAGGTTTCAGTCCCATTCTTAATATTAGAGTTCTTAACCCGAGTCGACGAAGGCTCTAATTGAGAAACAGTATTCAGTTTTTTAGAGTGCTATTTATTAAACTGAAATTGCAGTGTAGCAGACTACTTATATGGTATATTGTGGGTCATTAGCGTTATTAAGGTTTACAAAAAAAGCAAGTTATACATGAATAATGTCTATACGAGTCTCAGAACGTCTACCGATTTGAGGAACTTTTTTAAATTGTGCACATTACATGATGATCCTAATATGTCTGGCAAGTTCACCAAAAAGAAGTTGTCGTTTCTCTGCTAATTGTGAACAGTGAGTAAGTAAGTGTTTCACGGAGAGTAGTTCATTGCAATAGTTGCATTTTGGTTTAGGATCTTTACTGAAAAGATAACTGTGTGTTAGTCTAGTGTGGCCTAGGCGTAGTCGAGTTAGTTGGTCTTGACGATTTTTAAGTAATGCAGACCAGGGCTTTATTGAATTTTTCACTTCGTATAACTTGGTTGTAGCACTTTTCCACCGATTTTCCCACGCACTATTTATTTTAGATTTTATTGTACATTTTATATCCACACTCACTGATAGTCCAATGGTTTCGGTTGTGTCACTGTCTGCGGCTTCTTTGGCGTATTTATCTGCTTCTTGGTTACCATGAATTCCTATATGGGATGGTATCTATATGAAGATAACATTCTTATAGCTTCGTTCGGCAGAGTAAAGCTCTTGTTTCATTTTTGTCACAATGGGGTGATATGGGTAATTGGCTTGTAAGGCTTCTGGAGAGCTGAGGAAATCCGAAAAAATGAGCCAAACAAAGAGTTTGATTGAATCCATGTGCTTCACATGCATTTATGAGGATTAAGGCTTCATACCGTGCATACAGCTCTGCCGAGTAGATAGAGCAGGTTGGTGAGAGCTTGAACATGTGGGTCGAGGGTGTGGTCAGTTCAGCAGCTCCGACTTTATTAGAAAACTTTGAGGCGTCAGTATAAATGTGGAAGTAGTCAGGGAACTTTTCTAGTAGGCTGTCTGGCGTAGATCTAATGATGTAGGGGTTTTCAGAATATTTATTATATGAAAAAAGATTGGTGGAGTTTTGATTTGCCAGGGTGGAATTGAACTCAGTTCATTGGGATAGCATTCTGGAAGTGAGTAGTTAAGTTAATTAGGTAGTTTTTAATTCAGACATAGTAATGTTTGGAGGTTCTCGGCTTTTGGAACAGGTTGGGGTAGTTTTCCGTGGTGCAATTTTGACAGATAGGGCTGCATACACTAGATTTACAATAGAAACGGTGAATATTTTCCATCACGTGACTTAGTTGATGATATTACTTAACACATACTATGTTGGTACTGTCTTCTTCTAATAACAGAAAAAGAGCGAAACTCAATACAAACGTTTGTCGTATTGTTTCGATTAAGATGCATATGGTTGATGTCGTATCTGTCACGTAATGGAAAAGACTCGCGTTTCTACTGTAGGTACATTCTTCTGTCTTATAGCGATGGTTCTCTAACTTCACTATATAGGCTCTCGATTGGTGTAGTGCGCAATACCCCTGTCAGCATGCGTAGAGTCGTGTTATGGATGCTATTTATCTAGTTTAAGAGTGATTTAGCCGCTGTCGTGTAGGAAATTAAACTGTAATCCAACTTGAACCTGATAACGATACGATAAAGCGTGAGCAGAGTTTCTCGATCAGCACCCTAATTTTAATTAGCCAGCATTTTTAAGAGGTTCAGTCGTTTTTGATGACAATAGGAGATTGTTCATGTGGCATTTTCAGTTAAGAAATTCATCAAAAGTCATTCCTAAGAATGTAACGGATGTTTCTATGTGTTCTCTTCGGCATCAGGTTGCAGGGACGGTATGGTGATTTCATCGAATGTACGTTTTGACACATTCTGAGATATAAATGAGGTATGTGTTTTTGGGATAATTGAGTTTTTTATGTTATTGGGGGAGGGTAATGGATGTTGTGGGGGATTTCGTGTGTGTTTAGAGTTTTTGGTTTCTATTTTATACTATTGGGAATTCGCCTCGGCGCTAGCAGATTGCGAATTGTTGAGGAGTGCTTCAGATTGTGCAGTAGGTGAGTGAGATGTATTGGTTTAACTATTTGCTGTTACGGACAGGATTGGACAATTAGCTGCTAAGTATCCTGATATTTTACGAGGGTATTAGAAAATTATCTGACAGAAATATTCTATAGGAGTTGCTTTCGTGCGTCACTAAAATTGATTCAGGTAATGAATTTGTTGGTGGGCTTATACGTGAATACTTATCGTCTGAAACTATAGATGTGGCTGTATTCAGGAAGATTTGAGCTTATTCTTAAAAATGACATCAAGGAAAGTTATTTGATGCCTAAATTATTTAGCTCATCTATTATCAGATTATGAGGAATTGTGGGGCTCACATTTGATAGTATAAGTCGAATTGCTGGTGTGACAAGTTCTCTAGCCTAAACAATTTCGCCATTTATTTTAATGTCCATCATGTTCGGTCATTAATGTATCGAGTATAGTGGTACTGGTAGAGTATATACACATCAGGTTGTGAGATCATTTTGAAGAAAACAGAATATTTTTTGGTTGGTGGGATTAAATAATCCTGAACTTTTTCATTATTACCTGTAGTTAAAATAATTGCTTGATCTTTTCTTTGGAAACTATTGTTGAAGTGTTGAGGAGTTTTGAGAATTTCTGTAGTCAGAAGTCTCGCCGGATATGATTTCCATAATTGTTGCTAGGTGTCTGAATGCAGACCTGTATTCCAATTTATATTTATCATATCACTTGAAAAACTGCGGTGTTTGGCCGGTTTTGTAGTAAAGTAGGTAAAATGATGCAGATTAATTATAAATAAACGGTTTTTTTTCATAAGTTTATGTGGTCTGAGTCAAAGTGTTAGATGGAGGATCACCAATATTCACTATACTGTCCGTAATTGAGTTTTTCTGTGATCGATTAACACTGTTAAATTTGAAAAATGTTAGGAGCTGACAAAAATATTGCTTACACATTAGTTGCCAGAACCGAACCTGTGGCGTTTTAATACTTGTTTTTTCAACATTTTGATATTTTACCGACTTAATTGAGTTAATTTTGATTAAAATAACGTTCAAAAAGTTGCTATTTATTACTGACTGAATTTACTGCATATTTATGTTGGTGATTGGATTTATCTGCAACTGATATGTATTTTAACATGAAATGCAGAATTGGGCTAAAATTTATAGCATATTTCCATCTGAATAGCTTCCGTGTATATTTATAAACATTCACTTATGAATAAAAAATTTCACTAATGAATCAAAAATAAAAGTAAAATATCATTCATGTCTCAAATGTGACTGAAAGTAAGTTTTCTGAATAAAACTCAAAGTCGACAAACTTAAATGATAATTAATCTAAATCTTTTTTAAATTTAAGTGAAGCCTTCGACGTTTTGTATTTGCAAAGTGATCAATAACCCTTTCATTAAAATTATTAATACTATTCACAAATTGCTTTTCTATGCTTAACATAGCTAACGCCGACAATCTCTCCTGTCCCATAGTATTACGCAAAAATGTCTTGATTCTCTTTAATGTGGAGAAACATCTTTCGCTTTCTACAGTTGTCATTGGTAATGTACATAAAATAGTCAACAATTTTACAGTTTCCGAAAGAGTTACCGAGAGATTGTTATTAATAAACAATTGAAGTTCAGTTTTTAGTTCTAAGTAATTAATATTAGAAAAGTTTTCTCTTATTGACTTAAGAATACGATCTGGAAAATTAATTTTATATTGTTCGAACTGGTCGCTGTAAAATAGCTGGGCAATCACTAAATGATCACTGAAACTAAAGCGGTGGTTAATCTCGGAAATTATTATGTCGCAAACCTCCAAAGCAACTTGGCGCTTTGAGTCTTCATTTTTCCTTGGTCTTTGTGCACCAAGTGTTGAAGAAGATGAAGGTGCTTCGGGAAATATGGTCTCTGACTTTTTGAAATGACATTTTAAATGAGCCTAAATTTTTTTTAACCAATATCACGTCAACACCATGTTTTTGAAGTTGATTAAAAATACCTTCACGATTAGGCATTATTAAATGGAAAAAATTTAGCCAATAAAGGAAATCCGCGCTTTGCAAAAAAGTTTTCAATCCAATTGCTTGGTTAATTGTATTTGAGTCTTCTTCAACCTCAATTATATTTTCTATTGAAGCCAGAATATCAGCTTGATACAAAAATACGGTTTCCACACAACGCGTATTAAAATACCACCTTGTCGGTGCCGCTCTAGGTAAGCGTACTTTAACAAATTCATCGAGAATCGCTGTACGTTTTGGATATCGACTAAAAAATGTGGAAAATCCCTGTACATTGGCAAACAAAACTTTAACATTTTTATTCTGACTTGCTGCTTTTTGCATAACTAAATTTAATTGGTGAGCATAACAATGAATAAAATTTGCTTGAGGATATAGTTTTTTAATTTTTTTTGTACTCCGCCTAATCGACCACTCATAGTAGAAGCTCCGTCATAACTCTGTCCAATTAACTTTTCCGGTGTTTTATTAATTTCTAGTACCTCTAATTCTTTGAAAATTATCTCCGATAAATGTTCGGCTGTGGTGCCGGTAGGATTTAGAAATTTTATAAACCTTTCGTGAACGACACCGGATAAAATGTACCGTATAATAAAAGTCATTTGAGTTCTGTTCGAGCTATCAGTAGTTTCATCCACCTAGACTGCGATATATTCGGCTGACTGAATCTTCAATGTAAGTTGTTCTGGAGCCACCGATAACATTGCATCAAGTAATTCATTTTGTACAGTTTTAGAAGTACCCTCAAAAACCGTAGCCCTATCCAAGTATTCTTTGAATATTGGACTCAGCTCTGAAACACAATTTATAAGACCACGAAATATTCCCGGGTTTACAGAAGATTCTGTCTCGTCGTGCCATCGCAAAGCAAGTTCAAACGCCCAGCAAAATTTCATACAGTCAATTATTTTATTTATAATATATCTGTTTTTCGACACATTTTCATTAAAAATTCTTACCAATTGTCTATAAGCATTGTTTAATTGAGAACGAATATCCACAGTACCGATTGTAGCAAAACTCATGGCACATTTCATATGGTCTGCCGATAAACTATGTTTTTTTATTTTCTCTTTTAAACGTTTTAAGTCTTGGACACCGTTTTTACACCATAAAGAATTATTCGAAAAAAGCAGACAAACGAAACAGTAAAATGCATCACTTACTTCACATCCGCAAATCCAATCAGACAAATCATACATAGACCTGCGAAAATTGCGATGAACTTCTTTATTTTTGTCCATGCTAGTCTGTTTAATTTTTAAATCTGGAAGAGGACGACCACCTTCCTTTAGTTTTAATAGTTTTTCAAAATTTAATTCACTTTTTGTTCTCAAATTTTGAACGATTTGCACCACAGATATAATAAAAGGCATAGAATAAAATAATACCAAATAATTAAAACACAAGCCCTCAAAATAACGAATCAAAAATCAAAATAATAACAATAACAACTTATTACATCAAAACACAAATCTTATTTGACTTCAAAATGATCTCCTTTAAATCAAAATATAGCGCAGCCTGCCAACCCCTCTACTCATCTCTTTTCAAAGCGTGTAATAATCGAACGATTTAAGTCGATTCATCGTCGATATTAACCCGGGCTTTTGACCCAAGACTTGTAAACTTTGGGCGTGTTTCTTTCACGTTACGAAGATTGTCAACGTTCGGCAGATTCCGTCCCCATTTAACGCGTTGAGGTCATCGATAGACACCAGCCCGTTTTGCTATTTTGAATTTCGCAGAGTTGTAGGTACTCGCTGCGAAGTAACATTTACACGGTCGTCTTGAAAAACGTTTACACGGGGTCTTGAAACATTTTAGGTAAATTTAATTTTTTATTTAAGAGAAATACTTAGTATATGTATTTAATATTATACTATATGTATAGTAGGTATATTTTATTTTTTTATATATCTATTTAAATATTTTTTCAAATTATTTTTTAATGGGAGGTCATTGACTCAATGACCTAATGGAGGAGCCGCCACTGTACAGATACTTATGGAAGTACTCCACGGATTTAACAACTGCAAGAAGTTCTCGCCTGGTAACGCAATAGTTCTTTTCTGTCTTCGACAATGCCTTGCTGCAGCATCCGAGGACTCCCTCTTTACTGTCTTGTATTTGGGACAGGATGGCTCCAATTCCTACATTACAAGCATCTGTGTCCAGAATCAGTTTTAGTTCTGGCAGCGGATAACCAAGGATCGGAGCTGACGTCAGCTGTTTCTTCACTGAGTCGATGGCATCTTGGCATTCCTTACTCATTCCCGAAAATGGTTCTGGTTTCTTCAGTTGGACGCGTTAAGGTTTTAGCAATGTCCCCACAATCCTTGACATACCGGCGGTAATAGGAACATAGGCCCCAAACGCTTCGAATTGGATGTTTGTCAATCGGAGTTGGTCATTCCTCAGCTGCTTTGATTTTAACCAGATCAACTCCATCCTTGCTCACAACATGGCCTAGATAGCTGACTTTCTTTTGAAACAGGTGGCATTTATTTAGGTTCAATGTTGGATAGATATTCTTCAAAATTCTTTCCGATTATTATGACGTCATGTTGATATAACAAACATTTTTCCCAAGATAATCACCTGAGAATTGTCCCCATCAGTCATTAGAAGGTGGCGGGGGCATTATACAGACCAAATGGGAGGACCGTAAACTGCCATAAGCCTGATCCGCTTGTAAAGGCGGTCTTCTCCTTATCTAGGGGATCTATTTCACCTTGCCAGTACCTGCTCTTCGAATCCAAAGTAGAGAACAATGTAGAACCTGCTAGAACGTCAAGGGCGTCGTCGATCCTTGGCAGAGGATAGCTGTCCTTTTTAGTAACGTCGTTAAGTTTACAGTAATCAATGCAGAATCGCATTGTTCCATCCTTCTCTTGGATGGTTCAACTACCCTGTTTTGAATAATTTCTTGAAGGTCTATATCTGCCAGTTCTTTTTTGACTTGGGGCATCTGCCGGGGAACTTGATGAATAGGTCGTGCATCGCTGGTATCGATCTTGTGTTTCACCACCTTTTTTACCGAATCCGACAGGGATGGATCTAAGTTGGCCATCAGCTGCTCTATTTCGCCGGTAATGTCTTTTTCCGTTGCTGCCGCCCGGTAAACCAAGGCTGTAACTGGCTCTAGAGTGCTCAATTGCGTATATTTCTGGAGGGAGACTAAGTCATCGTCCAGGTTTAGTAAACGCACTACTACTTCTTGGGTAGATATAACAAGAACATTGCAGATGAGTATTCATTTTCCCAGAATCAGGTCGTCAATATTAGGTTCTATCATTGCTGGTGTACTATTTTGATCTAGACCATCTAGATGACCAGCTATAACGCATTCACAATTCGCTGGGAGTTCGACGTCGTCTGCCAGCATTATAGGAACAATGTCTTCATCTTTTCGATGCAAGGAAAATTATTCAGTTCCAATATAGAGGGTTCGTCGTCGAAGATCCAAGCGAAAATCGCAGTGATTCATCACGTCCATACCCAAGATGACGTCTGCATCGATGACAGTTACCAATACCGAATGCGTTAGAGTGGTGGTACCAAACTGCAATATCGCTTTTATTTCCCCATGGACTTTGACTGTTTCTTTCGTAGCGGTTCGTAATTTCCAACTGAAAGGCGGCGACATCCTTCTGTGGTTGGTTGGTCATACGATGGTTTTTGTGGTCCCGGTGTCTATTATCGATATGGCCGTCAATGAACAAGCTGCCCGTTAATTGGTTGATCGTAGCCAACTTTACAATGGCAGGGTACTCTCTATGATCTAGGGTCGACGTCGCCCTGCAGCAGTCGAACCGCTTTTGTTTTCCTGCTGATGAGGATTATCTGTTAGGCTGTTACGGGCTGATCTTGCAACTCACCCCGCAACACTTTATTTACAGTTTTGTTAATAAATTTTATATTGTTTCGAATTTATAGGTACCTTTTTGTTGACATTATCAATCACATCGGTCATGTACATTTAAGAAACCGAAAGATTCCCTTTAAATTACCTGTTCACTACCTACATTCTCCGCTGACAAGCTTACTTTGAGAGTTCATTGATAGATCAATGTAGTCTCAATCGAATTGTATTTGATAAACATCAGTTTGACGTTTTAATATATTATCAAGGAGTCTGCTTGCTGTCAGGGAGATCGTACGTAGGATTTGTCAAAAATAAAATTTGAGTTGAATACGAAGGAGTTAATTAAATTTTGGCTAATTTTGTTGGGGAATCAGGTAGTTGAAATAAATTATTCAAACCTATGCCTCGAGCGGGTTTTTGTTATCTCAAATGTGATGTTCTCTATTAGGTGTCGAAGGAAAATTGTGGAAAGAGTAAAAACGCATGAGGATTTGTAGAGTGGAAAAAAAGGAGTTTAGAGAGAATAGGATAAGAACCCTCTAACTGAGGTAATGTAAACGTGATGGATGTGATTGGTAAGTCATTTTAATTATTTTCAACATTGTAGGGTCTCAGTGAGGGGACACCAAGAGAATAAGTATAGCTTCTCCGCCTACGTTAGTTGCATTATTGTGGAACTATATGTTCGAAAACTTATGTTAGGGGCGAACAGACCCCTTTGGTAGTCCGTAGTGAAGTAGTTTATAATAGGTTTAAGCATTGTATTTTCTTTTGTAAGCGGCTCCGTGACGTCACAGTAGCGCATTTCAATTATGTATATTTCCTTCCCTTTTGGTGAAGAAGTTGTTTGTATATAGTCTCTTTTTTTGTGTAAATAGTAATATAGAATTTTCATTGTTTACCTAACATCTTATATATTGTCTGCTCCATCCTGACCATCGTGGCGGTCTACTAGTTAGGGCTGGCTCATTAAAATTTAACTGGTGGCGCCCACTTTTAACAACTAAATAAAATAGGAATTTTCGCATACCCACCCCCGACCGAACTGAGCGAGCTTGGGCATGAGGTTGCGCTTCTGGAGCTAGCGAGTAGACAATAATTAAATAAAGCGCGTAACAAGGCAAGCACTTATGTGGCCAATTTCACCGCAACGCCAGCATTAAACGGGCCGTCTCTTCTTTGAAGCAACCAACCTCAGGACTTCCTTCGCCACTTCTTTAAGTTCACTATTGTTATAAGTCGCTTGTGGCAATCAATCTGGGCTGGCTATTCCCCGTACACGAGCAGCGCCTAGTGTAGCTACCGCTTCTGCTTCAAATTCCAATGCAATCGATAATGCATCCATCAGGGTCTTCGGATGCGTTAGTAGTACCGCTAGTTGAATCTCTGCATTTCAAAGACCCTCGAC
The DNA here is from genome assembly GCA_963921935.1 of Galeruca laticollis. Classification (NCBI taxonomy): domain Eukaryota; kingdom Metazoa; phylum Arthropoda; class Insecta; order Coleoptera; family Chrysomelidae; genus Galeruca; species Galeruca laticollis. Next base: position 127,795,554 of record OY998177.1, read on the forward strand.
GAAAGCTTGGACTGCCAGATTTTCTAATAGGGCTTCTTTTCCTGGTGGATAGGCACATTTTACTAACCTAGCGATATCCATCTCGAATTCTTGTATCTACTTTCCGACTTTATGCTTTCGGGTCTTAAGTTGGGATTTGTACACCCGCTCCAGATGGGCATGATCATAACGCATCTCTAGCTGCCTCACTAAGGCCTCCAAATCTTCTGCATCGTCCTCCTGAAGAGAATGTAACACATTCAAAGCCTTTCGCCGCAGTGACACGGTGAGTGATACGGCCTTTTCTCGTGGATTCCATCTGTTGGCCTCAGCATTTAATTGCTTCAAATAATTTGGCCAAGAGGTTTTTACATCAAAAGTTGGTGGCTCGATGGTATGTCTGAGGTCTGCTGAATTTCTGAAGTCCCTTCGCCATAGTGAGTTCTTGGTCTTTGTTGCCTTCTTAATTCAGTATATAACCCATTTATTTGCTAGGTTACGTCAGTCATCTGCCGAGTCAATTCTTTCCTTATTCGATCGCTGGGCGGTCATCTGACGAGTAATTTCCTCCATTTGGTTTATAATCTCTTCTCGCTGGACGTTCATCTGACGAGTAAGTTCTTGCATTTGATTCGTAATCTCTTCTCGCTGGGCGGTCATGCGATGAGTGAGTTATTTTTGAATATGTTGAGTCAATTGTTCCATGTGCTCAGCCCATTGATTGGCTACTTGATCAGACAGTTCATCACATCGGCTGGATATTTGCTGGTATAACTAGTCTCTATGGGTTACGATTTGGAAAAATATTTCAAATTTCAAAATACAGAGGTCTCTGCTAGATTACTTATAATAGTAATAAAAGAATTTAAAATCTCTCTTTGTTATTGGGAAACATAATTTAGTATTTTTTTTGTAAAAAAGAAAAGGTTCGTAACCACAGGAGAGGAGATTCATTTATTTGAACAAAGTTTAGGGAGTTGAATTTGAAACCCCCACGAGATAACATCGTATTTTAAAGTTATCTCACTTTTTGAAAATATAATAGAAATTATCAAATAATACAATCAGATCATAAAACCATCCATTATAAAATCAGTGCTTGCATAATTTGAAGAAAATTGTATCGTATTCAGTTTAATTGGTTCCAGATTTATAAATTATATTTAGAAAGTGTCCAGAATTCTAAATTCATTTAGAATAGTACGAGTATTTTCCTGTCCCATAGTATTGGTGAGTCCGCTCCAGTTTTTAATTATTTCTCGAGAATTAACAGGCCTTTTTTTTGAATAAATTTAAATAGATGCATCTATAAAAATATTATTTGAATTCAAACGAAATAGACATTACATATGAAAATTTACATCAAGCGACGAATTTTGTGAAATAGGCAGTTTTGATCGGAGATCGTGGTATTTGACATTTATACACGGCAAATGTAAAGTCGACAATTTGAACTCTGGTTAAAAGTATTTAATAAGGTTTTTTTCTCTGTACATAGGTTGTTTTAATTTTAAGGTTTGTAGAAAATACGATTTTGTTCTTTAACGATATTATTGGGGAATACTAGCTTTTGAAAATTTGTTATTTGATAGTATAATATAAAATTTATTTAATCTAACTCACTGTATTCATTTAGCACATATTTTCATAGAATTAAACATTTAGCATTCAATAAAAATTTTGATTTAATCAGTGACATTCGAATAATTATCGGTGACAGAAAAGTCGTGAATATCATAAGGTAATTAAAGGGCCTTTTATAATATTAAACAAATAGTCACTTGAGATTCTTGTGTCAACAATCTGAATAATATTTAATTTGGAGAATACTTTAAAATTATGAAATTTGATTCATTATTTTAATAACAATTTTGATCCCACCCTGAGATATAGAGTGATTGAAGTTCATTGTGAATAAATTCATCTTTCGAAATACAAAAATAATATTTATCATAGCCGGGCATTGTTTGAGAACTACCGTCAAATTGAAATATATTGCATACGCTGCTAATGGTGTGTGTGCGATATTGTCGTTACAATCACAGATTGTACAACGTGGACAAATAAAATTTCAATAGTGATATTCATTAAAATATAAATAATACAAAATAAAATAAATAATATAGAATCGTACTAATAACAATATATATTCATTTTCAATCTTCCAGAATGTTCCAGAATGACATTTCGAGCCATCCAGAATCATCGATCGAAGAATTCAGAATAATCTATTGCTGTTCAACCTAACTGACATAGAAGAACTCAAAAGGGAAAGAAATATGCCTAACCTAAAACTACTTAACAGGGAAAGAAGAATCTTCTTCTTCAAGGGCCCTCTTTACTACTGAAGGTTGGCGACAATACCAGCAAACTCCTCTTTATTTCTTGCTGCTCTCACTAGGGTGCATGTGTCTAATCCTGTCCACTCTCTTATATTCTTAAGCCATGAGCATTTTCGTCTTCCGGGTCCTCTTCGGCCCTCTATCTTTCCCTCCATAAGCAGTCTCAAAAGTTGATATTTTTCTCCTCTGTATACATGTCCCAGATAACCTGATTTGCGCAGTTTCACATCTTGTAAAAGTTCTCTGTCTGTTCCCATCATTCTTATAACATTTTCATTTGCCATTCTTCGGGTCCATGGTATCTTCAAAAGTCTGCGGAAGATCCACATTTCAAATGCTTCCAGACGCTGCATTATCCTCCTTCCCATTGTCCAGGATTCCGAGCCATATTAGAGGACAAAATAAATGTATGACTTCACGAAACGGTATCGAAAGAAGAATACCCAACTTAAAACTAATTAACAGGGGAAAGAACAATATCTCACTAACTTAACACTGTCATTACAATGTCATTGTCATTAACGGGTTCGTTACAATACGAATGTTTATTTAATTTTTCACACTTTATCTGATTGTATTTGTTCAATAAAGTATTCACTGTTATAATTTTCGGTTTTTAAAAACTATCTTCTCGGAATTCCAAACTTCACTTGCATCAATCCTGTGTACTTCTGCCATTTCTGAATCCGCTCTGTGTTTCTTCCAGTCTTCTCCAATCTTCATTCTGATTTTTTTTCAATTATATTTTCCAGTATGTTCATGGCTGTACTTAGTAATGTGATTCCTCGGTAGTTTTTGCAGTTCTTATTGCCATTTTTTGAAGATGGGACTATTACTGCTTTCTTCCCATCCATTGGCAATATTTCTTCTCACAATACTCTGTTGTGAATATGCAACTATGTATCTCTTCCTGACCCATGCTTTTGTCGGACCCGGGTGGTATTCCATTTTTCAGTTCCTTGATATTTTTTTCTAATTCTTCTTTATCTATTGTTTTGTTAATGTCGGATTCTGCTCCGTCATTGTCCGCCGTATGTTCCTCCAGTTCTTGCGACACGTAAGAAGATCCTGGTAATACTCTCTCTATATATCCACTTCTCTTTCTTCTGTTACTATATCCCCATCTTTGCTTTTTATAAATTGCGTATTTGGCTTTCTTCTATTCGTATACTCGTTATTTTCAGTAAAATATTTTTTCTACTTCCGTCACTAAAACCGCACTTTGAACATGGGTTTGACATGCACAAAACGACTCTTTAAACACTTGTGTTTAAAATGCGAAAAGTCACATCTCGTTTATCTTTTTATCTTTTGTTTTTTAAACGTCGAATCAAGTGTATATTTTGTATGTTAAATTTCATAATCCGTGATAATTTTGTTATTCTGCGTCATTTGATTTGTCAGTCAGCTGTCAGCCATCGTCCGTCATGTAATGAATATAATTCAAATATAATATAATTTTTTCCTTCCCGCGGGCGAAGAAAAAGTATAGTAAGCAACTCGTGGTAAAAACGTCTTTAGTCACTCGTTTCACAAGGAACTCGTCCCGCTTCGCTCCACTCGTGCCTAGTAAAACTCGTGACTGAAGTAACCTTTTTGACACTTGGTACTTAATATAGTATTTCGATTCCCTGTGCAATGTCTTACCATTTTACCCATTGGTAATTTTTAGATACTGTTATTAATTCTTTTGTTCTCTAATTTTGTAATATTCATAGTATTCTCCTGTTCTGTTCGATAGATATTTTATCAATGCTTCTTCCCTTGATCTTATTTAGTATTTAATTCCGCCCATCAAGGTTATTGTTGTCTTCTGTTATCTTTCTTATTTAAACCACATAATATGTCTCCTGCAATTTCTAATAAGATATCTTTGAAGTAATTCCAGTTGCCCTTTTCTCGTCTTATTAAGATTGCAACAGCAAAAAAGTAGTCCAATATCAATATAAGACTTGCCTTTCTGTGAGATAAAATCGAACTTCACATCATATTTCCATAAAATTGTGAACTAACATGGCGTCCCATTATTAACAACTAACTTAAATTATTGTAGATGATGCAAAAAACTGAAAATTTCATAATTTCGATGAGTATCCTTAGGAGAAGAAAATAGATCAAATTATTCAAAAATATAATGACTGTATTCTACAGTTGATTATAACATAGTTTCTTTTTATTTATTACCATCTGATGAAGTTTTATTGTGAAGTTATGACCCTCAAGTTATCTTCTAGTAATGAGTAGAAGGTATAATAGATCGTTTTGAGCCTACAGTGGTATTATAAATATATTTTAATTATTAGAAAATACGGTTTACAGTTTACTGTTATAGAAATGAATTTAAATCAATCTTAATAGGATGATTCAGTTTTTTGTAAGTCGATTTATACGGGGCATATACTATTTAGTCAAATTTACTGTCTAGACCCTTACTTTGTGGAATCTACTAATATTACTGTTTAAAATGAAAGTAACATTGAAAAAATGTTAAAATTTTCAAGAAATTGACAATTGTTTCGATATCAAATAACATCATCAGAATGACATTTCATTTGATGCCTACCTGATGTTTGATAATTATTTTCAGCTAGACCAAGAAGTTAGCTATCTTGTGATGATTGACTTAATATATATTCATAGAAAAAGAGGAGGATATGATATTACACATATTAAAGCCATAGATATTATTAGCCCTATGGGAATATCCTGGATATCTTTTTCCCATTTAAGATCAGTATAACTGTGCAATGACATAGAAAACCTGGAAAACTATATCTGCTGATCTCTACAATTATCACTTAAGAAGACAGTTTAAAAGTGGAGAACTCACTACACATATCGTTCATTCTAATTTCCAATTCTTCAAGGAAATCCAGTTCTTGTTTCTTATCACGAATATGGATAGTACTTCTAGTTCTGTGTTAGATGTCAATGAATGTTTGGTGACAAGTAGATGTTTTGCAGAGTGCGATTGTATTCATCTGTATGCTCGTAAGTGTTAACTGTATCTGATTTCAAAATTTCTGAGGGTTTGATCCAAATATTCTGGACATTTAACTTTATGTAAACCTGACTTCTTTAGTGAGGATATTTTCATTTTTACATTTAACAATTTTGTACTCACATTACTTTCTGTTTTAACAGAAATGCTTGTATTTGTTGCTAAAGATATTATCTTTGAAATATTATTAGAAATATTGCCTGCATACATTTTTATTTCATTAGTTTGTTTTCTTTGGTTAGGAAATGTTAGTTGTTATTAGTTAATATTTTTATCATATGTAACGGATAACCATTAGATGTTGCTATTTGTTTAATGGTATACATTTCTCTATCAAAATTACATTTGTTCATAGGAACTGAAACTGCTCTATGTATCATTGAATTATATGCTGCTACTTTATTTGACATAGGATGATTGGAGCTATATGGAATAGTCACATCAGTGTGTGTTGGTTTTCATAAAATTGGTGTTTTAAATAAAACTCAATGTTACAATTATCACTTAAGAAGACAGTTTATTAGTGGAGAACTCCCTAGATTCATCTGTTCATTGACAACTTCATATTGTGGGTTTCTTAAATGTTTTTTAATTTCCAATTCTTCAAGGAAATCCAGTTCTTGTTTCAGCGAGTCCTGAAGCGAGTGGTAAAGCAGCCACAATCCAAAATGCACTGAGCGGATTTGCTAAAACAGGAATCAGTCCATTTAATTCCAACATTTTTCCCGATTACTTTTTTGTAACAACGCACACAACTGACATTGCACTAGAAGTTACTCAGGCTGAAACACTAAATCAATAAAATCAACCAGATGTCGTTTCTGAACTTCCAATCAATAGTAATGAAGAAGACAAGACAGTAGCCGCAAAGGTACCATTTTTAGAAATATCTTCACCCTCAAAAGCACTATACCAATCAAGAAAAAGAATTGTAACAAAAAAGAACGCAGTTCTAACATGTTTTCCGAATCTTCAGGAATTGAAATATAAAAACGAAGAGTAAGCAAAGAAAAAATCAAAAATTGACTCACGGTAAATTAAAAAGGAAATTTCCTGTGACAACTCTAAAGAACAAAACATGTCAGAAGCACATTGTTATAAATTACATATGAATATCCGTGATCAAACTACAAAAAAGAATACCAAGGCAATAATTGAAGATGAGACAGATGAATAAAGTGAACCCTTTCAAGAGACTGATGATGAAGGTGATGCGTCTTGCATTTATTGCAATGGGTTACTTAGGGTTTTAAAATCTAAGGAAAGTTGGATCCAATTTATGCTGTGTCAGTTGTGGGCTCATTTGGAGTGTACATATTTTACTCCAAAATCAAAGACATATTTTGATACTATGTCATTCTGGATACCCCCAATGTCTAAAATGACATAAATAATAATAAGAATACTAATAATAATAATAATACAAGTTTATTCAGCTCAAAAACATAACAAGGATCAATATACATGAATAATAAGTAAATGAGTAAGCAAATAAACACGAAGAAAATCCTCAAAGGCTAACCTGCGTGTGGATTGCTGGGATTCCTACTTAGCTTAAATTGATTAGTTTAATCAATTTTTAGAATTTAAAACACTGCATTATAATATAATCATGAAAGTAATATCATAAAGCTGAAAAATGTGAGAAAAGGGAATAAACAATAATACAGAGGTAAAATATTTCAATAGTAAATTTCACAGTCCTGATGAGTAATATAATTACCACAATAACGCATAAATCAAAACGCAAACACAACCCTGAATAAATAAACCAAAATAAAACATCAGACACATTGGTAAGATGCATGATAATGAAACAATCATAACAATAATAACCCCATAAAATACGATCAGAGCCATTCCATTAAACGCAACTGAATTTGGAATATGGAAAAACTTTCATTATACGTTTTTGAGGACTATCATATTGTGTATTTCCATTCTTGTTCTATTATGAATCCATTTTTTAGCTTCTCTTTTGAATAGAGTTATTGAGTTGAATTTTCTCATGTCAATCGGAATTTTATTGTATACTTTGGTAGCATAGTTCAACTAATAACATTCTAGGTCTGTGTTCTATTTATTTTTCATTATATTACGTTTTTCTTCAGAACATTTAAGTATGTCATTATAGGACACTTTTCCCTAAATACTCAAACATCCCCACTCAAGAGGTCTGGTATATATAAACTTAAATGTTAAGAATATAATGCTGTCTAATTGGGTCAATCCCTTAGACATTTTGAAATCAAATGCAGTGAACACTTATGAGCGCACAGATTAAAACAACCAGATAAATGCCACTACGAAAAACATCAACTTGACACCAAACATTCATTGACACCTAACACAGAACTAAAAGTATTACATTTTTATGATTAGTAACAGAACTGGATTTCCTTGAAGAATTGGAAATCAGAAGACGCTTGAAAAACCCACAATATGAAGTTGTCCATGAACAGATTAATCTTGGGAGTTCTCCACTTTTATACAGTCTTCTTAAGTGATAATTATGAAGATCATCAGACATAGTTTCACTGGTTTTCTATATCATTTCCCAGGTATACTTATCTTAATTGGGAAAAAGATATCTAAGATATCACCATAGTGCTAATAATATCTAAGCTTTAATATTTGTAACATCAAATAGGTATCACATGAAATGTACCTTCTGTCATTCTGACGATGATATAGTAATATCAAAACAATTGTCAATTTTTTTAGAATATTCACCATTTTTTCAATATATTGTGAAATTATAAAGAAACAGATAGTTTCATTTAAAACAGTAACTACTTAGTACACAAATATTAACCCCCAAAGAATTGTTTATAGGTTATTTTGTATCGTAATCACAGAATAACAACCTGCTTTGTTGTCAAATATTCCCCTTACCATTAACGCTTATTTTTCCTTCTAAGTTCAATTCATAAACTCGGATCTAAATGTTTCCCACTTCCTACATTTCATTTCACCTTCACAATGACGTCATTTAAATTATAGTTACCGTTGATAACTTTCTCCAGTCGTCACAGATATCATCAACAACAAATCATGGCATATGTCAACATGTGTACCAACAACAGTTTTTATGTTAATTTTAGAGCTCGGTAAAAAAGTATTTGTAATTTATTACAATCGTTAGTATGAATTATTCGAATGGTAGACATCTGCGGTTTCTTAGTTAAAAGAAGTGACATGATCACCGTTTAAACGCCATTTCAAATGGATGGTATGTTGACGTTTTTTTAACGGATATTTGTATCAAGCGATATAGATTTATTTTGTTGTAAGGAAAAAATAGACAAGATACTTTTTTCATTTTTTTCCCAATACGATAATACAAGGAAGCTTAGACATTAACGCAAGTAAAGATTATTAATATAGAAGTTTTTCTAAAATGGCTTCTGAAAAGTTCACGCCACAAGAGAAATTAACAATCAAAAGAACAAAAGCAGGGTTAAAATAATAGGAACTTGCTACACATTTTTGAATTTCATTATTTCAAAATATCCAATAACAAATTTCTGATGCGTTTAACCCTGCGGTAATCTGAAACATCCTCTACTTACATCTTAGTATTCACTATGATCTACATGCTGGAACAATTGTTATTTTATTTACATTAAACTCCACTTACAAAGGCGGCAAAAACATAATAGTAAAAAATCACAAAATACGTCGTATTTAAGTTTTTAATTGACATTATTCATCTTCAAAATGTGATCTCCCCCTTCAAACCCCTGGTATATACTAAGAAAATTATGAATAAAAAACCAACAATTTTATACAGGCAGGCATTTTCGAGACTCAAAAAAAACACCCAACTAATAAATTTCAGAAGAAAATAAAATTAGCAGTAGATAACGCTAAATCAATATTTAACGATGAAGAAATATATAAATTATTTTTACCCAATCCCAATATCTTAAACTCCATAAAGAGGGATACCCAATCAGACCTCGCTAGAATCCGAATCTGACATTGGCTTCAAACGAAAACAGACTTTCCTCTTTTCAGGTTTTTTAGTTTCTGTAAGTCCCAATAAATGTTGCTATTTTCAGCTCCTTTGCTTTTTGCCTCATCAATTTAACTTCTCGTTTTCTTTGCTTTTCTTCGTGTAATATTTCTAACCGATTTTTCTCTGATGTGTCAGTATGAACACTGGATTTTCCTTTTTCTCTTTCTTTCTTAGATTTTTTTTTCAATAAAAGCCTGCTTTGGATATGGTCGTACAGCTGCTGGAGACATTGTGTTATTATTAGTCTGAAATCTTGGTCCAGCCTTTAGAAGCGATAAAACATTCAGAGATGGAGTAATATTCGCAGAAATATCAAAATTCGATTGGTTATTCGAAGGGTCTGTTTGTACTCCGTTTCTGTTGCAGCTTTCATCATTTTGATTTCTTTCCGGCTCCACAAAATCTACTTAATCTCTCCCTATTTCCAGATTATTTTCTTTGTATTCCTCTTGAGAACTCTCACTGAAAATTTCTATTGGTGCAAAATCATCATACCCGAATGCAAGTCTGGAAAATAGCCAAATACCTGGCTTTGAAAAGCCGCTTGTGATGTTTTTGGGTGTAAAGGATTCCAAAAAAGCAGATTTTGAAAGTTTAGCAATATTATATATAGATAAAGTCTTACCAATATTTCTAATGTGCCAATCATTGAATGTTATCTTTAGTTTATTTTTAAATGGACCAAAAACGCTAACATTCAGCGATTGTAATTTGTGTGACGTGTATGGTGGCAAAGAAATATAAATAATCTCATTGCCACGGCAATAGTTGACAGCTTCAATAGAAAAAATCCCAATGGCACAGGACCAATTGGACAGGCTTATTTCAGTAACATGTTTGCATAAAGCTCAAAATAAAAAATAAGATACAAAAATAATAGAATTTTTTGAGATGTACAAAAAACTAAAGTAACATTCTGGCATCAAATCAAAAACAAAAAAGTAAAAAAAAATTCTGGTAAATTTGTGAATTTTCTCGAATAAATGTTTTAATGTACGATTTAGAGGAAAATGTTGAATACAAAAGTTGTAGAACGTGTTAAGGTCTATAAAAAAGCTTTGTAACTTTTTTGCGTCAAATGAAAAACAAAGGAAATACGATTTTTTTTCAACTTTGACAGGCTGCCATTGTGTTTTTACTGAGCCGATTTGGCTCATTAACGAACTCGTCCAAGATTTTGGCCCAAACGATTTTTGTAGCGAGTTTGGTTTCGATCCGTCAAAACATACGCCCTCTATCGTGCTTACAAATTCCGTTATAATTTGTGAATTTTCTTAAATAAATGTTTTAATGTACGATTTAGAGAAAAATGTTGGATACAAAAGTAGTAGAACGTGTTAAGGTCTATGAAAAAGCTCAGTAACTTTTTTGCGTCAAATGAAAAACAAAGGCAATACGATTTTTTTTCAACTTTGACAGGCCACCATTTTGTTTTTACTGGGCCGATTTAGCTCATTAACGAACTCGTCCAAGATTTTGGCTTATACGATTTTTGTAGCGAGTTTGGTTTCGATCCGTCAAAAAATACGCCCTCTATCGTGCTTACAAATTCTGTTATACCACATATATATATATATATATATATATATATATATATATATATATAGTTAAACTTGATTATTGCCGAATAATTAATACTAAACACTATACTAATACGTTTATTGGGGAAGCGGCAAATTAAAACGTTTTAATTTGCCGCTTCCCCAATAAACCTATGTTTAGTATATATATATATATATATATATATATATATATATATATATATATATATATATATATATATATATATATATATATATATATATATATATGTATATACATATAAATATATATATATATATATATATATATATATATATATATATATATATATATATATATCTATCTATATATATATATATATATATATATATATATAACCTTTTTACGAAGTCGCGTCATGCTACTCTCTACACTAGCCCTATTTCATTCTGAAATAAGCCTAATATGTGACTTGTGGTTCTCACAAATGATTAAAATTGGGTTATCTCTAGTAGATGATGTGTATTGTTGAATGTGTTGAAGAACTTGTATATAAAATTCAGCTGTCATCCAGCCGCAATCAGTCATTGGTGCTTTAGAAGTCGTAACGTGTTTCGAGTACGGCCAACTAAAACTAAACGTGAAATGTAAAAGTATTTTTCCGGTCATTTATGTGAAGATCTATATACACCAAAGGATAGTTAGGTTGTCGAATATTATGGATTTACTATTTTTTTCCAAATAAATTTGCATTTTAGAAAATACTGTTGGGGCACTTAGATACAGCACAATACGGGGCACCTTGATACACATCATTGTGCCCCGTGTGTATCAAGGTGCCCCGTACTTTACTGTATCTAAGTAGCTCAACAGATTTTACAAAATTATACAAAATAACTAACTGATTTACTTTGAAGAAACTCTAAATTCATTTTATAAATTGTAATATATTTTGAATTAAAATTATACAGGGTGTCCCGGGACTGATGGGACAAAAGTCGGGAGCGTATAATCTGAGCTAAGATAATGTTAGTACTTCGTATAAACTTTTTCTATGCAGGCCCTCGTTACCGAGTTATAGGCCTCCAAAGTTTTAATTTTGAATTTGGTTTTTATTTTTATTTTTTGTACTAGTTATTCAATCTTTATAAAATTTACGTCAAAGCTATAATGTACGTGTATGTTTACTTTGGAAAGGTAAACAGATTTACAGTAGTGCCTTGAAGCCAGGGACGGACTACTCGCCATGGTTAGTGATCCAAAAATTTTGCAGGGATGGCACACCCTGTATGAAATTATCTAAATTCACTTCCCCACACATTAAGCTAACGGAAAGGTACTCTTGTTGTAATTCGATAAAATAATCCGTTTTACTAATATTTACAGTTTTATTAATGCACTACGTACCAATTTACGCACTCACCATTTTTATAAGTACACAACAAAGTAAAACTAACTTATTAATAGATGTCCAAGATTTACCTACAGTACTACAAAAAAATAATTTAACGATAGCAGAAGATGAAAAACATTAACGACTTATTAATTCGGAAGTTGGTAAAAACTTTTTATAAGTGTTTTTACCGTTTATCAAGTTACCATAGAATTAGTTGTCAAACGTTGTGTAGAATAGTTCGTAGTCAGTACTTGTCAATAATAAGTCCTTAATTTAACAGTTACAATGGCAGAATTCGCTTTTATTGAGTACGCAGATATGCATCTAATGTATGGACTGGCTTCTTGAAACTGTTTAGAGGCCAGAAGGCTTTATGAAGAACATTTTGCAAACAGAGCATTGCCAGACAGACGAATGTTTGAGTGTATTGATCTCAGGTTGCGAGAAACAGGTATGAATAAGTAAATGTAATTTTTCATGTATACAAAACAAAATTCTAAATTTTAGGAAGATTTTTGCCAAAAAAAGGTGGAGAAGGTCCAGTACGAAGCATACGTACTGTGGCAGTTGAACAAGACTTGTTAAATGCAGTTGATAATGAACCATCAAGTTTTCGAGTTTTCGAAAATTATCAACAGAACATAACGTCTCGAAATCAGTTGTTCATCGCGTCCTAAAAGAACAGCTGTTATATCCTTTTCACATAAAAAAAGTACACAGTATGACAGTGGCTGATTATCCTGCACGACTTGAGTATAGCCAGTGGTTTCTGCGACAACAACAAGCAGACAATACATTTATTAGTAACGTTCTCTTTACGAACGAATCCGGTTTCACCAGAGATGGAATCATAAATTCTCATAATATGCATTTATGGGATGATGTGAATCCACATGACATTATCCAAACTAGGAGCCAGCATAGATTCATGGTTAATGTTTGGGCAGAAATAGTTGGCAATCATTTGATAGAGCCATACTTTATTGACGGTACTTTGACCGGCCAGAGATATTTGGAGTTTTTGCAAAATGAGTTATGGAACCTGTTTGATGATGTGCTACTACAAACTCGTAGGAATTTATGGTTCATGCATGATGGGCCCCTCCTCATTTCAGTTTAGATGTACGACAGCATTTACACACAAGGTTTCCTAATAGACGGATTGGTCGTGGAGGCCCTTTTCAATACCACCGCGATCAGGAGACGTTAATCCTATGGATTTTTTTCTCTAGGGTTATCTCAAAAGTAAGGTATACGCAACAACTGTGCAAACAAGGCAAGATTTATTAGACAGAATTGTCCTACACTGCAGTGTTATTAGAAATAATGTGGGATTGCTCTTTCAAGTGCAAAGAAACAACCTTCGTAGAATGTGCGTGGAAGTGGGAGGAGCTCATATTGAACATTTATTAGAATAACGTTAGTTTTTGTTGTTGTTTAGGAATTACTTTTAGTCTAATGTTTTATAATTTGTGTTTTTTGAGGTTTTCTTAATGGTTTAATAACGTTATGTTCGTAATTTTGATTAGAAGCAAGTAAATCCTGGACATGGTATTAATAAGTTAGTTAGGTAGATTTGTACGTAGTGCATTAATAAAACTGTAAATATTAGCAAAACGGCTTATTTTATCAAATTCCAACAAGGGTACCTTTTCGTTAGCTTAATGTGTGGAGAAGTCAATTTCGATAATTTCATACAGGGTGTGCCATCAATGCAAAATTTTTGGATCACTAACCATTGCGAGTAGTCCGTCCCTGGCTTCAAGGCACTACTTTAAATCTGTTTACCTTTCCAAAATAATCAAACACGTACATTATAGCTTTGCCGTGAATTTTATAAAGATCAAATAACTAGTGCAAAAAATAAAAACCAAATTCAAAATTAAAACTTTGGAGGCCTATAACTCGAAAACGAGGGCCTGCATAGCAAAAGTTTATATGAAGTACTAACATTATTTTGGCTCAGATTATACGCTCCTGACTTTTCTCCCATTAGTCCCGGGACACCCTGTATATATTATTTGTTATCAGAAAATCGTGCGCTCATACAAGCCCAAGACTGGAAGAAGTAGTTTAGACGAAGAGAGGATCAAGCCGCCGTATCTGAAGTTATTTTGAAGCAGCCCAAAAATACGGTATTAAACCTCTCTCTGCAACATCGTGTTGAAAAGTTTCTGAGGAAAACCAATCGTCACCTTCTAAAATTTCTATGGGTCAAAGTATACTGTTGCTCAAGTATTTACTGTCCTACAAGAAAAAATGTTTTCAGATTATTTGTTGACTTGCAAGCACTTGCATTATGGGTAATCCTTGCAGCAACTTTTGACATTATCTTATGAGTATGCATACTATTTAGGACGCAAATATCCAGAATCATGGAAAAATAATAAACGCGCTGTAAAAGATTGGGCAGCAGGGTTTAGGAACAGGAATCCGGAGCTCAGCTTAAGAAAGACTGAAAATACAAGCGCCGCAAGAAGTTTTGCATTTATTAAGACTGCAGAGGCTGAATTTTTTGACAATTATGTAATGTTACGCTATAATTTTACTCCTGACCGTATAGTAAATTTGGGTAAAACAGGCATTAACTCAGTTTTACAAACGCCTAAAGTTTTGGCTGAAAAAAAATAGACGCAAATAGGACAAATTGTGTCAGCTGAACGAGGAGAACTAGTAACGTTTTGTGGAATAGTCACAGCAACAGCTTCTGCTCTTCCTCCTGTCTATATTTTTCCTCGAGTTCATTTCAAAGACTCGTTTTTAAATTGAGCTCACCAAGACAGTCTTTAGCAAACAGGAGCGGCTGGATGACAGCTGAATTTTATATACAAGTTCTTCAACACATTCAACAATACACATCATCTACTAGAGATAACCCAATTTTAATCATTTGTGAGAACCACAAGTCACATATTAGGCTTATTTCAGAATGAAATAGGGCTAGTGTAGAGAGTAGCATGACGCGACTTCGTAAAAAGGTTATATATATATATATATATATATATATATATCTATCTATATATATATATATATATATATATATATATATATATATATATAACCTTTTTACGAAGTCGCGTCATGCTACTCTCTACACTAGCCCTATTTCATTCTGAAATAAGCCTAATATGTGACTTGTGGTTCTCACAAATGATTAAAATTGGGTTATCTCTAGTAGATGATGTGTATTGTTGAATGTGTTGAAGAACTTGTATATAAAATTCAGCTGTCATCCAGCCGCTCCTGTTTGCTAAAGACTGTCTTGGTGAGCTCAATTTAAAAACGAGTCTTTGAAATGAACTCGAGGAAAAATATAGACAGGAGGAAGAGCAGAAGCTGTTGCTGTGACTATTCCACAAAACGTTACTAGTTCTCCTCGTTCAGCTGACACAATTTGTCCTATTTGCGTCTATTTTTTTTCAGCCAAAACTTTAGGCGTTTGTAAAACTGAGTTAATGCCTGTTTTACCCAAATTTACTATACGGTCAGGAGTAAAATTATAGCGTAACATTACATAATTGTCAAAAAATTCAGCCTCTGCAGTCTTAATAAATGCAAAACTTCTTGCGGCGCTTGTATTTTCAGTCTTTCTTAAGCTGAGCTCCGGATTCCTGTTCCTAAACCCTGCTGCCCAATCTTTTACAGCGCGTTTATTATTTTTCCATGATTCTGGATATTTGCGTCCTAAATAGTATGCATACTCATAAGATAATGTCAAAAGTTGCTGCAAGGATTACCCATAATGCAAGTGCTTGCAAGTCAACAAATAATCTGAAAACATTTTCTCTTGTAGGACAGTAAATACTTGAGCAACAGTATACTTTGACCCATAGAAATTTTAGAAGGTGACGATTGGTTTTCCTCAGAAACTTTTCAACACGATGTTGCAGAGAGAGGTTTAATACCGTATTTTTGGGCTGCTTCAAAATAACTTCAGATACGGCGGCTTGATCCTCTCTTCGTCTAAACTACTTCTTCCAGTCTTGGGCTTGTATGAGCGCACGATTTTCTGATAACAAATAATATATACAGGGTGTCCCGGGACTAATGGGAGAAAAGTCAGGAGCGTATAATCTGAGCCAAAATAATGTTAGTACTTCATATAAACTTTTGCTATGCAGGCCCTCGTTTTCGAGTTATAGGCCTCCAAAGTTTTAATTTTGAATTTGGTTTTTATTTTTTGCACTAGTTATTTGATCTTTATAAAATTCACGGCAAAGCTATAATGTACGTGTTTGATTATTTTGGAAAGGTAAACAGATTTAAAGTAGTGCCTTGAAGCCAGGGACGGACTACTCGCAATGGTTAGTGATCCAAAAATTTTGCATTGATGGCACACCCTGTATGAAATTATCGAAATTGACTTCTCCACACATTAAGCTAACGAAAAGGTACCCTTGTTGGAATTTGATAAAATAAGCCGTTTTGCTAATATTTACAGTTTTATTAATGCACTACGTACAAATCTACCTAACTAACTTATTAATACCATGTCCAGGATTTACTTGCTTCTAATCAAAATTACGAACATAACGTTATTAAACCATTAAGAAAACCTCAAAAAACACAAATTATAAAACATTAGACTAAAACTAATTCCTAAACAACAACAAAAACTAACGTTATTCTAATAAATGTTCAATATGAGCTCCTCCCACTTCCACGCACATTCTACGAAGGTTGTTTCTTTGCACTTGAAAGAGCAATCCCACATTATTTCTAATAACACTGCAGTGTAGGACAATTCTGTCTAATAAATCTTGCCTTGTTTGCACAGTTGTTGCGTATACCTTACTTTTGAGATAACCCTAGAGAAAAAAATCCATAGGATTAACGTCTCCTGATCGCGGTGGTATTGAAAAGGGCCTCCACGACCAATCCGTCTATTAGGAAACCTTGTGTGTAAATGCTGTCGTACATCTAAACTGAAATGAGGAGGGGCCCATCATGCATGAACCATAAATTCCTACGAGTTTGTAGTAGCACATCATCAAACAGGTTCCATAACTCATTTTGCAAAAACTCCAAATATCTCTGGCCGGTCAAAGTACCGTCAATAAAGTATGGCTCTATCAAATGATTGCCAACTATTTCTGCCCAAACATTAACCATGAATCTATGCTGGCTCCTAGTTTGGATAATGTCATGTGGATTCACATCATCCCATAAATGCATATTATGAGAATTTATGATTCCATCTCTGGTGAAACCGGATTCGTTCGTAAAGAGAACGTTACTAATAAATGTATTGTCTGCTTGTTGTTGTCGCAGAAACCACTGGCTATACTCAAGTCGTGCAGGATAATCAGCCACTGTCATACTGTGTACTTTTTTTATGTGAAAAGGATATAACAGCTGTTCTTTTAGGACGCGATGAACAACTGATTTCGAGACGTTATGTTCTGTTGATAATTTTCGAAAACTCGAAAACTTGATGGTTCATTATCAACTGCATTTAACAAGTCTTGTTCAACTGCCACAGTACGTATGCTTCGTACTGGACCTTCTCCACCTTTTTTTGGCAAAAATCTTCCTAAAATTTAGAATTTTGTTTTGTATACATGAAAAATTACATTTACTTATTCATACCTGTTTCTCGCAACCTGAGATCAATACACTCAAACATTCGTCTGTCTGGCAATGCTCTGTTTGCAAAATGTTCTTCATAAAGCCTTCTGGCCTCTAAACAGTTTCAAGAAGCCAGTCCATACATTAGATGCATATCTGCGTACTCAATAAAAGCGAATTCTGCCATTGTAACTGTTAAATTAAGGACTTATTATTGACAAGTACTGACTACGAACTATTCTACACAACGTTTGACAACTAATTCTATGGTAACTTGATAAACGGTAAAAACACTTATAAAAAGTTTTTACCAACTTCCGAATTAATAAGTCGTTAATGTTTTTCATCTTCTGCTATCGTTAAATTATTTTTTTGTAGTACTGTAGGTAAATCTTGGACATCTATTAATAAGTTAGTTTTACTTTGTTGTGTACTTATAAAAATGGTGAGTGCGTAAATTGGTACGTAGTGCATTAATAAAACTGTAAATATTAGTAAAACGGATTATTTTATCGAATTACAACAAGAGTACCTTTTCGTTAGCTTAATGTGTGGGGAAGTGAATTTAGATAATTTCATACAGGGTGTGCCATCCCTGCAAAATTTTTGGATCACTAACCATGGCGAGTAGTCCGTCCCTGGCTTCAAGGCACTACTGTAAATCTGTTTACCTTTCCAAAGTAAACATACACGTACATTATAGCTTTGACGTAAATTTTATAAAGATTGAATAACTAGTACAAAAAATAAAAATAAAAACCAAATTCAAAATTAAAACTTTGGAGGCCTATAACTCGGTAACGAGGGCCTGCATAGAAAAAGTTTATACGAAGTACTAACATTATCTTAGCTCAGATTATACGCTCCCGACTTTTGTCCCATCAGTCCCGGGACACCCTGTATAATTTTAATTCAAAATATATTACAATTTATAAAATGAATTTAGAGTTTCTTCAAAGTAAATCAGTTAGTTATTTTGTATAATTTTGTAAAATCTGTTGAGCTACTTAGATACAGTAAAGTACGGGGCACCTTGATACACACGGGGCACAATGATGTGTATCAAGGTGCCCCGTATTGTGCTGTATCTAAGTGCCCCAACAGTATTTTCTAAAATGCAAATTTATTTGGAAAAAAATAGTAAATCCATAATATTCGACAACCTAACTATCCTTTGGTGTATATAGATCTTCACATAAATGACCGGAAAAATACTTTTACATTTCACGTTTAGTTTTAGTTGGCCGTACTCGAAACACGTTACGACTTCTAAAGCACCAATGACTGATTGGCTGTTGGCGCGAACAAGTAGGATTCGTTCAAACATTTCCATAAGCGCTTTAGAGATGTCACCACTCGAATATATTGAATCGATTATTGTATAAGTCTTGTATATCTATGTGCCCCCCTTCCCCTAAGTTTCATTTAAAACACTAATCTAATTCAACCGGTGAAGTATATCTCGAGATGTTAGAAAACGGAGTTGAACCGTTAATTCTTCAAATTATGGAACATAATCCAGGTGAATTTGGTAACATGGAAATAACGTTTCAACAAGATGGTGCTTCTGCACTATATTACTTTGCAGTAAGACGTTATCGAGATGAGGAATATCCTGGTGGATGGATTAGAAGACGCGGTCCAATAGAATCGCCAGCTCGGTCATCACACCTAACACCTTTAGATTTTTTTCTGAGGGGATACCTTGAATCTAAAGTTCACGCTACAACTCCTGACAGTATTGACGTTTTAAAACAATGAACTGTTGAAGAATGCTATTTTCATTGACACATTTTATCGAGTCCGACAAGAGTTTAATAATAGGATGTTTTACTGCCAGGAAGTAGATGGAGCACATTTTGAACAATCATTATAAGAACTTGTTCTTAAATATTTTTGAATTAACCCTTAATTTGATTTTGTATCTTATACTATACGTAACTTTCAAATATTAAATTTGTCATGAAATTAACTGTCTCGAAACAATTGTCAATTTTTTAGAATTCTCAATATTTTTCATTATATTGTGGAATTAGTTAGAAACGTTGAGTTTCATTTAAAACACTAATAATCTATCTGTCTATATATGTAATTTGTTGATCGACGACTGTGCGCTAATTGTGTTGCCTATCCATCTCAGAATGTCCGAAACCTTATAGTGCTACCATCTGTTAGTAAATCTTTCAAGATTTCATCATTGTTTATAATATGGTGGCCGAGTGAATGCCGTATGTGAAAGCGATGGTAAGTATTATTTATTAGTATTGTAAATATTAGTGTTTGCTTTTGACAGAGCATGGGAAATGTTAGCATAAACATGTGTTTTGATCGTGCAAATATAAATAATTAGTTGTAAATACCCTATAGTTACAAAATCAAGCCTTCTAAAAGATATATCCTATAGTCTACTTTGCCAAATAAAGAGCAAGGTGGATATTTTTTGTTGTGTATTCCAGAATCTACTTTGCCAACTAACCATAGATGGGGAGCCTTTTTGTTGTAAATCCTATATTCTACTTTGGCAAAGAAACAGCAAGTTGGATATTCAGTCATTTGAATTACATTTATTATATATCCTAAACTTTATTTTCCAATTATAAATAGAATTTTTGTTGATAAATCCTAAAATTTAGTTACTTAGTGAAGTAAGTAGACTATGTTGGTTGTTTCAGTTACATATAAATACAATGTCATCACGAACCGAAAAATTTTTTGCATCACTTCCACCACCTTCGTCCGAGATGGATGATTCTAGTGATGAGGAAAATGTAACTGATATTAACATATAAAACATTCAAAATGACGACGAAAATTAAAGCTCTGAAGTCGATAGCTTGCCTCCTGAAGTACAATATATTTTTGATCACCTGTCTGAAACAGATTCAACGTCAGAAAATGAATGTTCCAAACCTCAAACAGCCACACATCAATCTGTTTGTATTACACCGAAATCTGTTTGTAGTACGCCAGAGTCTATTCTGAGTTCTCTAAAAACAAGATCACATCTAGTATCTGGACCAACTGATGATGAGGACCACGAAAATACTGACGTCCAATCTACAAAGAAGCGAAAAATAAATCTGCCGAAACGAAAGAATTTAGTTGAGTGCAACTGGTCCCAAGAAGAATTTGAATATTCTGTAAACATTCCCGAAAATAACTTTGGGCATTGAAGTCGTCATTTGAATATTTTAAAATATTTGTTTCGGACGATTTATTTGATCTGATTGTCGAGAATACCAACCTTTAATCCGTTCAGCAAACAGGAAAATCGATCAACTTTAGTAAGAATGATATAAGGGACTTCGTAGCTATACACATTTTGAAGGGTATAGTAGATATGCCATCCTATTTAGATTATTGGAGTACAAACATGAGATATAATAAAATAGCAGTAATAATACCCCTCAAGTGATATCAGCAAATTCGCAGATATATTCATTTTGCAAACAACGATCACATAAACAACGACCAATACTATCGGATTCGCCCTGTTTTAGATATAGTGAGAAGAAATTGTTGTACGATAGAAGAAGAACGACGACAGGGTAACGACGAACTCATGGTTTCTTATGAAGGGAAAAAAGCGGGTTCAAGACGACAATACATAAAGTCCAAACCAAAAAAATGGGGATTCAAAACATTTATCAGAGCCGGTATTTCTGGATTCGTGTACGATTTTATCGTTTATGGAGGTGATGATTCTTTTAGGCAACACACATTTACGGACACAAAAGAATCTCTAGGATTTCTTTTCAAGTTTTGATTTGTTTTACATTCTCCGATAAGACTATGGAATTTTAGCACTAGGAACTATGAGAAACGATTGATTGAAAAATTGCATTTTGGAAGAATAAGTCTCTAAAGAAAAAAGGAAGAGGGGCGTTTTGTTCTAAAAGTGACAACGCTAATAAGATTAATGTTGTGAAATGTTTTGATAACAAACCTGTTATCTTAGCTAGTACGTATGTATCTGGCACACCTGTCGAAACAATCAACAGATTTGATAAAAGCCAGCGTGCAAAAATTGATATTCCTTGACCATCCCTTATAAAACACTATAATGCTCACATATGAGGAGTAGATCTAATGGGCATGTTGGTAAGCCTTTACAGAGCACCCCTGAAAACTCGTCGCTGGTATAAACAACGCGTGGCTTCTCTATCGAAGCGAGAAATGTATTTTAGAAGACAGGTCAAAAGAATATTCTCTAAAATACTTTCGACAATGCATAGCAGAGGCTTTAATACAAAACAACAGAAAAGGTAGGAAAACGTTTGCGGTGCAAAACGAAGAGTATAAAAAAATTAAGAAGCCCGTTCTACCGATATCTTCTGAGGAAGTACGGTGTGAAAAAGTCGATCATTTTCCAATTTATGGTACCAAGGGCAGGTGTAGGTATTGTAAATCAAGAGATAGTCCAGGAAATCTGGGTATGTAAGCGTCATTTTAGAGGTAACGGCTGATACTTGGTAAAAAGTTAGTAAAAATGGTGTACAACAAAACTTAACTTATGCGACCTCTCAAATCGGACCGGAACATTGTTTATGATTCGATTTACACTCATTTTTCATGCCTTTTGTAGATTTTTCAGGTATATCTTTTTTCTCGTGCATAGTACAAACAGAAAGTTAAATACTTTTTTTTCTTCTTTTAAAGACCTACAATTCTAGACCTTACACGTAAAAAAAATTGATTGGGTCAAAACTTATTAGCAAATGAACAACTGATAACGTTATTGTTAATAAATAAAAATATGATGAGCATTTTCCACACTAACACTTCCACATCACGCTTATCTATTCTCACTCATTAAAAAATGATACTCACGAAAGATGGAGTCTGTAAGTTCAATAGTTTATGAATTATGGCCGTATAAACAAATTAACTAAAATTTGACTTGCAGAGTTCTGGAAGCTATGCGACCTCGTGACAATTTTTTTACTGTTATATTCCATAATAAGACATCGATACCCATCATTGTTTTTTTAAAAAAATACATTTTTGCAACAACGCGAATTTTTATTAATATTTGGCTTAGTTGCATAATTAATTTGACACTATATCCGTCTATTTTTGTCGAGAATTAAGTACGCACATAGGAGGGGCATGGAAAGAGCTTCAATTGAAACAAAAATACGTTAAGATTTATTGACAAATGACTGAGTTACGGACAATCGAAGTCCCCCCACTCCGTTGCCACGCAGTAGCCAGCCGAAATATCCGCCCGCTGCTGACTTTCGAAAAAATTTTTGATTGGGTTCCAACTACGCGACGTCTCGCTATTCCGTACAATAAAAGTACATTGACTAAACATTTTAGGGATATTTTTTGTTTTTGGATACTTGCATAAATTGTTGACTGACCGGCCTCCTCAATTAAAGCTCTTTCCATGCCTCTCATATGTGCGTACTTAATTCTCGACAAAAATCGGCGGATTAAGTGTCATATTAATTATGCAACTAAGCCAAATATGAAAAAAAATTCGCGTTGTTGCAAAAATGTATTATTTTAAAGAACAATGATGGGTATCGATGTCTTATTATGAAATCTAACAGTGAAAAAATTGGCACGAGGGCAGAGCTTACAGAACTCTGCAAGTAAATTTTTATTTAATTTGTTTATAAGGCCATAATTCATAAACTATTGACTTACAGACTCCATCTTTCGTGAGTATCATTTTTCAATGAGTGAGAATAGATAAGCGTGCTGTGGAAGTGTTAGTGTAAAAAATGCTCAAAATATTTTTATTTATTAACAATAACGTTATCAGTTGTTCATTTGCCAATAACTTTTGACCCAATCAATTTTTTTACGTGTAAGGTCTAGAATTATAGGTCTTTAAAAGAAGAAAAAAAAGTATTTATTTTTTTGTCTGTACTATGCACGAGAAAAAAGATATACCTGAAAAATCTACAAAAGGCTTGAATAATGAGTGTAAATCGAATCATAAACAATGCTCCGGTCCGATTTAAGAGGTCGCATAAGTTAAGTTTTGTTGTACTTTTTACCAAGTATCAGCCGTCACCTCGAAAATGACGCAAAATGATCATTTTGGGTCTGATTTTCCTGGACTAAGAGACACACTGGTCATGTTCGAAATGTGTTATTATGTTGTGTTTAGTGAAGGACAGAAATTGTTTTTTTTTGTTTCATAATAGCACATAAAGATTACTAGCAGTCATTTACTATTTATATCCGTAGAAAATGTCCTTCTGTTATGTTTTATGTACAACTGCATTCGTTTTTATTTATATTCAATTCTCCCTTAGTTGTATTGTTCTTACTTTAAGTTTATATATTATTTTTTCTACTTCCGTTACTAAAACCGCATTTTCAACTTGGGTTTGACATGCACAAAACGACTCTTTAAACACTAGTGTTTAAAATGCGAAAAGTCACATCTCGTTTATCTTTTGTTTTTTAAACGTCAAATCAAGTGTATCTTTTGTATGTTAAATTTCATGTTTCGTGATAATTTCGTTATTCTGCGTCATTTGATTTGTCAGTCAGCTGTCAGCCATCGTCCGTCATGTAATGAATATAATTCAAATATAATATAATTTTTACCTTCCCGCGGGCGAAGAAAAAGTATAGTAAGCACCTCGTGTTAAAAACGTCTTTAGTCACTCGTTTCACAAGGAACTCGTTCCGCTTCGCTCCACTCGTGCCTAGTAAAACACGTGACTAAAGTAACCTTTTTGACACTTGGAACTTAATATACTATTATTGTGTTTTTGCTGCATAAACGGTAATTCGTTTCAGTTTTAATTGTGAATTTGTGACCTATAAACCTAGACTTTGTGTCTTCCAGGATACATAATAAAGTTTGACAAGAAATTTGCTTATTTGACTATGTATATTCTGAATAACGAAAATACATTCTTTAAGACCATATAACAACACGAAATCACTAATTTACTTAAAATTAATGTTGCATCAAGGTTTGCCAAATTAAGGGTTAAAAGCGAAACTCAAATTTTAGTATTTATTTATTTTAACCATCAAAAACATCGTAAATCCAAAAAAATTAGTATGATTGACTATTCTAAATACCTTTCAAGCGAGGTGTCACTTGCCATAAGGTCCCATTTAATATTATTGTTTCAATTGTCTGGTGACGTCACCGATGCCTATTACGTCTCCTGTTACCTCTAGTAGAGAAGCTTACAATAGTTCATTTTCACGCTCCAAATTGCATCAGTCAAGTAATATCGTTCAAAATAAGAGAGAAGGGGGGGGGGACTTTTGAGAAGCACGTACATACCTACACATACCAGATGTTTTTAACGGGTATATTTTTATTTCTACATTAAACAATTTTGGACTTATATTACTTTCTGTTACAAAAGAAATTGATGTATTGGTCGTGTCATTGTGATGTCATGGTGATGATGATATTTTAACATATCAAAACAATTGTTTTCACTTATTATATATTGGATTTATTTTGAGATAGTCAGTTTCATTTAAAACGATAACAAAACAATTTGTAAAGGCGTTTTAAACAAAGTAACATTACCACGGAAACTATTTTGGATACCATCTAAAAAGAACATCTTATTTTTTATTTACAACTAGGATACGTTCTCCCAATACACAGAGATCGTCAAAAATACATTCTTAATAATTCGTAACTCATATATTACTAAACTTGATAGAGTAAATCAATATTGTACTTGTTGACCGACCGCACTGATATGTGAATGCAAGTATGTATGGGTTAGTTATGTTCGTCGAGCTTGGTATTTCACAATAGGATCGATCGTAATTTTCAAATAACCTGAGGATAGACCGTGGTAAATAGGACGTTGAAATATGAAAAGGACGTTCGGTATTCCTACTAAAGGTCCCGCAATTTTGAATAATCTATGCTTCACGCTCAAAGATCTCTATTGATCACCGAGTTATGGTTTTTGCGGTTTTTGTCAATCCCTCGTTTTACATAATATATTATATATGGTAAGAGACAAAGGTTTCGTTTTCGTTTGTTTAGGATGGAATGTTTGTTTAAAATTTAAGACGGTGAAAAAATATTTGTTCGACTTTATCTCTTCTTAAATATTAAACGCTGTAAAAGGAGCAGCTTTTATTGCTAGCGGAACTAAACTAAATTGAACGGGCTGGCTTAAAAATTTCACACGCATGCGCATTTCATTTACGTTTAACCCCTATAAAATTAAAATCTGTTTAATTTCAACTTCTACTTTCTAGAAATTCTACTTCCATTCTTTATTTCATATTTATCATTGTTAAATTCGTGTGAAAATTGATGTACAGCTGATCATTAGACATGCCTTGGATTTCTTTAACGGTGGCAAACATTGGCTGTTCACGCTGATTAGTCTAACGCGTATTTGTGGGGTCTTAGTAAAAGCGGTTTTGTTACACGGGATGTTTTTGGTTGGAATCTGTTCAACCAGAAGTTATCAAACTATCGATTGGGACGTTGACGCATGTTACAAATTAATGTACAGTTATGTTTCACACATTAGAGTAGCTCAGAAAACAAACAGACAACTATAGTGTATTCGTTTAGCGTGCGAAGTAATTTTACTTGAGTGGAAGCAATAAAATTAAGGTTAATTCTCATTAACTATAAGCGTCAATTTTAATAATATAGAATAGTTGAAGTTGTACGAATCATGCGTGAAATGTTGTTGTTTCTTTACTCTGAGTGGAAGTTTCAGACAGGAGGGATATATGCGCCGCCGTGTCGATCTTGGTTGTTGTCTTGAAAAATCAGGATCTTCCAATTGACGACAAATGTTGTATTTGGTTGTCATGTTGAAATCCGCTGTGTATGTTTCAGTCAACAGCTTCGCTCCCAAGTTTTACACCCCTACTTTGTTATACCGTACTGATGACGCCTAATGAGCCAGAAACATGCACGTCTGTGATTACCACTCCTTTTCAGAAGCCCCATTTTCTCGTGAATTACCCATGAATCTCTTGGTTATTTGAAATAAATGAAGACCTAAGTGGATAAAGGTCATATGTCCATTTTGGGAAAAATCCTTCAATCTGGTTATTTGATCTTTCATTATACTAATCTAATTGTAAAAAATTTCAAAATAATAAGGATAATGATTTGAAGAAAGTAGAAAGTGCTGAAAGTCACCTAACAATATGGTTTCTATAGTGGATAAAGGCATTATGTCCCAGAGTTGTGACATAAAACCTTTATCCACTAAAAATCGTTTGATTTTAGAAGGCGTTGGTGTTAATAATTTGCGACTTGTGACTTTTGAGGTGATGTGGTGGCACTTAAGTGTTCTCTAATCTGTGTTGAAGTGCGCTCTGTTTATTGAAATTTTTGTGTTTATTGCGTTTTTGAAAGTAAAAATACAATGGAGGGACGAGGAGGAAGAATTTATAGATTATATCTTGAGATGGAAAAAGAAAATTCTGCAAAGAAAGGTAGGATAATATAACATAAACAGATTTGGGCTTATTACATACACGTTTTGTCTGTAGATGAAGTCTGTTCTACTTTGCCGAAGTTAACAAACAGAAAAGTTGGTTCCGATGAGCAGCATTTCCAGGATTTGTGCCAACCATCGACATCCAGACAGTTTCTAGGTAAGAATATGTTTGAGGGCTCTATTTTTTTATTCCAATAAAGGTTCTTTCCTGATATGGGGTGTGGTATTCAGTCTAGGTTCTTATTTCAAATTGATAGATTCATGTATTGAAGTCCGAAAAAAAAATTCAGTGGTTCAAATGATATAAGTCTTGGAGCGGACAACTATCCCAAAGTTAAAATATTTCAGAAGCCCTGTTTCAGGAATGCAATGCCCACTGTACTCTAATTTGTTTTCTAGGGCTTTAATGAAAGTAGCGTCGTTTTCAAAGGTATTTGCATATTCATAAGATTTAGCCAGAAAACTTATTTTTTAATGAGAAGTAATTACTGTCATTTTGAATCAACATGTTGTCTATCATTGGCAATTTTATTCCCACAGAAACCAGCACGTCAGAAAGCGAAGCAGATGAAAATGTATCGTCTGGTGATGAATTCGTTCCCTCACCTACTAGAGCTGATTCTGATGAATTATATGAATATGATGAAATGACAGACAAAGTATTCTGTAGAAAAAGACAAAATTTGAAGAAGAACATTTTTTGTGAGGAAAATACAGAAAATCATGTTTTAGAAAATATGAATGAACAAAATAGAGATGAAGATATAGAAAACCACACACATTTGCGTTTTCCCGAAAAGGGAGAGAAGTTCCTTTCAGCTGGATCTCAAATAATGAGCAGCTATAAGAAAACAGCAAACCAAACTTATTTGCACGTGACTGCAGAAGGAGAAGGAATCAGCAACAATAAGATAAAAAAAAGAAAAAAAGTTTTTGCTCCAAAACAGAAGATATCGCGTAAAAGGCTACGAAACCCTGATGAATGGAAGCGAAGAAAGTCATCAATCCTGAGAGAGAAGGGTTTGGAATATGTATCTCAGACAGGAAAAGTGATACCACAAAAGAAAATTAGGAAAGATCCAATGTTGTGCAAATGCAAATTACAGCGTGGATCCAAATTCAGCTTAGAAGCTCGAAAAGGTATACTTGATAAGTTCTATAAACTAGATAATAGCGCAAAAACTTGTATTTTATTCAACAGCATTGACCTGAATCCAGTTTCTCGACATCGAATTCGTGCGGAAGGTAAAAAGCAAAGTTTGAGGAAGTATTCTTTCAAATATTCGGTAACACTCAAAATGGAAAAAGGAACGGTGTGCAAAGATGCATTTTGTGCTCTCTACCAGATCGGAGCAAAAAAAGTACGAAATATACAAAGCCAATTAAAAAGTGGGCAGACAGTCCCATCTCCTTGTTGTCAGGGTAAACATACAAATAGGCCTCACAAAATAAGTGAGGAAGTAATAGGCTTCATTGTCGATCACATCACAATGTTTCCTTCCGAACAGTTTCACTACTCACGCAATAAAAATGAAAATAAAAAGTATCTATCACCATTACTTAATGTGACGAAAATGTATGAACTGTACTTAGGAAAATGTAATGAACAAGGACTTGATGAAAAATATTCAGTAAAGCTATCAATATATCGTCACGTTTTTGAAACTAAATTCAACCTGTCATTCGGCCATCCGAAAAGTGATACCTGCAGTGTATGCGATTCTGGAGAAGATACTACTGAACATAAAATAAACTCTACAGTTGCCTTTGAATGTCAGAAAGCAGATAGGCTGAAACCACTATTAGACAATAACACCTGCTATGTTACTATGGATCTACAGCAAACAATGCCGTTGCCCAAGCTCTCAACATCAAAAGCATTCTATCTACGTCAAATGTGGCTCTACAATTTTGGCGTATATTGCATAACTTCTATAGGAACGAAGTCTTACTTTTTTACTTGGACCGAGGACGTAGCTAACCGAGGTAGCTTTGAAATTGCAAATTGCCTGTTCCGCAAGCTTTTGAAAGAAGAACATCCTCACATCAATCGTTTGATTATATGGTCTGATTCGTGCGCCGGACAGAACAAAAATCATTTAATCATTTGCCTATATCAGTACCTGATTTTGAACGGCTTTTTTGAAGTGATAGAACATACATTCCCAGAAGTTGGACACAGCTATTTGGATTCTGATAGGGACTTTGGATGGAAGAATAGAAGAAGTCATTAGAAAATATCAGAATATTTTTATTCCTGATCAGTATCGCGATATTATCAAGTCAGCAAGTTCCAAAAATAGTATTTTTGTGAATATGGAAAATTTCTTTTATGACTTTGAAGAACTCCCATCAAAACTTGGTTTATTTGAAAAAGAGAAAAACAGTTTGAATAACAAGGTATATCTCCGTGACAATGTGAAATGGTTTAGAGTGGACGAATATGGGTGTTATCGGTACAAGACGTGCTTCGATGACTACACACCATTTCAGCTGGTCGATTTGTAAAAAAGAAGGACGGAGCATGTAGACAGAACACTGTATAGGCCAACCAGACTCACAACAAAAACAGGTGATTTGACTTTGGAAAAGCTAGAAAATGTAAAAGCCCAAATAAAATATGTCGATGCAGATTACAGATGGTTTTATGAGAATGTTCTTCAGGAAAACATTGCGCATCCAAAAAAGAGGAGGAAGACATGCGAATGTTATAATGTCATCACTATTGATTAATTCTACCTTTTGTACAACTCTTACGTACAAACAAATAAATTCATTTTCTGTACATGATTCCTTTTTTCACGCAGATTTAGCGTTCTTTATGAATAATGATTGGTGGATAAAGGTCATATGTCCATAAAAGCGAATATTTCTGGTGAACCATAAGTATTTGCGAAATTTCAGTTTGGGTACTTGAAAGTATCGATTATAGTCCCACTGAAACAATTCGACTCAGCAAACTCTTCAATTAGGCAGAAAAGTTCTGAGCGAAATTACTAAACCGCATGGTACTCGAAAATGCAATTCTGTGACATATGACCTTTAACCACTTAATATATATATATATATAAAAATAAGCTTTATTCACAGGTAAATATGGATACATATTACATTTTTCAATTTAACCACTTAGGTCTTCAAATATTATATACATTTAAAATAAGCTGAGAGTAATTTTTTTTACTTACACTAATTGAGGTTGTTCACAAATATATAATATTTATTAAAATGAGGAATAATTATTGTTATACTTTTTACTTTAAAAATTATCAATTTTATACATTATAAAGATTGAAATTGGCATAAAATGCAAATATGCCATTTTCAATGTATTTGTGGTGGTATGAATCAATAATTTTAATAATCCTTGTCTCATTAATCTCATTTATGTTGTATCCATGTCTAATTAGGTTCACCACAGTTTTATTACTTTCAAATGTTACGGTTCCCTAACTTAATACACGTGTTGGTGTTCTTAAATCTTATAGTTTTCATAAAGGAAGTGAGTCTCAAATTGGAAGTAAGTACAGTATTGTCTGTTTTTAAATGGAGTCTTTGATAGTCTTTGCTGACTACTCAGAAATAAAACTATAAAATATTGGGGAATGCAGCAAAAGAAAAGATAGGACTCTTATTGGAATATTCCAAGCTTTCGGGAACGACTACTCCCATCATCAGAGAAACTCCAACTTGAGATTTGATTCCATTATGATAAATTGTAGTAAGAAGAAACTCCGCCTGCGTGGCGTTGGGTGGATCGAGTAGACTAGCGTTCACGTTGCCGGTCCTAAGCCCGGATAAAGGAGGAAGGTTCTCGGGTGAGACTAGTAACCTACCCGGGGTGAAAAGGAAAACATACTCACAGACCCGGAGAAATGGCTCAGAACAGGAATGATTTAAAGATGACGAACCATGCAAGGAAAAGGTATATGAGTTGGAAGAAGAAAAATATGATCAGAGTCGCAGCGTGGAATATAAAACCAGTGAAAAATAGAGAACAAGAGATCGTTGAAGAACTACGACACGGAAAGATCGACATATGTGCACACCAGGAGACAAAGAAGAAGGGAAAGGGACAGAAACAATACAATGATTACACTCTAATATATAGTGGTGTCAATAGAGAAGAAAGAGCTGAAGCAGGAGTGGGTCTACTCAGCCATGAAAAAATCAAAGACAGCATAGAGGATTGCCATTACGTCTCAGAAAGAAAGAATACTAGACGTGAAACTAACAGCAGAACATAAAGAACTACATATAGTATGTGTATACAGTCCCGAAGACTATAAGCCAAAGGCAGAAAAAGAGGCCTTTTATGAGGAAATGCAAAAAACCCTAGATAATGGGTGGTATGAATAATACCAGAGTATAAACTCCGAGTATGTTCTCATGAGCATAAAGTATGAGTTTGTACTCCATTTCATATGAATAAAAATATTTTAATTTGATGAGTTTCTTCTCCTAATACATAAAGTAGACTCACTATTTAATTTTCAAACTTGTTCAAATTCAAAAAATTGTTTACAAACAATTCCTGGTCGATAGCAGGTTTTCGGCACATGCTTTCATTTGTTATTAGTGCCTATTTGCGAAGCAAACAATCAACGTATTAGTACAATGAGTGGAAGCAGTGAAGATGAATAGTGTAATAAAAGTTGCGAATCGCAAATGGGATTTGTGCATATGCTTTGTGATTTTCCCATACTTTTGTCGAAGTCACAAACACCATCTGTCCGACTTTCAAAATCGAAAGCACTCGAAGCGATGAGAAAACAATGGGAGCTTAATTTTGGTTTACAAATAACGACAAGTCAAATCTACAAAAAAATTAACAACATGAAATCCAGACTCAAGAAAAAGACTGATATTAATAGAACTGGAAATAAGAAAATCATTTTGCAAGAATGGGAAAAGATTTTGTTGGAAATTATGGAAGGCGACACAAATCCAGTTCTTAAAAAGATTCCCGGTAAAGTAATATTTATAAGTAATAATAGAAATAAGGCAACCAAACTATATTTCATCCACACAGTTATCTACACCTTTTTAACTTTAAATTGGAAATAATTAAAATCAAATTGGGAATAATCAAATTTAAATTGGGATAAATCCCAATTCGAAATTGATAATTCCCAATTCGAATGCGATAAGTCTCAATTTGGAAAGGAGATTTAAAAAACATAATTTTGTTAAAACCGATGTTACCTATTAATAATTGCTTGCATATACTTGATATTTTATTTTTTATTACTTCAATTTAAACTTTAATTTCAGGAGCATTATCTGTCGGCACACAACAAACAAACGCAACACAACGCAGTAGTTATGAAGATAAAATTCGCAGACATACAACTTATACTTCTAAAACGTATACGACAAATGATGATGCTGCTAGTGAAGTACATCCACCTAAAAAAAAGAAACATAATGGAAGTAGTTCTCTTGAACAATATGAAACAAACCTCACTAAACAACTTTCAAATACCGAACTACAAAGACTAGTTTTGCTGAAACAACTAAGAGTTTTGGGAATGAAGGAGGAAAAACTGAAGAGAGGGCTAAATCCAGATTTCATTGAACAATCTACTTCAAACAATAGTACTATCGTTGACAGTAAAATTAGTAAAACTTACATTAATTTATAATATTTAAATATTTTTTTTGAATAGTTGCAAAATAAAACACGTAAGTTGTGACAAAAAATGTTAAAATCATTAGTATGTTTTGTATTCTGACTTTTTCTTACCTTAAGCACAGCCCTTAAGGTAGAGCAAGAATGATTTCTGCTAATGCAGATCGCCTCCGTTGCCCGCTTTGTCTAATATTATCGTCAACTTCATCTTGTACCGGGTACGGAACCGGAATATCTTGTATTAGGGGCTGCATTGGATCGAGCTCATCATTTAAATATTTTGCTACATTATGTAACATTCTTCTTCTTCTAGTGCCTATCCGGTCCGGATGTTGGCGATCATTCTGGCTATTATGTAACATAAAACAGCATATAACAAGTTTTGGAACTTTTTCTATCGACACCCGAATTTTATATTGAAGCATCCGAAATCGTTGCTTTAGTTGCCCAAAACATCTTTCAATTATTACACGCTCCTTTGTAAATAAATTGTTATAAGCATGTTCTGTCGGAGTTTTAGGATTTCAAAAGGGTACCAATAACCACGGTGCTATGCCATAACCTTCATCTCCTAAAAGTAATGCATTTGACCTCTTGAACTCATTCCTTGCAATGTCGTAAATTTGTGAGTTGTTCCATATCCGTGAATCATGGACAGATCCTGGCCATGATGAGTCTACGCTTGTAAACCACTCATCTGCATTGCAAGTGGCTTGAACATTGATGCTGTGATATCCCTTGCGATAAATATATTCATCACCATGAAGAGGTGGTTTTTTTATTCTTATGTGGGTGCAATCAATTACACCCACTGCACATGGAAAATTGTACTTTGTTTGCCATCTTTCTTTAGCTTTTATTACATCCGCCGCAGTGCGAGGGAATTTTATCCACTGTTCGCATTTTTCTAGCATCTGGTCAGCAACTTGCGTCACAACTTTACAGACAGAAGTTTGGTGAACACCAATATCTTCTGCTACTCCTATCTGAAACCCCGGATCACCCACATACCTTAAAAATATTTTCATCTTATCAGTGTTACATATAGCACCACCTCTTGTTTCTTCTGATTCTACACCCAAAAAGTTAGTAGATAGCCACTCGACATTTTCTTTACTGAATCGATATAATGATTTAAAATCACGATCACACGTACTTCTTCTAGGTTAATAATATTTTTTAAACGCAAATTAAGCATGGACTCGGCCATACCTCTGCCGCGATCAAACTAAAGTCTGGTTACTATTAAACTCCAAAATTATGAAGTAGATTCTCATCCTAAAGAGCATAAACACAATTTTATTCATATGAAAAATGAGAATATTCTCACAAGAAATTGTACATAAGAGTACCTACTCAAGTGGAGTATCTGCTTCTAGTTTTTATTCATACCACGTAGAGTATTTACTCCAAATTTTTAAGTATAAACTAAATGCTCATTTTTATTCATATGACCCAATATTCCAAAAAACAATACTCTCTTATTGATGGAAGATTTCAATGCTCGAATCGGGAAGAACATAATACCAGGTATTGAACAGAGATATAATGAAGACGTGCTAAATGATAATGGGGAGTCAATGATCAATTTCTGTACATACAATGAACTACGTATCAATAACACCTACTTCCCACACAAGACACAACATAAATATACATCTTACAATACGAGGGGTCAGAACTCAACCATAGATTACATAACAACAAATAAGAACATACACCCTTCTCAAATATTAGATGTGACAACCTTGAATTCTGCGAACGTAGGAAGTGACCATAGTCTGCTTATCTACAAATTAAGAATGGAAGTCCGACGGAAAACAAGGAGATCGCAAACAGTCGAGAAAACACAAAGAATAAACATCTAAAGTATGTGGCAAGCATTAATCAAATATCTATATCAGAAAAGATTAACTTCCAAAATAGGAGCAAATAAAATCTTGGAGGAAGATAACAAAACGCGCTGGTGCCGACAATAAATCAAAACAAAGTGTAAAGAAAAACAAGAAGCCCGCTTAAAGTACAGATCACAACAAACACCAGAAGCTTACAACAACTACAAAAGAATAAAACACGAAACTAAAACATTAGTAAAGAAGGCAAAGGACGGATACTGGCGGGCTTTCTCATCAAGAATGGAAGCCGACTACTACGGACTGCAAAGGCAAATACGAAGATTTATTGGAATGCCGAGAAAAGAAGGGAATTAACAGAAACCAATAAAATAGATGTCGACACCTGGACGTTCTATCTGTCCCAACTGTTTAGGACAAGCCCAGACCAGACCCTACCAGAAACTCCAGATATAACAACCGAAAATGTGATCGTCATAACGGAGGAAATTACTAAAGCCTTAGAAAAAGTAAATCTCCAGGACCGGACAGAATTCCAAACGAAATGCTGAAATACGGTGGAAACACACTAACTGAACAACTAAGGATACTTGTACAGAAAATTATCTCGGGACATACGAGGTCTGGCTATTAAATAACGAGACTGGTTACGAAAAAGGGTTTTATTATAAAAATTATTCTACATTCGAATGCTTCCCTTCAATATACTCGCCTCTCCTCGCCACACACCTTTCCATACGTTTTCTCCATTGATCGAAGCAGTGCTGGAAGTCTTCTTTGGTGAGGACCTTTAGGAGCTCTACCGTTTTATGCTTTACCGCTTCAATCGACTCAGATCGGGTCCCTTTCAAAGCAGATTTTATCTTCGGAAACAAAAAAAGTCGCATGGTGCCAAATCTCGTGAGTACGGCGGGTGTTCGAGCACCAGAGTGCACTGAGTAGCAAAATACTGCTTCACAGATAGCGCGTTATCGACAGGTGCGTTGTCCTGGTGCAAAATCCACGAGTTGATCTTCTACAACTCGGGCATCTATTGTCACTTTGTTTCAATATAGTATTGAAAAATCTACGTTTCGTCGCAAGTAATAACGTTTTTCATCAGTCCGGGATCTTCTTCTAACCTTTCAAGGTAATCTGAGCAGACCCATTGACGCAAGAGCTTTTGGTCCGTAGTCAGATTGTTTGGCACCAACTTCACACAGACTTTTGTCATGTCTAATTTCTCGTGTAAAATTTTTCTAACCGTTTCTTAATCGGCTTTACACCCTAGGCAATCATCCGGATGCTCATTCGACGATCTGCACGTACATTTTGGTTGATTTTGGTCACTGTTTCCGGAGTTGAAACAGACTTGAGCGCTGGTCATTGAAACAGTCAGAGTTCGACCCTGCTTTATATCATATTTGAAATCGTTTCTGTCAGCCCAGAGTTTTAGAGATAACTCTGCCATCATCCTTCTGGCGAAGTGGTGCGGGCTGTAACCAACCCTGTCTTCACATCATGACTACAATTTTATATTTGTCGCTAGGTAAGTGTGAAGAGTGTAAAGTTTTGTTATCATATGAAAGAAAATGAGCGTCTACCTTTTTAAAAGTCCGGTAATTAGTTTTCTGGTCAGTTTTGTTGCTGTATATTTCATGGGTGTTGAGGGTTTATTTTCTTTCTCTTGTGGTTTTTATTGTAGATATAAGTGACCGTGGGACTACTGATTTCTGCTTTTGTTACATCATATTGGGGTGTTAGAATCAGGAGTCCGAAAAAACTGCCCGCTTTAGCTGATAAGTGCTATAACTTATCAGGGTTCGATTGTATTCGACTCCTTGCTTTATCTAAAACGTTTTACTAGTGTTAGATTAAAACATATATTTGCTGATTATTTTATACATACTTGTCTCTCGAGATAGTTGTATATTTGATGATCATTTATATACCATGTCATGGCTTCAGTGAGTATTTCCATATATTTCAGAAACTTCTGTTTAAGACTTGGTTGTCATTAGAATATATTGAAAACATTTACCCATAAGACGTTAACTGTTTGATATAATCTGATCTGCATGATAATTCCGGTTATTCTAGTTTTGTACATCAACATATGCGGGGGTACTATGGTACTATTATTGTTTAAAATAATTTAAATAGTTTCTAATACTTATAAGAATCGTTGTACTGTTGTTGTTGAAAAGTCTGGTTATGTTGAATTGTCAATTTTTTCGATGACAGATACGTCGTCGATAGCTGCGTTCGTTTGTCGTTTCGCACTGGAAGTAGTCGAGATCTCTGTCTAGCATTTGTGGTTTGACTTACGAGTTATAGATAACTCATTATGCTTACAGATTTCCTCTCCGATGTGCTCGTAGATGACATGCGAATTGTGGTTCTATGTTCTGTGGTTAAGACGAATTTCTGTCAGCTGAATTGCTATTGGTTGGAAAACTTACTCGAGTTGCGTTGTAGGGAGAAGTTAAGTTACTTGTGTTATTGGCGCGTCGAACACCGAAGTCTTTCTCTTCTAATCAAAATTTTGAGGTGGCTGCATGAGTTTCAGTTATCAGTAATATCTTGATTTATTAATGGTATTTGAAACCATCCCAGTTGGGGATAATAATCAAGACGTTGTAAATTGATTCGGGAAGCTGGTGGTGGCTGTATTTTTTTGAAGATTTGATGGATATTGGCCGTTTTGGAAACCACGCTGCCTGACCCTTTTTGAAAGGATTTTTGACTGAAATCATAACGTAGTCGGGATTTGGATAGCTTATTTCCATACTCGTATTTGATGAGACTATTGTAGAGATCTTATATATATATATATATATATATATATATATATATATATATATATATATATATATATATATATACATATATATATACATATATATATATATATATTTATATATATATATACATATATATATATATATATATATATATATATATATATATATATTGTTTGCAAAGTATGTTTAGACATTTTTCGCTCATTTTCTATTAATGAAAAGAATTTAAAGTTGTAACTATTAATAGATATCAATTCGTTGTAAAGTAGTATATATTTCTGTACAGTTCATGGGTGTTTTGAACCACAAAAAAAATATCTATGTATTTTTTATAGCTACTTTTTCTAACTGTTCTACTTATGACAGTATATTTGATATTCGTCATATGAGTTTAATTCTCAAAGTATAGGTATAGATGTCAAGTAGTTTTTAATAAATTGTTTCATAGCATGATTAGCATATTACTTATGGGATATCGGCACATGTACTTGCAATATTCTTAGTTGAATAGTTGAAATGTATCATTGTTTCATATCTTTACATACTGGAGTAAGGTGTGATCGCATATTAGATAATCCTTGGCATATTAATATAATTTTTCAGTTTGTCAATCAGTTGCTATGCATAAGATTAATTTCTTAGTTATCGCTTAGATTTTGTATATATTTTATTTACATAGTAGTCATTCAGATCACCTTTCTTCCGGATGAGAAGATGATGAGGGGATAACATGGGGTGGATTTAATTGTCTTCTTCTTCTTATTCGTATTTAAGATCTTGCGATCTGTTAGTTTTGAAGGTTCCTTTCTATCATTTCCTGGGAGGTGGACTGCCAACTGTCCTTCCATCTCTTAGGTAGTCTACCGGGTGCTCTTTTCCCTGTTGGTTTCCGTTCAAGTGCGATGCGTGGCAGTCTGCTCTCCTCCATTCTTCTCACATGAGCGTACCAATGTCTTCTTCTTTGTCTCCCCCATCTTACGATGACTTGCACTCCACATTGTTCCCTGATGTCATTGTTTCTAATTCGGTCCCTCCTTGTTTTTCCCACTATAGTCCTGAGCGTTTTCATTTCGGCTACTCTAAGCATGCTTTTCGTTTTGTTGGTTTCTTCTCTGGTTTCTATTCCGTATGTCATGATTGGCCTGATACAAGTCTTATAGATCCTAACCTTGCTATCCTTTCGCATGTATTCGTTGGCCCATATTGTTTGCTTTAAGCAGGCCGATATGGCAGTCGCTTTGTTAATCTGTCTTCGTAGGTCCTTCACTGGTCGTGATAACTCGACAGATCCTTACCCAGTTATTTGAATTGTGAGACTTGCTCGATGATTTTTCCCTGGACTTCCAGCTTACATCTTACAGGTTCTTTAGCAAAGGTTATGCTTTTCGTTTTTCCTATGTATATGGTCATGTTCATCACTTGACTGACCTGGTAGAATTTGTGCAGTTGTCTCTGTAGATCGTCCTGCGTTTCCGCAATAATAGCTGCATCGTCGGCGTAGCATACCATGCTGATTCTTTTATTCTGTCCCATTCTGTATCGCATATTTAGTGATGATATTTCCTCTATAATTCTGTCCATTAAGAGATTGAACAGAAATGGGCTAAGGCTATCGCCTTGTCTGATGCCTCCTGGTGGACTGCTCTTACGAAGGTGTCTGGCGTTTCTTTCGCTATTAGTATGTTTATGATGTCGGAGAGACGAACCCTATCAAATGCCTTGGTCAAATCGATGAAACAGACATTCGCTGGTGTATTAAATTCTATTGATTTTTCTTTGATTTGTTTGATAATGAATATGGCGTCGGTCGTGGATCTGTTTCGTCTGAAACCTTGTTGTTCTTCCCTGTTTGTTATTTGAGCCTCGAGTCTTTCTCTCAAAATGCTAGTAAAGAGTTTCATGCTTGTGTTCAGCAGCGTTATGCCCCTGTAGTTGTCTTCTGTCCTTTCTTGAATATAGGGATAGTTATACTTCTGTGCCATTCCGTAGGTATTTCCGATGTTTCTAAAATTTTGTTGTAGAGAATTTTCAGATGTTTTCCTGGCTTGGGTCCAGCATATTTTAGAAGTTCGTTTGGGATAAGGTCTGTTCCGGGAGCTTTTCTGTTTTTCAATTTTTTTATTTTTGCTGTTACCTCTTCTTCGTTCAGTGATATTTGATGATTTGACTCGTAGTTTTCGATCCTTATGGCTTCTTCGGTGTTGTAAAGTTCCTTAAAGTATTTTTCCCATACGTCTTTGGTGACTCCTTTTGTTTGCACGAAATCGTTTATTGGCTTTTTCCTATTCTTGAGCATCTTCCAGACTTTCTTCTGTGCTCCATATAGGTCGTAATCCATATCGCTTGTAAATTTTGCCCAGTAATCCTGTTTTATGGCTTTGATTCTGGCATTGATTCTGTTTCTCACTTCTGTATATTCGGAGTGTTCCTCTGGTGTTGGTGAGCTCCTGTGTATCAGGTAGGATTTCTTTTTCTGCTGCGATAGTTCTTTAACTTCTTGTCAGAACCAGGGTTTTTTGCTATTATTGGTCCCATTTATGTTGACTTTTCTTTTACCAATGTATTCTTCGGCTGCTTCTACGATACATGATTTGATTTTATTCCAACAGCTCTCCACATCACACTCCAGCGTATTAAGTCTTTCCAGTTTATTTGTTAATCGGTTTTCATACAGGTTTCTCGTGCTATCATCTGTCAGTGATTCGATATTAAACTTTTCCAGAAATACTGGTGGTTTTTTGGCTCTGTGGGGTGTTTCCATAATCATTTTACACAGTAACAGGTTGTGATCTGTGCCGATGTTAGCAGAGGTGAGTGCTCTTACATTTATTACTTGTGATGGTGTGATTGTCCTGTTACTTATTATATAATCAATCACTGACTTTTGATCTCTGGAGTTACTACATGTATATTTATGTTGCTCTTTGTGAGGGAAATACGTGTTGTTTATCCGTAGCACGTTTCTCGCACAGAAGTCTATCAGGAGTTCTCCATTTTCGTTGGTTATCTCTTCATTATATTTTTGTTGTATGCCTGGTATTACTTCCCTGCCTATTTTGGCGTGCAAATTTCCGAGTATAATGATTTTATCCGTGTTGCTTAGTTTGTCCATAGTATTTTGTAGGTGTTGGTAAAATGTTTCGCTCTCCTCTGTGTGTTTACTTATATCCGGGGCGTATGTGCTTATTAAGTGTGTTTGCATGTGGTTGACTTTTAGCGATATTTTCAGGATTCTGTCGTTAACGTAGTCTATGTTTTCTATACATTGTTCGTATTTCTCGTGGAGTAGAATTCCCACTCCCGATTTTGCTCGTTCTTGCTTAGCTTTTCCGCTATAGACTAAGATGTAATCATCGTATCTTGATGGGCCCTGTTCTTTCCTCTTCGTTTCTGATAGAGCGCATATGTCAATCTTATGAGAAGAAACCTGGCTGGCGACCATTTTATTTTTAGAACATCCCGGATAACAGAAATAACTCACTCCCACTCACCGATTAAGTGAGCTGAAGGCCCGAAAGGTTGTCACCGGGGACAGCTGCACTTACCTGTCGCTCATAGGGTCCATACTAGCGAAGCTAGTGACCAATTTGGGTGGTTACATAATCTTCAATGCTCTCTTGGTCCTCACTAAAGCGCTTATACCACTCAAAAACACGCGTACGAGATAGATAATTGTACCACTAGGCCTCTTGTAACAATTTATAGAACTCAGTCGTAGTTTTTTTCAATTTAACGAGAATTTTGAGATTGATACGTTGCTCCTGTTTCTCGTCACACATGGTTTTCGGCACGAGAAAAAAACACGTTCCTTTCAAACCGTTACTGCACAAATTCTATAATAGTGACGAAAACGTGTTTTGGGACGTGCATAGGCAAGATATCTGATACCCAAAACAGTACTCGTTTTTTACCCCGTCCTATAGGCGAGTAGTCTCGTTATTTAATAGCCAGACCTCGTACAATACCAAATAGCTGGCGTACTAGCACAACGATCTTGATGTTTAAAAAGGTGACAGAACTGTACCCGAGAATTATAGAGGAATAAACCTGCTCAACACCGCTCTGAAACTGACCACAAAAGTCATAACCACAAAAATCACCAACGAAATAGATCTAGCAGATGAACAAGGCTTCAGATCCGGACAATTCTGTAACGATACAATTTTTGTCGTCAGGCAAGTCATGGAAAAGGCACTGGATTACAACGTCCCGGCCTTCTGCTGCTTTATAGACCTACAAAAGGCATACGATCGCGTAGAGCTAAACGACGTAATTCACCTGTTATGTAAACGAAACATTTCATCAGATACCATCAAGACTATCGAAAACATATACAGCAAAAATAACATACAGGTCAGAATTAATAATATTCTAACACAGCCGATACCACTGGAAAGAGGAATACGTCAAGGAGACTCATTGAGCCCGCTGCTCTTTAACCTCATCATGGATGAAATTATGCATAAAGTCAAAAATCTGAATAGAGGGTACATAATGGGCGCAGACACGAGCTCTATTGTATGATATGCAGATGGTGCCGTACTGATTGCGGAGAGTGAAGATGATCTTCAGAGACTTCTACATTATTTTAGTCTAACAGCAAGAAAGTTCAGAATGTTAATATCACCGAATAAAACAAAGAGTATGGTGATATCTAAAGATCCAATAAGGTGCAAGCTGGAAGTGAACAGAAAGATAATCTAGTAAGAAAAAAAGTATAAAATATCTGATAATACTAATACACAGTTATGGAGATACAGAAGCGGAAGTTGCCCAACAAATAAACAAAGCCAACAGAATAGCAGGATACCTTAGACACACTATCTGGCGAAACAAACATTTACGGACTGAAACAGCGGCCAGCATTTATAAGACATTAGTGAGGCCAATTATGACGTACACTGCGGAAACCAGACCTGATACAACAAGTACAAAAATACTGATGTGAAATAAAAATAGTCCGTGATATCACAGGAAAAACACTATGGGACAGATAACATAGCACAGACCTCAGGCAAAACTGTAATATAGAGAACATAAATGAATGGACACTGAAAAGGAAAAAAGAATGGTATAGCCATATAAATAGAATGGGAGAAAGAAGACGGGTGAATATTGCACGAGTCAGATCCCCAAACGGCCGAAGGAGTATTGGAAGGCCAAGGAAGAGATGGAGTGATAACCTGGATATATAGTGAGGAGGCGCCCGAAGATGGGACAGCCGCGAGACAATTAAGGAAGCAGAAAGAAGAAGAGTAATAAGAAGAAATAAAATAATGTGAACTAGTTAGGAAAGGAATATTTCACGATTATTTTCCCAATCATGAGCAAGCAGTATAGAACATAATTAATTATCATTTCGTTCTCAAAAACCACGAGATGTTCAACAGTTGTTAGTCGGTTCATTGCTAATCGAATGGACTAAAATAAAGATACATACTTTATTTTTGCCACATACCCAAAAATAACTATCTAAACGTTTTTATATAGTAGTATATATGTAGTTTATCAGAAGTTACATCAATGTGATCTCCACAAAAATTAGTGGTACTTGTTTGTGCCCATTATGCTAAGCCACTTTTACAATATACGTGCACTTTTTGGCAGAATTTGTAAACTTATTTGTAAGAATCAAGTCAAGATCAAGTTAACTATGACAAAACCCGAGTTTTGTTTATCTGTCTTTGACGTAGAAGACAGTCACATAACAGTTTTCAGTGTATTTTCTTTATTGAAATTGGTCATTTAACAAAATTATACAATCTATAAAATAAAATCAATTCCAAGCAATTGTTCTATATTTGTGGGTTTCAAAAACCCGTTCATGTAAATTAATTCATTAGTAATCTTCCCATACCTATAAATATATATTTTAGTTTCGTGCTTAAATCGTTTCAACATTTTGGCGTTCACTGGCTCTATGTACGATGGGACAAAGTGAATATCTGCCCCCATGACTAATCTTCGTTATGCTCATTACTCGAGGACGAATAAGGATAA
Source organism: Galeruca laticollis (assembly GCA_963921935.1). Classification (NCBI taxonomy): domain Eukaryota; kingdom Metazoa; phylum Arthropoda; class Insecta; order Coleoptera; family Chrysomelidae; genus Galeruca; species Galeruca laticollis. The sequence continues at coordinate 127,839,075 of OY998177.1, forward strand.
TACCTTTAGTGCGTCCTCTGGGCGTGCAAATCCTTTTTGGAAAATATCTAGCGACACTTATTCATACGGAAATGTCTTTAAAGCCAGAATGATACCTACTGATGTATACAATAGCGGAAAGAGAATATGACACACAGAAATGTAATTAGTGTTATGGAAGACCCTATACTAACGCACGAATTTGGAGTTGTTTGTTACAGCACAATTCTAAGAATACAAAATATCATCTAAATATTTGTCTGTTTAATAATAGAAAAAATACTATAAGAAATAAATGTACATTCTAAAATATTCTTATCACAAAATGAGTGTCCTATGTTGTCAAAATTAATAATAATAAATTCGCTAAAAACATTATACTTAATAACTATGGATATACATATATCTAAATACTCAATTAGAAATTTAATAGAACTAATAAAAAAATTGAAGAGACACAACTAACAAGATAACTCTAAACTTATTTCATTTGATGTTACCAACATGTTTTCAATAATTCCTTCAAAAGAATGCATAACCATAACCGAATTCGACTTGAATCGTCGTTTAAATAGCAATACGACGCGTTCTTAACAAATTGAGATTAAATTAATTTGAATTAGATGTGGGAGTAGCTGACAAATAAGGAACGCTCCAAAATAATTGATGAAAATAGAAACATGTCACAACGACATGTTACACAATAATATTTTATTATTATGTATTGAAAAGTACTTATATGCAATTAATAAATTCACAAATTAAGTTCCTAATATATCACAAACTGTTCAACATTTACGTTCTATAACGCCAACGTATTTTTCGTTCTGGAATATAAAAGCGACAAAAAGAGCCACTTCGCTAACTGACATTTTAATAACATTTGATGACAGTTTTATAAAAACGTGTTTTTAATCGCGCGTACCGCACACATGGCAAATAAGATAGAATATCAAAAAACTGACAGATAAAAATGTAGAAATAAGTGTGTCAAAGAAGGATGCGCAAATAACAACAGAAGGCGTTGGTAGTATTGTAACAGAAAAATGTATATTTAATGAAGTGAATACGTACCAGACTTAACGAAGAGCATTTAGTCACTATCAGCTGTAACAAAAAACAAAAGACAAGTTAATAATGTTCTTGATTATTCAACTTACAGAAAACCAACACACACTGATGTTACTAACCATATAATTTCAAATATCCCATATCACATAAATTAGCAGCATACAATTCAATGATACATAAAGCATTTTCAGTTACTATGAACAAATATAGTTCGGAGTCTCTAATCCAAACTGAAGATTCCGCCTTGCATCAACCTCTATATGGCTCGTGGTGTTCCACACTTACCAGAAGTAGTTATCTGGCGCCATCTTCACTTCCAATTGTGAACCAACTCCTAAGAAAATTCATCAACTGTTGAAGAAGTCGTAGGAAATAAAATAAAGTTTCATAAAATACGAGGTGTGTCTATAATGATATATAAATTGCGGATTTCTACTATACATCTACGTTTGGTTCCAAACATTAATAATCTTGAAATATCAGTTTGACCGTTCCTATACCACGCAGAATGTTGAACGTGACGTCGATCAACTCTCTTGTCGATACAGAATTCTGTGTTGTATTTATTCGCAACTGTAAGAGTATAGATTAGCTTAGTACACTGACAAGTTTCGACTTCATTCGGTCTCTTAAGAGCGCCGTAATGCCTTCTAGTTTGGAGGCTCGATTCCAAACTGAAGATTCCGCCTTCCAACAACCTCTATTTTGGCTCATGAGGTTATACACTTACCTGAAGTGGTTAGCTGGCGTTATCTTCACTTCTAATTGCGAATCACCATCTAAGAGAATTATTCGACCATAGAAGAACTTATTTCGTACTCAAAAATTATTCATACCCACGTTAAAGTATTATCGCTTGTTCAGATAATAGTGGAATCCAACCGCTATCTGACCGGAGACAATTGGTTTTCTTCGCTAGAAAGTGTTACAGAGCTGCAGTAGGTATTCTAAACTACATATGTTGGTCTTATAAGGAACAGCACACTGGTATAGTCCCTAAATCCGACTCTGTCTAAGCCTTGTATGAAAGTTAAAATTATGACGGACGCGCAGGGATTCCTAGAATTGTTTACGATCGTGACTATCTTATCTAAACATTGTTTTTGTGACCAGTCTTATCTAGAAAATGCCAGGAAGCCAATTGTTCTTGTATATGCCGCAATCTTGAATTATCTAGTAAAAAAGGCACTAATATATAAGAAACCGACCCGAGGAAGTTCAGTTTAGTTGATAAAGTGATCTCATGAAATAAACAAGAATACACCGAAATAGCAAACAGTAAATATAAATTAGTTGAGTGTTTATATAAATTAGTTTAAGTGAACGTACTGTCTATATAATTAGTGAATAGTGTAGTGAATATATAAATTAAGTAAGTGAACCTACCATGTGTATGAATTTATCCCACCCGTAATAAAAACGTTTACTGTCTAAATAAATAAGAAAAACATTACATTGATGTCAGAAGTGGGATAATATAAATAAATATCTACGTAAAAATGGCCAAGAGACTAAGGGACTTGAAAGTGACTGAGTTGAGAGCAAAATTGGAAGATCGTGAGTTGGAAACGTCCGGTAAAAAAAGTGAATTAGTAGAAAGACTTAAATTGGCACTGGAAAATGACGGCTTTGATCCATAAACAGTTTTATTTAATGACGAGGCTTCCACCTTAATCTCGTCAATTTCTGCTAATATTTCTGCGAACATGGACGAGAAGATTTCTGTCATGGAAGAGAACATGGACGAGAAAATCTCTGCTATGAAGAACGATATTTCTGGCATGGAAGGGAAGATTTTTACGAATGTGAAAAGCGATATTTCGGCTATGAAGAACGATATTTCTGCTATGAAGAACGACTTTTGTGTTAATATGGACGAGAAGATATATCTGCCGATATATTATTAATGGAAAGCGACATTGCCGCTGACGTTGAAAATGGAATTTCGTCTCTAAAATCTAAAATCGAGAATAAGATGTCAACGATGGACAAAAAAATGGGAATTAGAGGAAAAGATTGCTGATTCAAGAACGCGAGGCACGCCAGAGGAAGAAAAGAAGACCGAGCAAACGAAACCTTGCAAGCCAGAAACACACTCTAAGTTAGAAGACATTGGTAGTTTTACCCGAGTCAAGGCCCCAACGTTCGATGTGAAAATGTCGTGGACAGTTGAACCAGCCGCTAGATTGAATAATTGGTCCGATAGAGAGGAGGCAGTGAACTTAACTATCGCGCTTCGGGGAGATGCCCTAGATGTACTTCAGACGATACCTCTGAAAGGAACGGATAATTTCGAGCAGCTGAAGAAGAGGTTGGACATGCGATATGGTCACGAACATCTAGACCATTTGTACCAATCCCAGCTGAAGAACCGAAGGCAGAAACGTGACGAAGCACTTCAAGGATATGAAGTGGATATTGCCCGACTCGTTAGATTTGCTGATCCATCAGTAGCAGAGAACATGATGGAATGTCTGGGCATACAGGCGTTTATTGATGGCTTACGTGACCCCGATAAGCAGAGAACGCTTCGCTTAGCCCATCCCAAAACAATAGTTGACGCATTGACAGCTGCTCTTGAATATGAAGCAGCAACAAAGGCTTCGGGTTACAACAACGTTTGGACCATCCAAGAAGAAGGTGACGATGACAGACTTGACCAGATCGTTAACTTGTTGAAAGGTATGGTAGACAAGAAGCCGAAGGAAATCAGGTGCTGTAATTGTGGCGAGCTAGAGCATGCACGCAGTTCGTGTAAGCATCCTACGACTCATGCAAACCAAGAACCTCTTAAATGCAAAGCAGCCAACTTAAATGCAATGACATTACAACTAATATTTTCTAAGCAAACTGTAGAATTACCAAACCATCACATATGTAAGTAATATTTCTAATAATATTTCAAATATAGTATCTTTAGTAACAAATACAACAATTTCTTTTCAAACTGGTTTGGTTCCAAATGTGGCTAATTACAGATATCTGATTTTTGAGCTATCTACACAGTCGGCTGAGAAAGAAAGACTTCCAAAAGTAATCATATTCGATTCGAATTTGGCGCGAGAATTAGTATATCACAAAGTGTCTATCTACTCTTATAATATAATATTTTTATTAGTTCCAGATATGTTCAAAATCATATAGCTAGTTTTGGAACTGAAAAAACATACTTTTGCTACTTCCATAAATGTCCAAAATCACATAATCTTTTCTGGAACTGAATAATTCAAGTGGAATTTTCACGCGTTTTGCAGTTACCTACTTATACATACATTTCAGCTGATTAAGATACTTGTTTAGATTGATTTTAGAGCACTAGTAGTTTGACTAGCGTTGTGTGTGTATCAGTTCCATTACTAAAAATTAAAAATACAACGTTTCTCTTACAAAATGAACTCTAGAGGCAAAAATATTGAGTATATTGCCCAGCTGCTTCAATGAAATATCTTTAGAATGTATAGGTACCTAGCTCCACATTCTCCTCAAATTCTGTGCACATATCCAACCCAATCCAATATTATATGAAAATGTACTAGATAATTTCATGTTTTGATAATAAATTCTGAAAATTCGTATATCAACGCAAAAGGAAATCACGTTCCAGGCATTCTCTTAGGTAAATCATGCAATAATTCTTGTAGGTAATGATAAGATCAAAGCTTTTGTTAACTTAGACCTTAGATTTTTATTTTAGGATGAAATCCAGAACTGGAATAAGTCAGGAAGAGAGGACTCACATTTTTACATCATTCTGGAATCTTTCAAATATTGACTGCCTAGGAGATTCCCTTAATAATGTGGTAAATGTTGGCGTAAATATTGCCGAAAGTTGGTAACTTCTTGGTCTAGATAAAAATAATTATTAAATATCAAGTAGGCATCACATGCAATGCAATTTCTGTCATTCAGATGATGATAGCTAGTAGTAATATCGAAACAATTGTCAATTTTTTCGGATTTTTATATTGTTTCTCATTACATTGTAGAATTATTTAGAAACATCTAGTTACAATCAAAAAAGTAATAGTTATAAACAGTTATGCTCATCCAAGCTGCTTGCAATCTCTTTTTTTATCTTTCAGTTGTAGTGCATGATCCTGTGTTACTGTATTCGAAAACAGCAATGGAAAAACCATTTACGTCGATAATTTGATTTCCGGAGTTAATTTAGTATTTCGTATCTACTATTAACAAAACGGAACCTATTGAATAGGTAACAAGATCTATTTCCAGCATTCAAATTAAATTGCGTTCTATTTACCTACGCCACCAGTCGCTTACCCCGCGTTTCAATCAAATTACAATTTATCATATTATTGTTGCAGACGAAAATGAAGTTATTCGGTGTCAATACACACACGTATACATATCCCTTTCTACCTGAAACTCGACATTCAACAGCGGTGAGCAATAAGCGTTTAGCTTTGTTCTCTAATTGGTGAATTGTTATTTGATACCGAGGCTATAATAGTTCGAACCCAGCTTTCATGTGATGGGTAGTTCATTAGTTTGAACAATACATATTTGTTATGCCGTTTCATATCGATAACTGATGACGCATTCTCGATTAAACGATCCATATTAGTATTATGGGAACAAAATCAATATGTATAGGTTTCCAGTTAGTGACTCACTGATTAACTACAATCTGAATTTAAACTCAAGTCTTTAAGGAAAAACGCAGTCTGTGATTTGTGTCGTATCATATTTCGACAATTTTGTAAATTTATTTCTGTCTATACACATTCCTTGAGGATCCGAACATCATTTCCTTCTAAAAAATTCATTAATTTATATGTTTATACGCATAGGACATTATTTCCCTGTCCTTGCTTTTAAAATGAAATTTTTTCAGGAAACCTCCTTTGTGACTTGAATTTCTATACCGGCCTTTAAGAAAACAGTGGCACAGTCAATTATTTTGAAATCTATGTTTGATATAAAAGAGAGCTGAATATTGCAAAATTTTGTATTCCAAACTCAATTTTCCCAAAAAAGGAAAATAATTTCAATTGATTTTTATATAACGAGAAATTAAAATTTAATTAATACAGATTTTAAAATTTATTACACTTAAAAATGATTCATACTTTGAAATAACAAAAACAATGACAACAGGGCAACCAACGTAGAATGCTACTCAACCAAGGGTAGCAAGCAGTGCTGTTCGAGCTACATATCCATCAGCAGCAAACAGGATGAGGCCTTATCTTCCCAGTATGGCTTAAGCTCCTCCATCTGTGGTCGAGCAACAACTTCCGCATCGTTTGCACAATAAAATGCCCAGAATTAGGCAGCTAGAGGCTACATGATCTTCAAACCAATTTTGAATGAAAATAATTATCAGGCATCAGAAGGCACTTATTCACCGCCGCTACTACATATGAACGGTGGAGTACCGAGGTACGTTGGGACGCAATCCAGGGATCTGCAGAATACCTACGCTACCTACTACAGCGCAGATGGAAAATCAACAACCCACCCACCAGCCCACTCGAACGCAGTCTAGTACAGCTTCAGCAGAACGGAATAGAGTATCTAATGGCCGGTTCATGCTGTGAATTAACAGAAATAACAACAAACTAATATATTTATCGGGCACATTTCCCAACAGTAGGTAGTAGTCATTGCATTTCATATAAAATGCAGAAAGCACTAGTGGAAGGAAAAATTATCCCTTGCATCAATATGAAGCCGAATGTGTGGAAAGATATGTTGGTGACGCTGCCAGATTTAGTAACGAACTTCTTCAATAATGTACCAGTGTACTCGTGTCAGCAGGCTTTGCAAGTACTAGAAATAGAAGTTGACAAAGCTAATGCATCACTGGCAAGGCTTCTGATGGAAAGTGGCAGGTGATCGAAATCAAGTGAAACAGTACTCTTAGTGCACGTTAGGAATGTAATTGATTTCATGCCCCAGCTAAAGAGTATATGTTGAGTGGTCAGATATCTTCAGATGCGGCGGCAAAGAGACAAAGAAACAGCAAGGAGTTGGTGTCTTGAGTCCTACGACAACATAGAAATGAAATGAAAGTCAGAAAACTTACATGAATAATTCTACTGTTTGTCCTGTATTAATTTCCAATCACAACTTCAACTTCATTCTTATATAAAACTAAAAAATAAACCAATTTCCTTCAGGTTTCAATTCACCATTTTGAGATTTTAATTTATTTTTGTAAACATGATATCTTGATTCAATTTTCATCATAAAATCACGTTGTCACATTAGACATTATTCTGTTGTATTATTGTACTCCGGCATATTAGCCACCATCTATTAATAGGTGCGTTCTTTTTGACTGAGATCTCAGTTAATCTCAGCTCACATTAGTAATGTGAGCGTTCTTTTTGGTTTACTCACTTTAAGTGAGCTGAGATTTTTCCTCCCCCTTCACCGATGCTGAATGTGTAGTAAGGGGGTATCAGTTGGAATTGAGTCGGAAATAAAGTGGAGGGGATGAAGAAATATTTTATTTGCTTGGTTTATTTGTAGTTTCAACCAAGGTTATCTAAGGTTTTAACCATTGACATATAAACAATAAACACACATAATCTATTTTTCTTTTGTTACAAATTATGGATACAGTAATTAACATTATTAGATGCTGATACGAATCTGTCGTATAGTTTAAATCTATCGACAGATCGCGCGCTTCAATTGAGATGTTCTTTTTGGTACTTACTCACATCACTTTATCTCAGATCACCTTAACTGAAGTGATCTGAGATCTTAGTCAAAAAGAACGCACCAAATGTCAAACTTGTCATCATATATCATTCAGTTGAGAATTTTAAATAGGGAATTTGATCATGTCAGTTATAATTATATATCCTCACCTCAGGTTTACTATGACAAATTTTAAGAAATTAATTATGTAACATTATATGTTTCCTATGATTATACGCAGCAGTGGCATGTTTTCATGGTTTTTTTTAAGATTTCAGTTGTACTTTTTTCATGACGTGAGTTCAACTTTCTTAAACTGTTGTTCAATTTAACAACTATTCTAATTTTTATAGGCCAAATGGCCGACAGCGCTTAGCTGAATTTTTAATAAAAATACACACTTAGTATTCGTCATTCATTACCACAAATTAATATCTAGTGAGTACACCATACTTAGACAATTATAATACAAGAGATGATGAAAACTTGGGAGCGTTGTGGATTTATTCGAATCAATAAAGAATCTGTATTTCCTTACACTGTTTACAATGATCAGAAATATGTACCTTTGTTTTATTTTGAAGGTGAAACAGATAATCTCAAGCAACGGGCTGACAAATTAGAAGGATGGGACTTATCATACTTAAAATTTTGTTCTACAGTTCAGGGAATACGTAATAAATTATTTGCCCATGATTAATGTTCCGTAATAAGTCTGAACGATATCAAAAATTATTTTCCTCCAGTCACAATGTTTGAAGACTATTGGCCCAAGAAAAACTTGGACTCTCATTTGTTAATAAGTAGAAACTCTAATCCGCAATAAATCGTTCACTGGACAAGGCGCCAATTGCACCTCCAATTTCAGCTCATCCATCGTTCACCTAAGCCTGCTACAGAGGCAAAGGCTGCAAATATTAGGCGTCTGCATAATGAACATGTATAACCCAATTATAGAATGGCGGCAGGAAAACCAACGTAGAATGCTACTCAACCAAGGAGAGCAAGCAGTGCTGTTCGAGACACATATCCATCAGCAGCAAACAAGATGAGGCCTTATTTTCCCAGTATGGCTCAAAGTCCACCACTATCGTTTTTTAAATTCTTTTAAATCTCACATTAATCATGTTTCTGTACAAACAGGGTTCATAATTTTTCCTGAAAAACTGGAGTTTATTTTGGAGGTAATTTTACAGGCAGTAATGTGAATCCCGCCTTAGAATTCCACTATCACGTCAAGTAAAAGTACGCAAAATCCATTTTTCCGCTATATCAAAAGTAATGTTACATCGTTAATAATTTTTTCTACAACCAGTTTGCAAAACATGCTTTTCTACAAACATTTTTATACGCAAAGTTAGTTTTTTTGATAACCGTTGAACAAGTAATAATTTAGAGTGTGGTAAAAGTGGAGATCCATCGGACCTCGAAAACTACAGACCAATCAGTCGGCTGTCTCAGGTGTACAAATTGATTATCAGAATAATTACAAACAGGTTAGAGCTAAAACTTGAAATATGTCAACCAAGAGAACAGACTGGATTTAGAAGTCACTACAGCACTACCAAACACCTCCATCCAGTAAAACAACTTGTATAGAAGGCATCACAATATCATATACCTATATGGATGGCCTTCTTAGACTTCAGAAATGTCTTCGACACTATAGAAACCTGGGCAATAATAAAATCTAATAGAAATGCCAGAATGGATCAAAGATACAACAATCTAATAGAAAATATATACAAAACTTCTGCAATGACTATCAAGATTCACGCACAGACAAACAAAATAGAATCCAAAAGAGGCGTCAGACAGGGAGATGTAATTTTGCCAAAATTGTTTACTTTGGTTTTGGAGGATGTCTTCAAGAAAGTCAATTGGAGGGAAAATGGAATAAACATCCATGGTGATTACCTAAGCAATTTAAGGTTTGCTGATGGTGTCGTCCTGTTTGGAAGAGGATGTTGGATGAACTACATGTAGAAGCTACCAAAATTGGACTAAATATGAATAATGTAAAAACGCAATTCATGACAAACGTTCCTGATGCAGACCAAACCATTACGTTTCATGGACAAACTATAAACAAAACACAATCATATATATATATATATATATATATATATATATATATATAACAACAAAGAGAATCATGGGTAATTCACGCAAAGTAAAGGGCTACTGAAATAGAGTGGTAACCGTGGACATGCATGTTTCTGGCTCATTTTTGCCTCATCAGCACGGCATAACCAAATAATGATGTGAAATTTGGGAGCAAAGATCTTAATCGAAACATGGGAAAACACAAAATAACGGATTTCAGCAGGGAAACCAAACGCTCATTTGTGTCTTCAATTGGAAGATCCCGAGTTTTCAGGACATCAACCAACATCGACACGGAGGCGCATATAGCCCCCCCGCCATGAACCTTCCGACCCATAGTAAATAACATATATATATATATATATATATATATATATCTTCGACAATCAGTGACTCTAAGTAAACAAAACCAAGAAATGGAGATCGATAGGTGAGTCAGATTGGGTATGTTAAATTAAAATACGCTTTCAACATGAAAATCCGCATGGCATGAAAAACAAAAATCTACAACGAATTCATTCTCCCAGTCACTATATACGGATCCGAGACCTGGATCCTGACTAAAAGGATTATTAACAAACTAAGAATACATCAGAGGGCCATAGAGAGAAGATTACTGGGAATATCACTGAGAGACCACAAAACAAACCAGTGGATACTAGAAACGACAAAAGTAACCGACATCATACAGAGAATCAGTTCGTTAAAGAGGCAATGGGCAGGACTTGTTGCAAGACACTGAGAAAATTGGAGTGGACACATCACTAGATGGAGACTTTGGGGAGAACAAAAAATATTGGCAGACCACAACAGAGATGGTACGATGATTTGAAAAAATTCGCTGGGCTAAACTGGTACCAGAGACCAGAAAATAGAAGTGTATGGTCAAACATGAGAGAGGCTATATCCAATGGATAGAAGATGGCTGAAAAAAGACGCAGAAAAGAAAAGTACAAAAGTGTACACTATGGCACTTTTCCGCACAGGAATGACACTTTTCCCCACTTAAATATCAATGTCAATTTTTTTATCTTTATAGTGAATTTTGTTGATAGACACTATTATTACAATTAATGAAAACTTATCAAACCATACACCACCAGGCATAACAATTCAAAATTGATCAAATTTCACTATTAACTGAACCTATATTCTATTTGAAAAAGGCACACAGCAATAAATCCTTCTAAAATGATCATTCCAAGGGAGTACCTGCTTGTGATTCTAAAAATCTCAATAATAGTAAATTTTATATTTAAGCAATATGTTGCGCCCTAGGCAAATTTGTTAATTTATTGATGTTAGTATGAAGTAGACTCTATTGTAAATATTATCTCAGGGATGGGGTTTTTGTTAAAGAAAATACTCTTCATAAAAATAAGAATCAATGTTTATTAGCTATAGATGTCTCGTATTTATCTATTTTAATTTGTCTATCGTACGAAAAAGAGAAGGAATACACATTGAATTATTGGACATCGGGTAACGCTATATGCTGTGTTAGAATTTTTATCAGTATAACCTAGACAATCTGAAGTTCGTCTAGACTATTAAAACAAATAAACAATATTTATTCTCACGAAAATGGAGTGTATCTATTTTGAATTACATTACGTTACTCTGACAATCAGTACTGTTTGTTTACAAGCATTGGTAAGTATACAATTCATAATACTTTTCATCTAAAATTGTTGATATTAACTCTTGGTAAATATAAATGAACTTAGAATTATTCATGTAACTTTTCAACTTTACTTCTAACAGTCTATTAATTATCTATTTCTTTTAGCTACTTCTTAATCTACATATGGGAGAAATTCATATATACTCAACAATGGAACGATATAAGTCCTATAGCACAATAACTCAAGTAACAATTAAAATGTATTTGGGAAATTCTATACACATCCTATATATGATCGAACCTGAACTCAAGGGTTTATTCAACTGAGTGAAACGACTCCAGATATAAGTGGAACGGGCTTACTTGGAGGTCGGCTTATATCCACATAAGCTGTAAACTTCTCTGGTGATGAAACCGCAGCTGGTATCTGTTTGAGGTATGGGATTGATGGTGCCTTCCAACATCGAGGTATATCAACTCCAGATGATTCTCCAATTCCTGGGACACTACTTGATCCACAAAAGGAAATCTTTCATATTAGTCTCACACTCTACCCATTGCGTAGAAGGGAAAGTGATGATTCAATAATATCAGAAATATGCGCGAATCATGAAAGAAAAGAAGATCGTAAGAATAGAAAGGTCTGAAACAAGAGAGATCAATGTGATTCTATCAAATGATTGTAAAAGCTAGCTAAAGAATGAAATTGATGTGAAGACTCACCTATTGTTCTTGGGTGACCTCGTAGGTAACTGATAATTAATACTACAAATCCAACTAAATGTATGTAATCCCTTGATTACAATAAGTATTAATATCTATTTTTTTCAGCTAAAATATCCCCAACTAGGAATGTAGCACATGCTAATCCGAGAAGCCGAAAAAAAACAGGAAAAGGTACGAGTCTGACATATGTTTCCTCTCCCAACTAGAAAGGACGACGTCTTCATTCAATATACTACTTAGCCACTGTGACTTTATCCAATAAATAACAATAATTTAAATAAAATATAGAAGAAGAATTTTATTTGTGGTTTGGCAGTACAATCTAATTGATACAAAAAAAAAATGTAAACATAACAATGGCTGGCTGAATTTGTTCGTAGGTTTATTATTCGAATTTTGAGATGTTATTCGAATATATACAATTTATTAATTAGGATTGTCTTGTTTCCGAAAGTTCCAAGGTTAGTATTTATGCTTTTTGGGTATGGAATTCAACAATTCCGGTTTCTAACCCGTAACAAATATCCTAAATTCATGTGAAGCTCTTTTCACGAAAAATGGTTTTGCTTCAATAATAGCTTATTAGAGTTTCGCCATTAGAGAGCCGGTACTACATTTTTTTAGATCTATTTATACGTAGAACATAGTTACAATCCGGTCTGCAATGAACATAAACTTTTATTGTAGTCAACCGTTTATCTTTTTTTGTGCTTCGACCGCTAAGGGCCATTAGCACTTACAATATCATTCAACTACATAGTAAATTACAGCATTACATTCCATAAAAATTCACTAAAACATTCACTAAGTATTCACTAGATATAATTATAGAGTTTTATATCTTTTATGTACTGTATTGTTTTTTGTATTTGTTCCAGAGTTTTTAGATTTTCACTAACATCTGTGGAGATTTTGTTCTCTTGTCTTTCCTCTTCAAATTCTGTACAATCAACAAGGATGTGTTTAATAGACAGTCTTATGTTGCACTTGTTACATTTGGGGAGTTCTTCTTTAGATATTCTATAGCCGTGCGTTAAACGAGTGTGGCCAAGTCTTAGTCTTGATATTTAAATTTGTTCTACCTGGCTGGGTGTTAATGTTAGTCGGTCTGTAAATTGAGATTTAATGCTCTTGAGGCTATTTTGATCATTATGCCATTCTGTTTGCATCTTTTTCTTAATTAACTTCTTGAGGAAGTTGTCGATATCGATATCGTTTATCTTGACACGCACTTTTCCTGATAAAATAATGGTCTTAATGATAGTTAACAGTCAATGCCTGTATTTGTGACGTGAAACATCGTTCAATCTATCAGACAGACTATATTATTTTAGAATCCACGTTCTTCGATAAAAAATGGAAAATCATTCAGATTTCACTTCAACTAAACATACATCTAAAGGTGCATTATCCATCAACGGTAGCGTAATAATATTAAACGGATTCAACTCGCTTAACCATAATTTTTTAAATAAGTGTCGATGGTATAATGGAAGCGTACTCAAAAATGATCGGGATTGGAAAGTCATCCATCTACAGGGCTATATAAGGGGAGAATTGTGGTATCGTAAAGCCATCAAAGCAATCTCCAGGAAGGCATAAGATAACTATCAGCGAGAAAGAAAAACATGTTATGAGAAGGAAAATACCTTCATTCTACTTTAATAATGAAATTCCGATCTTAGATAAAATTGTATGCACGTTGAGAGAAGATGAAAATATTCCTGAAATTGGAAGAGATAAATTGTGGAACATTCTGCGAGAGATGAATTGTGGATGGAAAAAGTAAACAGAAAGTCACTTTTAATCGAAAAAGATGAAATTGTATGTCAGAGATGGAATTATTTGCAATCAATGAAGGATATTCGCAATGAAAATAGAAAAATCCACTATTTGGACGAGACATGGCTAAACGAAAGTGATACCGTCGGAAAAATATTAACCTCATCCAGTCAAGCGTTTTTAGATGGTTTATCTGTAGGAATAAGATTGTCTTGTTGAAACGGAAAACGACTGATAATTACGCATATTGGAAGTATAGACGGGCTCTGCCTATTTCAAACAGACTATACGTTTACCTGATTTTTGTGAATTAACTATTAATTTTTTTAATTCTTATTGTGCAAAGCTCTAATACAATATAAGTTACTTTTCTCTCATTAATAAACGTGGTTGTAGGTAAAATATCGTGTACAACTCGTACGCAAAGCACTTTTCCCACTCGCTGTATTTGCGCTCGCGAGAAAAGTTGAGCTTTTTATAATCACATCAAAATACATTAAATTTCATAAAATTACATAAAATTACATAAAGTTTCATCAAATTACATAAAATTACACAAAATTGTATAAAACTACATAAAATTACATAAAATTACTCAAAATTACATAAAATTACAGAAAATTACATAAACTTACATAAAATTACATAGAATTAAATAAAATTACACAAAATTTCACAAAATTACGTAAAATTACAAAAAACACATAAAATTTCACAAAATCGCATAAATTACATAAAATTACACAAAATTAAATAAAACTACATAAAACTACATAAGATTACTTAAAATTACATGAAATTACATAAAATTACATAAAATTACATAAAATTACATAAAATTACACAAAATTACACAAAATTACATAAAAATACACAAAATTACACAAAATTTCACAAAATTACATAAAAATACATGAATATGTAAAAATTACATAAAAAATTATATAACGCCTCATATAAAAATTTCATAAAAAATTATATAATAAATAACAAAAAATGAAATGAAATATTACATAGGAAACAACATAAAAAGTTACATAAAATGAACATTAAAATTTCATAAAAATTACAAAAAAAATTTCATAGAAAATTATATAAAAAATTACATAGAAAAATACATGAAAAGATATAAAAAATTATGTACAAAATTTCATGAAATTTTCTTTAAATAAATTACGTAAAAATTATATACAAAATTACAAACAAAATTACTTACAAAATTACATACGAAATTACATAGAAAATTAAATAGAAAATTACATACAAAATTACATACAAAATTACATTCAAAATCACATACAAAATTACATACAAAATTACATACAAAATTACAAACAAAATTACATACAAGAATTACATACAAAATTACTTATAAAATTACATACAAAATCACATACAAAATTACATACAAAATTACTTATAAAATTACATACAAAATTGCATTCAAAATTACCTAAAAAATTGCATACAAAATTGAATTTAAAATTGCATGCGAAATTAGATTAGGTTGTAATCTAATGATGATAAAACTCTACAATGTTCCTCAATGAATTTTAATAATCGCTTTAACCCTGGAGTGGTCGCGTGTTATTATTTTACAAGAAGGGGCGCGTTGGGTCCCTCATACCCAAAAACAAAAACCTAATATTTCTCAAAATCAAAGATATTTTGAAAAAATTGTATCAAATGGTTTGAAGGTAGTTAAAAAGAATATAAAAAACTGCAAACAAAAATATTTTGATTGTTCTAAAAAATTAAACCAATATTCACATAAACAATATTTTTTGGTAAGGTTGCACTGAACACCCAGTACAAATGTTATTCCGCAAATGTCATTGCACAAACTTGGCACACACATACAGTATGTTCTAAACAATTGAATTTTTGACAAATGCGGCACTTGTATCGCGTTTTGCGATCTTTGCAGAATGCGCATCTGCCACGTTTATTTTCCACTACTGACACTGGCACCACCATTTCAGTTCCAGTCAATGTCGCTGCAACTTGTCTAATTTCTCTTGGTAGGTAATTACAATAAACACGTTCTTTCATGTAGTCTATTAATAATGATTTGGCAAGATTTTTTGAAAATATTCGTCTTTCAACCATTGTATTTTCTTCGTTTTCACGTATTATAGCATTACTTTCATATATCACAATAGCATTTATTCCAGTAATGCTGAGAAGTCCATAGAAAACACCATTGGTCATCGACGCGTATTCCTAGCAACGGTATACTTGGCACACAGTTGGTCCACAGTATCAGCTCCACATTTTGTGGAGTTATAAAATGTAATTATCTCTGGTTTGGCATTCCACCAGATTGTGGATCTATACAATCATTATGATAAAGAGTGGGCAACAAAATTACATTTTTACTTGGATTTGGAATGTAGGATACAATAGTTTTATCCTTTGTAAAACCAAATATACTGGATTTTGGAGGCCTTTTGGTAAAAAAATCAAATGGTATTTGCTTTTCATCTTTACGTAGTGTTCCGATTATGGTTAAGTCATGATTCTTCAATAAATCATTGGCAGCTGGAACAGATGTAAACCAATTGTCCATTGTAATATTTCTCCTAGATTTTGAAAGGGGAGAACACATTCTATTTACAACATCAGTGGTGGCATTGCCAACTGCAAATGGGCTTTCTGGTTGTGTGCCGCAGTAGACTTTCATATTATATGTATAAAATGTGCGCGAATCGACTAATGAAGAAACTTTGATTCCATATCTTGCCGGTTTGTTCGGGATATACATCCTAAACCTACAGCGACCCCTAAATGCCCATAACTTCTCATCAAGAGTAGCATATCTAACCACTGTGTAGTGTTTCTGCCATTTTTCGTTTATATTTTAAAATAATTGTCTGACTGGTGCTAGATTATCCTCCGTTTTCCGAATTTCTCTCGTTCGAATATCATCCATTCGTAAACACCTCATTAAAAAACGATATCTTTTAAGTCCCATAGTGGCGGGAAACATCTGGATACCTGTACCGTCAGTGGACCAAAGTTCAAAAATCGACGTTCTTCTAGCACGCTATATACCAGCGAGGTAGAGTAAGCCAAGCAGAGCTTTAATTTCTAATAGACTCGTCGATCTTACATCTGATTTTTTTGTATATCGGTCTTGAATGCTTTCGATATTAATATTGGTGTTTAAAACAATAATAATGTTGTTCCACTTTGTACCATCTTTTGAATTAAGACAACAACAGGTAATTCTTGCATTACTGCATTATCTTCAGGTTCAATATCACTGTCAGATATGTGGTCACTGAGGTATATATCAGCATCAGCTACGGAATCGTTTGAATCCGAAAAACCTTCGTCACTTTCTATTCCTTCAAACAATTTTCTCAACCTCTCTTCCTCTCTTACGTAAGAATCCAGTTATTCTAAAAAAAAATAGTTACAGTACCTGTGTGTAGCTATTCTATAATATGAATAACTTTGGTGCCCAAAAATAAAACTTACACAAACAGACGCGTTGGGTCCAATAGACCGAAATCAGTCCTAGAATCAATGATATTCACTTCACAGCGCCAAAACTACTAATTAGCGTACATTCTAATCTAACTTGAAGGTATTGAGACGCACAGACATCAACGACCTCTCTGGCAAAAGCAGTAACAATATTAAAATCTCCGTGGGCCGGACGGACCCGACGCGTCCACTCCAGGATTAAAAGAGGTACATTAGCTGCATCATTGCGTGATTCCCTTGCTCGATATTAATTAAATATACGCGTAAATCATCTCAATAATTAGTATTTCTCTCTAAAATATTTAGAACATTTAGGTTTTTCTCAACACTATCAGAAATAACATTTAGAGCTTCATAAGATTCATTTGTTAGCGTGAGTAATTGAAATAAATTTTTTATGTGATTATTTATTAAAGATTGTTTATCTTCAAACCTTTCACGAAGTAACTTCCCCGCTATTCTATAATTTGCTCCACAAATTTGCAATTATTTTATTTTGTATGCAGTTGTACCTTGAAAAAATGAAATTTTTGTACATTTGACATAATAGAACTATCAAGAATGATTGACTTAAAGCTGTCTCTAAAAAATAACCACTGATCTAAATAGCCGTAAGTTGTAGGTAAATGTAGTTGTGGTAAGCGAATATTTGTAGGTATTGTAGTATTCTTTCAATTATTACTGCCATTTCTGTTTATATTTTCCAAATGGACAATATTTACTAATAAATGTATTTTTTTAAAATAAGTCCTTATTATTAAAACATGTTACAAGAAAAGTAGTTAATATTATTTTTAAATAAGTCTACTAACTTATACAGTTCACATTGAATTTTTTTATAATGTGATTCCCGCCTCTGGTGTGTCTTTCCAAACTATCGCGACAGGTTAGGAAGGAGGGTGAAAAGTAACCGCAAGGGATATTTTTCCTCCATTCTGTATTGAACAATTTATTTTGCGGGAATGCGTTGGAGCAGATAACCTCAAAGTGGATTCCGTATTATGAACAAAGCACCTAACAAGCCGACATTTCGGGGTGATATTTTCTTACTTTGGTTATCTAAGATAAAAAAAGTTTTGGCGTGATGGGAGCGTTCGGTTTCATATTATTCAATGCGAAGTTTCCATATTTGTATAAACTGATTTACGTTTTGTTTAAGACAAAGAAAATAAATTTAATTTTGTATTTTTTCGATATAATTGGATACAGAAAAGATCAAAAACAAGTCGCTAAATTGAATGTACTTATCTTAAGGTGGAGTTCAAGGAAATTGAATATAGCCAAGTAGAAGTTGAACATTCTTTGATTTTCTAGGCATTTCAAATAAACTTATTTACAATGTAATTTGAGGGATGAGACAGTCTTACAAAAGATGAAACAAAAATTTCAAAAATCTGGTTTCGCATTGTTCCGTTAAAAAGTGAGAGTATTTGAAAATTTCGACAAAAAAAGTGTCCAATAACTATTAACAAGAACAAAGATACGTACCTACCTGAATGAACATTTCGGACAAGTAATCCTGTTGTGAGGAGAAATCTAGATTGAATATCCGCTCTTCGTCAGTCCAATGATATGAGAAAGGCAGACGTTTTATGCAACGAACTTACATATCGGTTTAACAGGTCAGTGAACATTCATTAATAGATGTAGGTACATCTAAAAAAAGTGAAAGAAAGTTAAAATATAAAAAATTAAAAGATCAATCTAAATTCTGTAGACATTAAAACTGATAAACTACTTACCTTAGTAGAACAAAATTAAATCCATAAATATCTCCATGTAGTAATAGTAATTAAAATCTTTGTTATATGTTTATTGTAGATTATTATATTTTATTCTTAAAAACCAATTAATATATATACATTATGAGTAAAAATTCCTCTTTTCTGTAGTTTTGAATAAATAATTTTACCATTTCAATATGCATATGCACATCGAAATGAAGTACACCTCTACGAATTGGATAGATGGATTGAGCAGTTCGACCAGGCCATTTCAAAGGCACACTACAGGATGTGACATATTATTTTAGTATTTAAATTACGACCATTGATTTAAAAATTAATAATTAAAAATATTTAAAGAAACAAGTATAACAAATTATTTAATAGAATCGTCTAGCTGTAATAAATTAAATAATTAGAAAGCGTAATAAAATTAATAGCGCCAGAGCCCAAAGGTAACAGCGTCTACATATATATTATAATATATAATATAATAAAATATAATATAATATAATGTAATATAATATAATATAATATAATATAATATAATATAATATAATATAATATAATATCATATAATATAATATAATATAATATAATATAATATAATATAACATAATATAATATAATATAATATAATATAATATAATATAATATAATATAATATATATATATATATATATAACAACAAAGAGATTCATGGGTAATTCACGCAAAATAAGGGCTACTGAAATAGAGTGGTAACCGTGGAAATGCATGTTTCTGGCTCAGTTTGCCTCTTCAGCACGGCATAACCAAATAAGGATGTGAAATTTGGGAGCAAAAATGTTAATCGAAACATGGGAAAACACAAAATAACGGATTTCAGCGTGAATTACCCATGAATCTCTTTGTTGTTGTTGTTAACATATTACGCCATATTCCTACATCTTCTTTTTATATATATATATATATATATATATATATATATATATATATATAAGATGTACGAATAGTGCGTGACATATGAACAATAAACAACGAATAGATCAGTGGGTATTGCACGCAAATAGAAGAAGGGGCTACTGAAAAGAGTGGTAACCGCAGACATGCATGTTTCTGGCTCATTAGCTGTCATCGGTACGGTACAACCAAGAAAAGATGTGAAACATGGGAGCAAAGGTGTTGAATGAAACATGAGAAAATATAACAGAATTCAGCAGGATAGTCAAACTCAACATTTGTGTCAGTAATATTAGAAGATCTCGAATATTCGAGACAACAACCAACATAGACACGGAGGTGCATATAACACTCCCGTCTAAAACTTCCGACCCAGATTAATGAAATAACAACAAGATGTACGAATAGTGCGTGACATATGAACAATAAACAACGAATAGATCAGTGGGTATTGCACGCAAATAGAAGAAGGGGCTACTGAAAAGAGTGGTAACCGCAGACATGCATGTTTCACATCTTTTCTTGGTTGTACCGTACCGATGACAGCTAATGAGCCAGAAACATGCATGTCTGCGGTTACCACTCTTTTCAGTAGCCCCTTCTTCTATTTGCGTGCAATACCCACTGGTCTATTCGTTGTTTATTGTTCATATGTCACGCACTATTCGTACATCTTGTTGTTATTTCATTAATCTGGGTCGGAAGTTTAAGACGGGAGTGTTATATGCACCTCCGTGTCTATGTTGGTTGTTGTCTCGAATATTCGAGATCTTCTAATATTACTGACACAAATGTTGTGTTTGACTATCCTGCTGAATTCTGTTATATTTTCTCATGTTTCATTCAACGCCTTTGCTCCCATGTTTCACATCTTTCCTTGGTTGTACCGTACCGATGACAGCTAATGAGCCAGAAACATGCATGTCTGCGGTTACCACTCTTTTCAATAGCCCCTTCTTCTATTTGCGTGCAATACCCACTGATCTATTCGTTGTTTATTATATATATATATATATATATATATATATACATTGGACAAACAAGTCAGTATTTGAAAAACAGAGTAAATAGTCACAAATATGACAAACGAAACAAAACGGCACTCACTATCCATATTTCAGAGAACACGAATTTGATTTCGAAAATACAAAAATTCTTCGAAGTGAAAACCACACAAAAAATGCGAAGTTCTAGAAATGATAGAAATACAAAGAAAAACCAGCTCCGTAAATTTAAAGACTGACACAAAAAACCTTAGTAAAGTTTATAATAACATTATAAAAACTTGGAAATATAAAGTAACACGTGGCACATTCCAAATATAATAAATTTATTACCACAACCTATATAAATATAAAATCCCTTCCAATACCAGTCAACACAAAAACGACACATTAAAACCTCGTTACGGCTGCTTTCATTGTATAAAATAAATACTCGTATACTCCAATACAAATTTTCATCAATGACTGTCATATTTTTGAAATGTTCGTTTTGTTTGTGTGTGAGTTATATTCTGTTATGTGATACGTCCTAAACAGCTATAAAATATATTGAATAATTAAATGAACGTTCTGTCGAAGGTAAGATTCATTTGTTTTGCTATTAAGATTCTTTTTGTAACTTATATCATTTCTTTTAGTTTCAACAAAAATGTTATTTCTGATGAAGGTCATGGAAAGACCGAAGCGTTAAATGAAAATGTATTAACTACTAGTTAAATGTCTTTAAAAATGGTCTTCAATCCCAAGAATACAAAATAAACTATATATATATATATATATATATATATATATATATATATTGTACTGAATATAAATATGTATCAATATGTGAATATAATAATTAAAATTTCATTTGCCCAACGTTGCTGGTGCAAAATTTGTATATGTTTCTATTGGATTGTGAAATTAAAATGAACAAACTTATAATTTCAGAAATTTTTTAAGACAGAAGTTTATAAAAGGAAATGTGTATACACTACAAAAAAATAGACTACAATTACTTGGAAAACAATAAAAAATTTTAGATTGATTACTAATCATGAGTGCATTCCTCTTTGATTTCAATTTAGAGATCTCTAATAAATTTTTTTCGGTACCGTTCAATTTTCTAAAACGTCGCTGCACCACCAAATTCAGATATATATACTTGATATTTCTTCTGCCGTTCCGTCAAACAAAAACAACGACAGCTCCTCTTCACATATTTAGCAGGCAATATGTCTGCAGAGATATCCTTTAAATTGAAACACTATGATCTTCTTCTCTTGAAATAACTTTCTTTCTAAACCAGCTCAACTTTAAAACACTCACAAATTTTTTTTAGTACCTTGACCAAATTTACGTTAATTGTAACAACAATTTATATTGGGAACTTGTAGGAGCTTCAAATATTATTTCAAATACTATATAATCTTATGTAAATATCTCTCTACTCTTCTCAGTTCAATACCTTTTAGTTTTGATTTCAATTCTTTCTGGCTTTTCTTTAAATTTTATAACATAGACTAGTTAAATTATTATATTATATTCACTTTGACGTTTTCAAAATCACTGACGTTTTTCATTCACCGTCATAATCAACCTCGTTTCGGGTTGCTAGCGAAACTTATCTATCTATACATTATGAATTATATAAACATTGTGTCTTTGTCGACGATTGGCTGTTTATATTACCATAAACCATCAAATTTTAAAGCCGTATATGAAGCATGAAATAACATTTTAGTATTAGAAATAAGAATGTATATAGATGAGGATTTTTATACATATAAATAATAACATAACTTATTTACTATATATTAAAAATTCCTGAAATCCCTTGCATAAAACAACATATCTACTGAATATATAAAAATGTGTCGTGTTTCTTTTAAATTATTATAAATTTCATTCTAATTTCGACGGACTCTTTTGAAATTACATCATCGACTGAATTATTAGTGTTAATTTCCGTTGAAAATGAATCGGATTTCAATATTTTCGATTCTGACGGTTCAACGAGTATATTGTCTGTTTCACAATCTTTGGTGATTTTTTATTCAGTATGGTTGTGAGGATTTTGTTCACTGTATCTACTATAGGCATCTATAATTGATTTAGACATGTTTCCTTTTCCAATTTATAAATATTCGTTAATGTATTCAAGCAAATAGAATCAAGGCGCTTATTATACTTGCTGGATGGTTCATACCATGATAATATATATATATATATATATATATATATATATATATATATTCGCCCTGAACCCATTGAGCAATATGCTTAACCGGAGCATATACGCATATGGAATCGATGAGCAAGCAAAACTGACCCATCTTTTCTATATGGATGATCTTAAGCTCTTTGCTAAAGGAAGACAGCAACTGGAAGGAGAACTGGAGATAGTCAGACACTTCAGTGAGAGCATCCAAATGAAGTTCGGGCTTGAGAAGTGTGCTACCATCCACATTAAGAGAGGAAAACTCACTGAAAACGAGGATATCACTCTGGCAGATGGCAGTCATTAGGGAGCTGGGAGCAGAAAATACTTACAGGTACCTTGGAATTCAGCAGAGCTACGGAATTCGCCATAAAGAAAACAAAGAGAAAGCCGAAAAAGAGCTTATGAGGAGAACAAGCAAGATATTAAAATCCCAGCTTAATGCCAGAAATAAGGTGGCAGCAATTAATATATGGGCCATACCAATAACCTACACTTCTGGAATACTCACCTCGTCCAAAACAGATCTAGAGAGATTAGATAGGAAAATCAGGACTCTAATGACCAAACATGGCATGCTGCACCCTAACTCAGCTATCGAGCGCATATATTTGCCACGATTAGAGGGAGGACGAGGACTAACTAGCCTGGTGGCGGCCAATCTGAAAGAAAGGGAAAAATTAATAAAATACTTCCGAAATGCAAACTCACCAGTTCATAAAAGAGAGGCGGTATGGGACAAAAAAATCACAGCCCTTAACCTTGCTAATCCTGCGCCTCCTGAAACAGAGAACCAATTAGAACAAATTAAAATAAGTTGGCAAGGAAAAGCGCTACACGGAAGGTTTTACACTTCTCTACATCAAACAGAATTAGATATGAAAGCATTCAATACTTACCTAGCGGCAGGATACTTCTTCCCGGAAACCGAAGAAACAATGTTGGCGATACAGGATCAAGTCATTAGAACCCGAACATACTCCAAACACATATTAAAACAACAAGTTGAGACCACCAAATGTAGACTGTGTAACACTAGCGAAGAGACCAATCAGCATTTGTCATCTGGCTGCACAACAATTGCTGCTACCAGATACCTGGAACGACACAACAATATGGGCAAAGTCGTTCACCAATTAATATGCCTGCAAAGAGGTCTGTTGAATCATTTTACCGCACACCACAAATGTGTGTCGCAACCCGTACTTCAAAACAACACCGTGAAAATTTACTGGGATTTCACAGTTGTTACAGATAGACCTGTGGAGCACAACCGGCCGGACATGGTGATTTGGGATAAAAGTGATAACACAGCCGTAATAATTGACTTCGCAGTGCCGCAGGACTACAATTTGTCTAAAGCATATGCCGAAAAAATAACTAAATATGGAGCGTTTGCACAAGAGATGAAATTGATTTGGAACTTGGAGAAGGTAACAATAGTCCCTTTAATTATAAGCGCAAACGGCCTTGTCCATACAAAAACAGTACGACACATAAAAGAATTGAACTTACCTAAAAACACCGTAATGTGGATGCAAAAGGCCGTAATACTTGGAACCGTTGGCATCATCAGGAGGATCATCTCCCCCTATTGACAATGGTAGTGCCCTTGGCTGCGTAGTGGCCCGGATATTATCAAATACCACCGAAAAGGTGTGAATATGTATATATATATATCATTTAAAAATAAAATTTCTGGCCATTAATTGTTAATTTTCTTCTGAAGATGTGATACAAAAAAATACAGTACTACAACGTACGTTTCGGGCATGACACCATTTTCAAGTAGATACTAAATTATGGATAAAGACCTAAAAGAAATATCTTCAGGTAGTCAACAAATACATTATAAAAAGCAATGAGGTTTAAAAAAAGAACAGAAGAACATACAAAATTACTTGCAAAAAATCCAACGTTCAACATTTCAGGCTGTTATTCGGTAGTATAAATGTAATACAAATAAAATGGAGAATTATGTTTCCTCATCATGGTAAAACTGTACAATTCACACTTGATAAATTTTTTTATTTCATTCAATTAAAGCCATGGTACACTCCTTTCACTTGAAAGAAAATAGCATACTGTCTACTTTGTATCAATTAATATATATTTAAGGTGGAAACAAATATTCACAGACCGGGAAAGAACGGTACAAACGGGAATACATTGAACAAACGAAAGTTGCAAAACAGATTTGAAGAACTAAGAAAAGAGAAGACGATGAAGACGGAATAAAAATAATCGAAGAAAAATACTGGAGACAAGAAATTACAAATATCTACAAGGATGTGATAGAGATAAATAAAGGAAACAAGCCAAAAACACCATGCATCAAAGATGGAAACGGTAAACTGCTAGGAGCAAAAACTGAAATAATAAGAAGATGGAAAAGCCATTTTGAAGAGCTATTAAAAGTAAATGCAGAACTAGAAACAGAAGACGTTCCATTGGGAGAAGAAAGCCGTACCGAAGTTGAAGAACCTACACTAGTAGAAAAAGGAGAAATTATTCACAATATGAAAAATAATAAAGCCCCAGGATCCAATAGTATTACAGCAGAAAACTTGAAATACGGAGGTATTGTATTAAAAAGAGAAATTACTAAGTTAATACAAGAGGTTTGGAGGACTGAATATATGCCAGAAGGGTGGAAGAAAGCAGTAATTCTACCAATATACATGAAATGTGACATTTCACATTGCAACAATTACAGAGGAATAGCACTACTTGATAGCATGTACAAAGTACTAGCCACACTAATAAAAAGACGATTAGAAACTCATACAGAGAAGATAACCGGCGAGTACCAGTGTGGATTTCGTAAGGCTAGAGGAACAACAAACCAAATTTTCTTACAGATATCCAAACAAGTATTAACACACTGTTACGAATACGAGATTCCTACATATATGCTGTTTATTGACTTGAAGGCAGCCTATGACACGTTAAACAGGACTAAGCTATTGAGAGTCTTAAGAAAGTACATAATCTCAGAGAAGCTATGCAAACTGGTGGAAATGACACTCAAGCAGACAAGAAATGTAGTAAGAGTAGAAGGAGAAGATTCAGAAGAATTTGATGCAACCCTTGGACTGAGGCAAGGAGACCCCTATCTACCATGCTATTCAATATAGCATTAGAAGATGTTATAAGGAAGAGCAAAATAAATCGTCAGGGTACTTTGCTGAATAAAAGCCACCAATGTCTGGCATATGCAGATGACGTGGTTTTATTATCAAGGAAAAAAAAGAACTGATGAAAATAGCAAAAGATCTAGTGACAGCAGCACAAGAAGTGGGGTTGGAGATAAATGAAGCAAAAAGCCAGTACATGAAACTAAAGAATAAAACAGTAACGGAAGAGCCTGATACATTACGGCTAGAGCTACAGAACGATAAAATAATACAAATAAAGGAAACCAAGAACTATATGTATCTAGGTGTCCTAATTAATGATAAATGTGAGGAAGAAGCAGAAATCGATCTTAGATTGGCCAAGGGCAATAGATGTGCTGGAAGATTACTCAAAATCTTGAGATCAAAACAAGTCACACGAGCAACAAAGAAAATAATTTATAAAACAATATTAAGACCGACAGTGGGATGTGAAACATGGGTTATGAATAAGAAGCATAAATCTAAACTCTAAATCTGGGAGAGGAAGATATTAAGGAAAATTTATGGCGGAAAAAAGCAGAAGAAGGATGGGAGAGGCGCACAAATGAGGAGTTGTATGATCTATACGATGACTCAACAATAATTGAAGTAATCCAATCAAAAAGACTGCAGTGGTTAGGTCACTTAGAAGGAATGGAACAGTCAAGAGATGTAAAATAAGTAGAATGGAAAAGATCAGAGGGAAAGAAGAATAGAGATAGGCCCAGAAGAAAGTGGAAAGAAGCCATAATGCAGGCCGTCCCGGAAAAGGAAATACGGAACTGGAAAAGCGTAGATGGAAAATTCTTACACGCCTAGAGGCCCTAGGGCCTGTCTTATGCCTATATATATATATATATATATATATATATATATATATATATATATATATATATATATATATATAGATGTATATATATATATATATATATATATATATATATATATATATATATATATATATATATGTTGAAGCAGTTTCATTTGGATGTATTCAATTTAATAAGGATTAATGGTATTAGTGAAATAAGTCATATTGATTTTTCCATCTTGTACTTTATTAGCCATCATTTTAACGAATATTTATAAATTGTAAAAAAAGACATGTCTAAATCAATTATAGATGCTGTAGTAAGAACAGTGAACAAAATCCTCACCACAATACTGAAGAAAATCTGACCAAAGATATTGAAACAGACGATATACTCTTTGAACCATCAGAATCGAAAATATTGAAATCTGATTCAGATTTAACGTAAATTAACACTAATAATTCAGTACATGATGTAATTTCAAAAGAATTCGTTGAAATTAGAATGAAATTCAAAATAATTTAAAAGAAACACGTCAAATTTTCATATAGTTAGTAATTATGTTGTTTCATGCAAGGGATTTCAGGAATTTTTAATAAATAGTAAATAGGTTATGTTAATATTTATATGTATAAAAATCTTCATTGATTTCATAAATTTTGGGAACAAAATTAATGGATAAATGTTTTCAATTGTAAGTAGAGTAGAAATTCACCTCGTTGCAAAGGTACAACAAAATTTTATTTTCTCAGGTAGTTTCACGTAATTATATTACCGAGATGTATGCTATGAGTTCCTTAATCAAATTGCCTATAGTTACCTCTATTCCATTTATTAATTGGGATTGACTAGAAAGCTCTACACAATTGGTGATCTGATAATTGAAAGTTAAATTAGTTCTGACATTTGGTAAATAAAAGTTATTGCTGGTCAATTGTACAAGTGTCTGGTTTCAGGCATATGTATACTGTTCACATAGATGAAAGCGGTCTTATATTTTTGTTCGTTTGTTATAACTTTGCTTATAAACTGTAATTGTTCAATTTTCAAAACTTATGAGGTTAACTTTCAAATTAATACAATTTTAGGTTGTACCTCTGGCAATATTGGAAGGTTTTTATTTGCAACAATATATTAAAAGATTTTTGCAAAAAATCCTGATAGAGTATTTAATTGAGGGCTACACTATGCATGGATAAAAAGGGGAAAATGCTTTGGAAAAATAATGCTCTTTGAAGCAGTAGTAGGTATAATCATGTAATTTTATTTTGGAATGTACATGTAAATTCATTTAATATATCATGTACAGGAAACAAATAACTTCTAATCACTATTTTGTTTGGAATATTTTGCTTTTTACTTGTCTCCTACAAGACTTATTTTTTAAATTACATATTTGATGTATAATTTCATCTTTTAAGTTTCAGTTTTTGGGATTATATTTTGATTGTTATACATACATACATAAAAATCACAGTAGAATGGAAATTGCTTATTAACAAAAAATATAATTATTTTATTGTTTCAGATGTCGTCCAAAAGTAGGACAGGAACATAACAAACAAAGAAGTTGAATTGAAAACAGGAATTTTCTTAGCCAAATGTAAGGAACGGCAGAAATCGGTTTCAAAAAGTTCGTTGAGTATGGAGGAAATCAGTGAATTTTGTAATCTCGGCTTTGAAAATTAAGTTAGTTTCAGTTATGTTGTGAGGTACATCTTATATTTATGTATAAATAAATTAAATTGAACTCAATGTTTCCCGTGCTTTAATTTTTTCAATTAAAAATATTTTTTCCTATATATACAATTCGAAATTTTGAAAGATTCCTTAGATATTCGTAAGATATATACCAGGGAACACTGGATCATTGTACTCCCCCTTTTCTCCTTCAGTTTCAAAGAATATTTATTTAAATTTGGGACATACCGTTTGCTTAGTGAATAAGTGCGAGAGAGAAGCTTTCCCTGGCGGGTAATTCTATTCTCTCTCACACGAATGGAGCTTATGGATAAAATAATTGGCGATATTGAACGAAAGTTGCTATCTATCATTCCTGGCGGAACAAGAAGTTGGAAAAGAATTGATATGTACATTATTGTCGTTCATTAAGTATACAGGATCTTCCAAATTTCAATCAATTATCTTTGAAACTAAATATGAAAAGGGAGTACTATGATTCAGTGTCACCCGCTCAACAGGTATCATCCATATTGGGATATTCTACAAATATTTGAAATTTTGCAATATACGTTCCACAAATATCCTTATAATATTCCTAATATTACTTGGATATTTATAGAATATGCCTATTGGAATGTTCTATGAATATTTGGATTATCTTGCTATATACATTCAGCAGATATCTTCAGAATATTCTTCAATATTCCAGGGAAATATTTATAGAATATTCATAGAATATTTAAAAAATTTCCCATTTCGTGGTCCATACAATATTCGAGAAAGGATATATATATATATATATATATATATATATATATATATATATATTAAAGTGGGTCTATAGAATAATACAATATCCGAAAACGAATATTTTCAGTACGTTCATTGAATATCTAGTGCTATCCGGCTAAGACAATAGCGTTTCCACTCACAATCTTATGACATTAAAAATAACAAAACTAATACCACCGCACTATGAAAACACATAGAAAATAACCATAGTTTCAATTTTTAAAATTTTACAATATTACAATCCGAATCTAATACTAAAAAGCGAGATATTTATGAAATGATCTACATTCAAAAAAAATAAAATTAGTAGTAATTTTAGAAATTATGTAACTAACTTATCCAATTGCTACTACAACCTTATAATAATAACTTAATAAACACACCTCAAAAAACTTTATTTTCTGCAAATTACTTTCCGCCGCCTTCCAATTTTAAAAACTTCCGTTATCTATCGATTTCCCCGGCGAAATAAAAAACCCTCATTCGGTTCAATGTCTAAGCTGTTGGAAGATATTTGCCAGAGACAAATACTTGTCCTCTCGAAATCCAAGTCTTCGCCAACTGCCGACATTATTTAAAGTTTGCCAGCAGAAATAATACGTCGGGGAATATCATTGTACACGAACAGAACAAGCTTATACACGTTGAATTTGCATCTGGGGTTTATATTTTATTGCTTATATCCTAATTATTAGACATGCAGCATCAGATTGCATTATCTTGGAGAAATGAGGAATCTACTTTAATATTTGAAATGAAGTTTTCAATTTACATGCATTTATACCTATTTAGGTCTTTGTGAAAAGTTACACCAGCACTAATATTTATAAACGATCAACAATTGATGTATTCTCTAACCTCACTTTTACTCTTAACATATATATTCTATTAGACTATCTGCCGATTTATGTTCCAAAATTTTCCTTTTTATCAATTTATTAAAATATACTTTTATCATTTTTCCTTTATTTTTGATTTTATTTTAGATATTTTAAAAAATCGACGCTCTAAACTTATCAATTTTGAAACATACGCGTATAATAAACGCTACCCCGAATTTTGTTGACGGAATTTCCCATGGGAAATTTAAACGAAAATGAGATAATTTTAGAATCGATATTGTTCTTTGATACTAACTGTAACCTGTAGATATTTTTCTAATTCAAACTTAAACATATAAATTTTTGACTTTTTATATCTCTTATAGACTCCGAAAAAAATTAAGGAAGTTACAGGCCTAGAAACTAGAATATTTTCTGTTTCAGTTGAAAAAAAATGTATTATTATACATACTATATTCAACGTGATTATATTGTATACCTAACTTATTATATTCTACTAGTAGTGGACTTAAATTATAAAAATGAACGAAAGTATGACTGGATTTCTGCAGCTTGGCATATCCAAGATTTATGAGAAATATTCCCAAGTTAAGGGTACCATCTTTTATTTCGACTGTTGCGTATCCGACGGCGACGAACCTGAAATGAATTTATACGGAGTTTTATGTTTCAAAGATGAATATTTTCTGAAGTATTTTTGTGTCTAGTTGCGATTTTAGTGGGATATTTTTACTTTTAATTTCTTCACTTTTATATTTATTTTTGATTTTACATTGTGCCTGTTTATTACGTACATTTAATGTAGTGGGTATTGTATCTGGTAATTCTTCACGACTTTTTTGGCTCTAGAAATTACTTTTGATTTGTTTTCCTGTACTTTTTTATTTAAATTCGACTATCAAATTTTCATTTTAGCTTTATGATTTTGTATATAATTAAAAACTACTTGTCGATCTATTTCTATATTGGAAGGTGTATTACTATTTATGTGTCCTGTAATTATTTCGTTTGGTTTCAATTTTGTTGCTGAATGAACGCTATTATTATAGGATAATAATGCGTAAAGTATTTTATTTTCAATAGTCTCATTTTTTAAATTTTTTTGATTATTCAAAACTCTGATGTGTTCAATAATCGTAGTGGTATTTTTCGGCAATTCCATTCGATTCTGGATGTTGAGAACTTATGAAATTAATTTTTATTCTATGCGTTTCTAATAATTCCTTTACATCAGAATTTTTAACTCAGTTCCATTATCCGAAATAATTTGTTTTGGTATACAGTGGTGTGTCAAATATTTAATTAGACTATGGGCTACTTTCATTCCTTGTCTAGATTTGAATTCATACATTTGACCATATTTGGAAAATAAATCTATTATCGTAAGCAATTTACTATTTTCTAAGGTAATTGTGTCTAAATACAGAATTTGCAAAGGTTTAGTAGCGTGGGAGTAACATTTAAAAATGGTTTTATTGGTTTTCTATCATATTGGCTTAACTGGCAAACTTCGCATTCGTTTATCTAAGTTTGTATAGATGCTCTTTGATTAGACCAATAATACAAACTCATCAATTAATTTTCAGTTTCATCCAGTCCTCTATGATTAGTCTTACCTTCGTGGAAATTTTGAATTACTTCTTTAACCTCATTTAAAGGAACGTCTATTAATTTTTTATCCCTTTTAACAAAGTCAATTTGAGAATCTTGAAAGTTATTTTGTAGAATGACATTGAATTTTAAATAAATAGGGTCTTCGAAATAAATAAAATATTAAGTTTTAGATACGGTGTATTCCTTCACGAAATTAATGACATCTTTCTCAAAATTGTTTTTAGATAACTGTACAATAATTTTTTGCTTATTTTCATACAGTCTTATTATATTGGGTACGGCTGGTTCGAAATTTACTTCTGAAAATATTATTTAATTTTTACGAACATTTATCGCTGAATCTGAAATTGGTATACCAATAACAGGATTTTCTTCATTTGTATACACAGTTATATCTTCGTCATCGTTCTCATTATTGTTATTTTCATTATCTGTTCCAACTATTAGAGATGCATTATCATCGGGAGATGATGAGAGTTTTTTATTAAAAGTGTCCATATAAACAAATAAATTTTTAGACCAGTAGGGTTATTGTAATTTAGTTTCATTAATGTTTATCTGAATTCGGGAGAAGCAATCGCTATTGCTATTAAAAGCACCCTTTGTGTATACGATATCATAATAATGTTCTTCAAGTTTCAAGCGATATCTGACCATTTAGGGTTCTGCTGGCGTAATTCACAGGTAAATCAGAGCCCATTTTGCCTTGACTTAAAACAGCACCTAAAGCATAATTGCTGGCGTCTGTGGTAAGGTAAAAGGGTTTTGTAAAATCTGGATATTGAAGTATTGGTTCATTCATCAACATATTTTTACACATTTCCAAGCTTTCGACATAATCTGAATCATTTACATTGATACTTGCATGTTTTTTCAATCTAATAGTTGATGTTTGAGTTAATTTTGAAAAATCTTTGAATTTTTTGGTATTGGGAATTTTTGAATTGCTAAAATTTTATCTGGGTTAGGTTTTACACCTTCTGGCGTGACAATATGTCCCAGATCTGCTACTTCTTTTCGCAATAATTCGCAGTTATGAATTTATAATTTAAAATTAGAATCTCTTAGTCTGTTGAATACTTCTTCTAGATTTGTGATGTGTTCTAGTAAGCTGGTACTGGACACAATTATATCATCAAGGTACACCAAACATTTCTCGTTCTGTATACCCCTTAGGATATTGTCCATGACCCTTTGAAAGATTGCAGGAGCCCCTTTCAGACCCATGGGCATGCATTATTTAAGATTAACGATTAGATAATATTTGATTTTGTTCCGATGCTGGTGTCTCTAAAAATTATCGGATTCATCATTAGTGAAATCGGGATCGTCTAAATTATGGAGTTCTTCCGAGATAAAATTTCTAGGTTGATTAGGATTGTGTTGGAACCTATTTTGATAATTTTGGGGTTGGGGTCTAGGAATGTTTCTGTTAGACAAACTCATTGGAGATGGATTTGGAGATGTTTGGTTCGGATTAGGTTTAAAGACGTTTTGACCGTTATTAGGAAAGTTTGGATTATTTCTATTAGGAGGATTATAAGAAGTCGATGGACGATTTTGTGGGCACATACAACCACTGAACGTTGCGGTTTTTGGGCTATGTAAGACTTATTATAATACAGATCTTGACTCTTGGATGATGCGGAACAGCTTCAATTGATAATAGAGTATCGTTTGTGGACACAGCTTATCAGAAAAGCATGACGTCTTCCAGTATAAGTGAGGATTTCAAAAAAAGTAGGATACACCCGAGATGCTTTTACCCAAGCAGACTTCTTGTGCAATTATCTGACTGATCAACTGCCTGCTAGCATTTTGAGTCGCCCAATAGCTTTATCCCACAAGTATAGGAAGGAGCAGCTTCAAACTATGCAGAAATGTGTTCCCTTGATACAGGAGCTGGTTCAAGTTAAGCTTTCCTCTCTTCTGAAGAATTTCGTTGTTATCCGAAAGCACGATAACGAAAAACTGGTCGAAAGGCAAGAGTATGATAGCTATGAGCATTCCAGAAATGAGAAGCCATTGCAGAAAAAAATAAGCCTGTTCCACTTTCCACAAGAAGGGCAGTTAGAACGACGTTGTTTCGGAAAAAGAATAGAAAATCTACACAAACAAAGGACGTTTGAAGACGTTCAATATGTAGACGACGACATGGACATAGAAGATGATTCGTTTGCTGGTGAGACTCTACATTTTAGATGATTAGGTCTTAGTTGAATTTAAAACTAGAAGCTAATCCAAATCATACTTTGGTCGAATCATCAAGATGAAAGACGATGAGGGAGACTGCGTGAAATTCCTACGATACCGAAAATGCAACACCTTCGTGGAACCACCTGTAGTTGACAAAACGTCGGTTAGTGACACATACATATAGTTGGTCCAGTGAAACTTTTCCCATGCGTCATTGATATCTGATAACATACCCGATAAATGTCAAATTATTTTGTTCTGTTCTTCACTATTCATAGAAAGAGATACGACTTAAAAATTATGTCGGTTATGTTATCAGATATTAATGACGCATGGGAAAAAAATCACAGGACCAACTGTAAACATGCTGTTGGAAAATCCGTTATTGGTTCAGGGTACTGAAAGACAAAGAGGTTACATTTTATTCGGGGTCGATGATATTTGGTATCAAAACAATTGTCAAATTTCTTAGAATGTTGACCATTTTTTCAATATATTGTGGAATTATCTAGAAACATGTAGACTCATTTTAAACAGTAATATCAGTAGATTCCACGAAGTAAGGGTCGAGAGACAGTAAATTTAATTTAAACATTGGCTAACAGTAAAATGGTTCCGTGTTCTTGCCTTAATAGGACCAGTTGAACGTATTTTTTTACAACAGATGCCTTTTCTGAGAGCGCAGGTCAGACTAGGTTGGTTGACGGCAGCGAATTTAGTATCCGCTACTGTGAGCTGTCAATCAGCTTGGTGTGACCACCACGCAAACAGTGAATTTTGTGTTTTACATACTTTCAAATTCCCATCTCTCTACTGTATACTACTATATATTATTCGTCAGTATTTTGTGTTAAAACCCTTCATCTGGGATGCTACATTGAACAAATAATTTCTCCCTCATCTTTTGAGATACTTATATCTATTTTTAGCCATTCCCACCCGAAATCCCCCAAAAAATGTGTACTATGACCTTATCAAAGCAACGTAACCGTCACAAATGTGTTATAATATTCAGTTCCGATACAAACACATGTATTCACATATTTTCAAAAGGGTCTTCCGTTACAGATGATTTCTAAAAACTAATATATAAGGAAGTGACACAAACTTTTAAAATTCCTTCTAATAGATCTATTAGCAACAGGTGTTTGGAAATATGTATCTTTATATTACTTTAATTAATACAACATCCGTTTACTAGATGTACATAACTCAAAATTTCTGCAAACTCAGTTTATAGCCGACAGGAAAATTTAAATAATTGTATACGAGGAGGATAATAAAGTAAACGGTTTATTTCCTCGTACTATAGAAATCTAAAGTTATGAATTTCTTGATGATATTATTTAAATTCTTAAATTTAGTAATTAACCACACTATAGTTTACTTAAATTTACTGTTTCGACTCTTACTAGGTGAAATGTTACCGCTATGAAAATTATGTAATAAATTACCTAATAAAAAGATAAAAATGTGTCATTACAACTAATATTTCCTAAACAAACTAAAGTAATACGAAATAACAAAACCATCATATATACTGGTAATTTTTCTATTTCAAAAATAGTATCTTTAGCAACAAACAAAACAAATTCATTTAAAACAGTAAGTTGTGTAAGTACAAAATTGTTAAATGTCAAAACAAAAATTCCCCATTATAAAAGTTTGGCATATATAAACTTAAATATCCATGATGTAATGCGATCTAAATAGGTCAAACAATTCGGAATTTGGAAATTAGACACAATGAATTATTACGAGTATACTTATTAAAACAACCAAATAAATCCCACTACGCAAAACATCTACTTTACACCAAACATTTATTCACATCTAACAAAGAATTTGAAGTACTACAAAATTGCGATAAGGAACGAGAACTAGATTTCCTTGAGAAATTAGAAATTAGAATACATAAAGCCAATTCATCGGCCACCTAGTAATATCAAGTTTGAACCCCTTTATAATAATTGTGATTATATGCGCTTAAATTTTATTACTACGCTAATGATCCAAAATATTTACATACCTCTTTAAGGTCCATAAGAATGAAGAAAACCCAATAAAACTAACTGCATAACCAGATAATACCTATTATTTATATAAATGAAATAAACATGACACACGATCTATTTTTGTGCCTAAAATATGCAACTACAAGAATCTTGATTAATGTCTCATATTTTTATTAGCACAATCATTTATTTAATCGTCTATTTCCAATTTTCTTGTCTCTTGTTGTTCAAAACAAATCAGTGATAAATTGCTATGTCTTTCTTCTGATATTGTACCACGCAAATAGTTTTAAATTAGTTTTAACTCAGAAAATGATTTTTCTGCTGTTGCAAGTCAAAAATAATAGAATCGAATCACAAGTATCAGGGAAACTAAGAGCATCGCACTTATTTTTAATTATTAAAAAATTCCTTTACCGACATTATATTCTTTAATTCTTCTGAAAAACGGTTTTGAGAGATATAATTATTTGATTTGGAAATTTAGTTGATAAATCCATATTATAACTTTTTTAAAGATTATTGGCACTAGTTAGGTTAGGTTAGGTGTCACTTTCCGCACTCGTAATGGAATATTCTATTTCCTACGACCACATAGGAAAGTAATACATATCGCAAGTAGTTTCAGCACTAGTGCGGAAAGTAACGTTTTATGCTGTCACTTTAGAAAATGCGTTTTTCCGATCATTTTTCAACTCGGAGAGTGCGTCGTTGCCGGTCTAGATCGCAAAATTGACTGCATAAAAAATATTGTACGCGCCACACTCGGAAAGTATATTTACAGGACTCGCATGCTTTCAGGGCTCTGCCT
This sequence comes from Galeruca laticollis, assembly GCA_963921935.1. Classification (NCBI taxonomy): domain Eukaryota; kingdom Metazoa; phylum Arthropoda; class Insecta; order Coleoptera; family Chrysomelidae; genus Galeruca; species Galeruca laticollis. The sequence continues at coordinate 127,876,323 of OY998177.1, forward strand.
TAAACGTGGTCCTGTAAAGTATATAATTCAATTTGTTCTCCAGTTGTATCTAATACGTACTTACCTTTGTCATTTTTTCAAATAAACAATAATTATTGTTATTTCTTTATTTCACTATGAAAGTAAGTGTAAATACATGTGCACTTTTGATAGAGACAATATTCAATAATATACTGTCACAAATAAATCGTAAGATTAGTCAGGTTACTCAATATACATGATCTTATATTTACATATTGTTTAATAAAATGGGTGGGCGTGGGAGAAATACTGTGCATTGCTTGTACGAAAGTGACTTTTCACTCTCGTTGGAATGTGGCACTCGTGCTACAATATTTCCCACTCGTGTGAAAAGTATCATTTTCCGCCCTCGTACTGTAATATACTATTACCTAAGAAGTGCGGAAAGTGATACTTTTCCACACGCGATTGCAAATGCGTGCGGAAAATCACTTTACGCACGTGTTAGTTACACTATTTTTTCTACTAGCGAGTGGTATATTATACCTCCTCAATTTCTTATAAAATTAATTTCTATTTCTTTTACCACATCTGTTAACTTTCTCTTCATCTCTTCTAATTCTATATTAAATTGTTTACCCATATTTTCATTCCTTACTGTCTTTTCTTCTACTCGACCATCTAAATATTTAAACTATTTGCTCACATTTTCCTGATATTTTTTCCTCACTTCTTCTATCGTTTGTTCTTTGAATTTATTATATTCCACTTCCTTAGTTAAATATTTGTTTTATCTTGTAACTTCTGCTTCAATAGATTTTGCTGAATTTTCTTCAATATATCTCCCTAATTCTTGTACTTCTTCCACTAACTGCTATTTTATATCCTCTCTAATTTTGTTTCAGTTATCTTGTATTTCTATTCTCAGATTATTATTTTGATCTTTCATATCTTCTTTCACCTTGTCTATTTACTTTCTTAATACTTCATTCTCCTCCCAAAGTTTCCTTAATATTTTCTGTTTTCACATTATCTATTTTCTTTTCCAGTTTATTTATATGTCCATTCATATTCCCTTCTATCCTATTCATATCTCCCCTCATCGAGTCCATCTTATCATTCATGTCTTCTCTCTTATCTTCTCTCATTTTGTCCATCTTCCCATTTATTTTTTTCATATTCCCCTCTATTCTATCAATATCTCCCCTCATACTAATAAAAAATGCCATCAATTGATCATGTCTACTTGTTCGTTCTTGTCTCCTATCCTCTTGTTCTTATATTTCATTTCCTGTTAAATTTCCTTCTGATTGTTGACTTCCTTGTCCTAGGTATTGCACTTGATAATCTCCCATTCCATGACTCCTTTCTTTCCTTTCTTCATCAGATCCAACTTCTGCTCCTTCCTGCTTTCCAATCCTTAATGTCATTTTTCTCTCCATTTTTATTTTATTTTAAATTTTACAAGCCTTTCCAAAACTTATGAGCCTCACGTTGGTAGCGACAAATTTATTATATTATTTTTATTTATTATTAATAAACCATATAATTTTATTTTATTACTGGCACCATATTATGTTCTTCAATCGTATGTTCTACATAAAGGAAAATAATCTCACTTTGGATGTAAGTACATTATTATCTCTTTATTGATGGAGTTGAGAATAGTTCCTTTCTCCTTTATTTGTAGCATCCCTGAAGATGAAAACGAACGTTTTCGAAAGCTAGGATAAAAACCAATAAAGAATTCTCTCTTTCCCTGTTGCTGCATTCCCCAATATTTCTTTTTTATTCCTATGTATATATATATATATATATATATATATATATATATATATATATATATATATATATATATATATATATTATTTGATTTTCTTTAACCTTTATATATAAATTTTTTTTCCATTTTTCGTGGGCATCAGGTTAATAGTAAACACAGTATCAGTTTATGTTTTAATTTGACGTTTCGCTCCCTCAATTTGGAGCATTTTCAAAAACTTCACATATCGATGTTTTACAATAAAATGAACAAGTTTAAACGATTAAAATTGAATGTAGACATACAGGTGATAAAAACTGGTAGTTAATAAAATAATTTCATGAACAAATAAAATCGAAAGTACATGCTTCAGAAACAATTCATTTACAGTATACAAGGGACAGTTAAATAGTTGATGTTATTATTATAATAAATTATAATATATCTGGCTTAGATTTTTGATATCTTGTTTATCGTTTACTACATTGTTCTCTTTTTTTATATGTATCATTTCTTTTATTGTTAGTTTTTTGTAATTAGAGTCTTGGTTTATTATTTTAGTATTATTAAAGTCGAATTTATGTTTTTCATTTTTCTCATGTTTATGAAGTGCAGTGGAGGCGTTTTTTGTATATTTATGGCCATTGAGTCTATTTTCAAGGTGTTGGGTTGTCATACCTATATATTTTTTAGGACAGTCTAAACATGGTATTGAGTATATGACGTTAGATTTTTTTGATGTATTTATTTGACTTTTTAATTTTGAGAACAATGGTGATAGAGTGTTTTGTGCCCTATGACAAACTTTTATGTTGTGTTTAGATAATATATAATTTAGTCTTTCCGATAGTTGATTTGTATATGGCATTGCGATGTATGTATGAGGGGGTAGTGTATTGGTTTGTGTTGAATGGGATTGATTATTGTAATATTTATGTGTACGTTGTTTAATAGTTCTGTCAATATGTTTGGATGGATAGTGATTGTTTTGTAATATAGTTTTGGTTTGATATAGAATCTCTGGACGATATTCAGGTGATGTAAGTGTGATTGCTCTATCTACTAATCCTATGATTACGCTGTTTTTTGGGAATTAGGATGGTGGGAGTGGTAATTCAAGTAGCGACCGGATGATGTTTCTTTAAAAAAATGTTTTGTTGTAATTTTATTATCTCTAGTCTTAATAAGTGTCATGTCCAGAAAATTTATGGTATTGTTTTGTTCTGTTTCTATTGTGAATTGAAGCTTAGGATTAAAACCATTGAAAGCAGCCAATATATGATTTATTTCATCGGATGGAACGGCAGCTAAGCAATCATCAACGTATCTTTTAAAAAATAATATATTGCAATTTATTTGGTTTAGAACATTTTCTTCTAGATATTCCATTACAATTTGTGCGAGGGTTGATGAAATTGGTGAACCCATAGTGCACCCGTTGAGTTGTATAAAAAAATCTTTTTTATATTGAAAAAAATTATTGTTTTGGATTAGCATTATTCATAGAAGGAATAATGCTAATCCAAAACAATAATTTTTTTCAATATAAAAAAGATTTTTTATACAACTCAACGGGTGCACTATGGGTTCACCAATTTCATCAACCCTCGCACAAATTGTAATGGAATATCTAGAAGAAAATGTCCTAAACCAAATAAATTGCAATATATTATTTTTTAAAAGATACGTTGATGATTGCTTAGCTGCCGTTCCATCCGATGAAATAAATCATATATTGGCTGCTTTCAATGGTTTTAATCCTAAGCTTCAATTCACAATAGAAACAGAACAAAACAATACCATAAATTTTCTGGACATGACACTTATTAAGACTAGAGATAATAAAATTACAACAAAACATTTTTTTAAAGAAACATCATCCGGTCGCTACTTGAATTACCACTCCCACCATCCTAATTCCCAAAAAAACAGCGTAATCATAGGATTAGTAGATAGAGCAATCACACTTACATCACCTGAATATCGTCCAGAGATTCTATATCAAACCAAAACTATATTACAAAACAATCACTATCCATCCAAACATATTGACAGAATTATTAAACAACGTACACATAAATATTACAATAATCAATCCCATTCAACACAAACCAATACACTACCCCCTCATACATACATCGCAATGCCATATACAAATCAACTATCAGAAAGACTAAATTATATATTATCTAAACACAACATAAAAGTTTGTCATAGGGCACAAAACACTCTATCACCATTGTTCTCAAAATTAAAAAGTCAAATAAATACATCAAAAAAATCTAACGTCATATACTCAATACCATGTTTAGACTGTCCTAAAAAATATATAGGTATGACAACCCAACACCTTGAAAATAGACTCAATGGCCATAAATATACAAAAAACGCCTCCACTGCACTTCATAAACATGAGAAAAATGAAAAACATAAATTCGACTTTAATAATACTAAAATAATAAACCAAGACTCTAATTACAAAAAACTAACAATAAAAGAAATGATACATATAAAAAAAGAGAACAATGTAGTAAACGATAAACAAGATATCAAAAATCTAAGCCAGATATATTATAATTTATTATAATAATAACATCAACTATTTAACTGTCCCTTGTATACTGTAAATGAATTGTTTCTGAAGCATGTACTTTCGATTTTATTTGTTTATGAAATTATTTTATTAACTACCAGTTTTTATCACCTGTATGTCTACATTCAATTTTAATCGTTTAAACTTGTTCATTTTATTGTAAAACATCGATATGTGAAGTTTTTGAAAATGCTCCAAATTGAGGGAGCGAAACGTCAAATTAAAACATAAACTGATACTGTGTTTACTATTAACCTGATGCCCACGAAAAATGGAAAAAAAATTTAAATATATATATATATATATATATATATATATATATCACTACGTCCAATGCTGTATGTGATGACTTATTCAAAGAAGCGAATAAAAACATTTTCGCATCACAGAAGCTTTCCGAAAACGTTGCAATCGACTCGAAATTATTTTCAAATAAATCGACCGTTAATCACAGTTTCCTTACCGGAAACAGCATATCAATAATGTGCTGTATCAAACTTTCCAGCCAATTCCGAAAGACCATTTTTGACAGATGGTCTATAGTCGTTGCATTCACTAAATGCGAAAGGACTATTCGCCCAAATTCCTTTTCAATGAATAACTTTGAGTAGAGACAGGCTTCTCCATTGGGGATCAGCCACCGCGTAAATGGGATCTCAGACGTATTTTGTTGTTCACTGGTTGGCAATAAAGATGGAATACTTTATTATGGTGCGAAACTATATTATTTTCAGGTAAATAAATTGAGATTACTAATAACAATAGATATTAATATTTTTCTACAAGCATATCATCATGTAGTTAATAAATATCTACATCCCATTTTATTATGATATTTATAATACAATGGTTTTCATAATGATACATTTTCTAAGCCAATCAAAATCATCTATTTTTATAACGCAACGGGTGATTTTCATAACGATACACCCTGTCATCCAATCAAAATTAAGTAAATAACATGAAATACAATTGACCAATAAGATTGTGCTAAAAGCGCACTGTTCAAGATTGTAAAATCTTGAAATTTCATTGTTCACGATACCTTTAAAATATGTAAGATATTTTTTATTGTATATATTTAAGGCGTAAATTCATTTTAGTTAATAGCGTTGCAAAAATATGTTGCAGAATTGATAAGATCTTTATATTGTTGTAAATTCAAAGGATAGTTTCATTTTATTTTCAAAATACTTTTAAAATATCACGTTTTGCAACAATAATTGTAAATTGTTTTGTATGGGCATATAAATAGCACATTTTTGAATGTCGACATCTTGTCGTATTGTCCCATAGTTAAAAAGTTAGGAAAAGGTCACGTTTCACCCTATTATACATTGTATTGTAAAAACCCTAAATTCAGTGTCACTTCCGCATGAATTTTATGGTCGATGTTCGGAAGATATGAAAGATATTTTTGAATTACCTTTCTGAGTAAAGAGGTTACAATTGCTATTGTAGTATTCCATAGAAATTTAACTAACTTTTGGCGGCACCCATAGTTGATTCTTGTCTAGGAACACGACAAGTCAAATGATACTGGCCAATAGGAAATATTTATTTTAGTTTGGTCAACCCAATACACGTGTAAACACGCCCCTCGCAGATTTCTATTTAACACGTCTCACAACGTGAAGAAATCAGTTTCTAACTCATCAAATCAAGCTCAACGCTCAACATCAAAGTTTCTAACTCATCGAATCGAGCTCAACGCTCAACATCAAAGTTTCTAACTCATCGAATCGAGCTCAGCGCTCAACATCAAAGTTTCTAACTCATCGAATCGAGCTCAACGCTCAACATCAAAGTTTCTAACTCATCGAATCGAGCTCAACGCTAAACATCAAAGTTTTTAACTCATTGAATCGAGCTCAACGCTCAACATCAAAGCTTCTAACTCATCGAATCGAGCTCAAAGCTCAACATCAAAGTTTTTAACTCATCGAATCTAGCTCAACGCTCAACATCAAAGTTCTCTCACTCATCAAAGTTAGTTTTTCACTCATCAGTTCTACACTTATCGACGCGAGTTTTACACTCATCGAATTGAGCTCAACGCTCCACAAAGTGAGTTTGTTACACTCATCGAAGCGAGTTCAATACTCTCGATAGCAAAATTTTACACTTATCGACGCGAGTTTTACACACTCATCGAATCGAGCTCAACGCTCAATAACAAAGTTAATTTAATATTCATCAAATCGAAACATTAAGTGTCTTCCGATCTGAAACCACCGAAGTTCACCAACAACTTTGTACCATTTTGTAAATTTGTATATAATAAATTATTAATTTCGACATTAATTTTGTCAAATTAAGATTATTTACCTAGTTGAATGTCCACGCGAGTTGACGAAGTTCAGCTAGAAATATAATCAAAAACATGCACTGTCAAACGAACGCAACTTGGAACTAATTCTGAATTCAATACTATAACAAACTTCCAGTATTTCATTTAAATGTCAAATTCAAATAATCATTTTGAAGTTAATAAAGTTGCTGCTAAGTAGAAAAAGTGATATGGAAATTATATTCTTGATATTTATACGTGAATTATTTATGGTTTATTAATTTTTAGCTGGTAGAAAAAGTACTGTAGGCAACTTGTACATAATGGTTGTAATGCACTCGCATGAATTACGACACGAGCCGAAGGCTCGTGTTTTAAACTCCATATTCGTGCATTTTAAAACCATCATTATGTACTTGTTAGTAGATAGGCTCGGCCGGTTCGGCACCATTCTTATGTAAAAAAACATGTGAAATCGCAAAGGTTAATTCTTCACTTTTTTTACCAAACCAAGGTCATTACGGCTGTGATGTCATCAACCATGCGCTGCCACTCGTCTCTGATTGGTCAGACACTTTAGGCCACGCCCTCCTCTTCTCTGATTGGTCAGCCATTTCTAGGCCACATCCTCCTTGCCTCTGATTGGTCAGCGTCCTCGTCTCTGATTGGTCAGCCATTTTTAGGCCACATCATCCTCGTCTCTGGTTGGTTAACGTCCTCGTCTCTGATTGGTCAACCATTGTAGGTCACACCCTTCACGTCTCTGATGCGTCAGCGTCCTCGTCTCTGATTGGCCAGCCTACATTGTCCACCAAGTGTTGTTAATACAGTTAACCTTCATTGTCCGCCATTTGTCGTCAACCGACATTGTCAAATACTGTTTTACGTCTTGGTCATTAAAAAACAACGAAATATAATCTTTATTAAGAATACAAGTTTTCACATTGTTATAAATGAACGTTTTAAATCATTTTCAAAAGATTCTTCGTTTTCCATCTACCACTCTTCTTCTTCTTCATGTTTTCTAAATGCAAACACATTTCAACACTAAAATATTTTTCCAATTATCATGAAAGTCTAGAGAGAACTTTGCATCCAAGAATATTTCAAATAAACACCTTGTATCTTCCACCTAAAACCAATGTCATAAAAAACACGTTTTACTTATTTTTTTAAGCTATCCGTTAGTCACTCATCAATACTTTTTTCCATATTGTTTTCTAACGATAGACACACATGTTTCTCAAAATAAACTTCTTTGTCACTGATATCGTCTTTTGTTCTAACAACTGAATATATTGGAACTATTTTTATGATTCTTTAGAACGGTCAACAGCAAAAAATTATCTGACCTAAGAAATACTTTTTACTTACCATTAAAACCACACGTTAGTATTTATTTTCCCGTTCTTGAGAATCTAATTTTAAATTTTATATTTATCTTTTAACATAAATTTTCAATATTTTTCATATAATTCCAGATCTTTTTTTGTGATTTAATGAATTCAATTTCGTTACTTTTAGATAATTCCAATTGTAGTTTTAGCATTTCAATCTGAATGTTTTCCATCCAAGATGTAGATTCTCCATCATCTGCCACTTTGATTAATTTTCATATTGTACCCACCATCAACGCACAATTTCGACAATAAATCTGAATTAATCCATTTTTGACGATTGATAAATTTAGATTTGGATAGGATATTTTTTGTCGCTACAAAAGTCACACCGATTTGGTCCAACCATAATTATCGACAATAATGTAATATTAGAATTCATTGAAATAGTATATTGTGCGACTAGTGCGGAAAATAGGATATTCCGTACTCGTGTGACAAGATGATGAATCACACAATATACTTTTCCGACGACCTACCTGAAAAACAAAATATATTGGATTTTAAAAATATGTTTGAACCACTAATAATACAAGTTTTCACACATAGACATTTTTCAAGTGAATTGCATTATTAAGAAAGATATATTTGAACAGGAAAAAAGGTCAAATTTTATTGAACATTCAACATACATACTTAGGTACATTTTAGTCTGTATTCAGGTACTATTAGAATAGTAATTATTAATTGTTATATTGGAACAATTGTTTAACACCAATGGAATATGACCATTTTCTTCAATTACACTTTGAACTGCCTGAGCCTTAATTCCTGTCACATTATTAGTTTCAAATACTGTACTCGAAGTTGATGGTCTCACAGTGACTGATTGTAATTCTGAACTGTTTGTGAATGATCTTGATGGTAGTTCCTCTGTGAAGGTTGTTGCATGTTCTATAGACTGGGTTATACGATTGGATATTTCCATGGAAATAAAATCTACCGTTTCATCGTCTGACGAATATTCCATGTTTTCGTCACAGATATTAGCAGATTCAGCTTATACAAATAAGTATCAATTTAATGACAAAAAAAAATCAAGTCAACGCACTGACAGGAGGTATTAATATGTCATGAATTTATTTAAGTATATGTCATCGTCCCAGCTGCCTACAATTGTGTGAACATCAGAGTATAGGTACCTATTAGATGAATAAGCACAGCAATCCATCAGAACAGGTAACTGCAGAATATTTCGCACTAGTGCGAAATAGATAACTTTGTGCACTAGTTTAGAGTGCGAAATGATACGTTTTTCATGCAGGTCGTCGGAAAAAGCTTTTTTACTGCATTATATAATCAGTTACTCTGATATTCTTTGGTACAATTCTTTGTTTTTTCTTAATGTTCTCTACAGTTTCTAACAAGAACGATTATTTTATTGAAAATTATTTCTTCAAGTGCGCCGAAGTTACGTTTACGCAAATAAAACAAAAACATGGTATTCACTACCTTTCTTTATAGTAGTTATAAAATTCTAGCTTCCACCTTTATTATCATTTTCTATTGCAAAGAAGTGTTAAATGCAAACCTG